>JARDYH010000003.1:20465000-20915033 GCA_029215795.1 Anniella stebbinsi
GTATAGTACAAAATTGTACTCTTAAAGATATTGCTTGAATCCGGCAATGGATATGGAAGGGTTACCCCAAAGCCATCAGCACTGGATACCTTTCTTCCTCTAGGGAAGAGCCCCATTATAATCTGACTATAAATGCATAGCTTTCTTCTGCAAGGGACAAAGTCAATTGGGTGGTTAAAGCTTAAGTGTAACCCAGACGCACACTCTGTGATGGTATCTGTTTACCAAATAGATCACATAATGTCTTCATCATGTGTAAAAGATGCAGGAATTGCACCAAATTATAATGAGGGTTACCTGCTGTCAATGATACTGATTTTGTCTGGCATGATTTTTGAGGTCCAACATGGAAATTCAATCTCACACATTTACTACAGTACTGAATTCTAAAAACTTTACAGGAGAAGAGAATGTGTGACAATAAAAAGAATCAGATTTATAACATTTACTTGGAAATAACAGTACAATCTTACTCTGCAGATCCAGTGGCTGGAGAGGGTTTAGATGGGGAAAATGTGCCCCTCTGCCGGTGGCCCACAGAAAGCTCCATGGGTGTCATTCTGCTGCTGGTGGTATATTTATGTTATTTATTTTAAATATTTATAAATCCTCCCTCTGGCTACCCTACTTAGGCGCTTGAGGTGACATAGACCTTTCAGATAAAAACAACTGTAAAAGCAAAATAAAATGAATGCATCATAACAGTAAGATAACAACAAAAGCTGGAACATTCACGCCAATAAAATCAGAAAACATCATTAAAAATCAGTGAAAAAATAAAAAAAAACATGATGGAAAAATATAGTCTTCACTGCCTATTGAAAGCAATAAGAAAGAGGGTGTAGTCTGACCTCATTAGGGAAAGAATTTGGGCATTCTGGGGTCATGTAGAGGGCATGTCAGAGGAGACTCTGGACCTGTTGGAAACAAAGCCTTTTCTTTCCCTTTGGAATCCCCAGGTTTTAGCCCTTCATTTATATCAAACAGTTAATTTCTCCCTCATTGGTTTCAATGTGAGGGGAGGGAATTAAACACAACAAAGATCTACTGGGCCTGTTTTTGGAAAAAACGCTCCTCATCACCACCCGGGCGAGCATGAGCCAGCAGAGCTTTGGAAATGACAGACTGTCTGCTACTTTGCTCCCCACTTAGGATTGCTCTCCCCATCCCACAATGTATCTCATAATAAAGAATCTGGAGTGTTGCAGGGACAGCCTTTCCATACAAAGGCCTCCCTTTCATTACAACTTGCAATGTGAAACTAGGGCCAGATCTAAACCTGGTGTCAAATCATTATGAATGTGGAATAAAAAGCAGGAAATAATGAATGTGGAATAAATGAATGTGGAATAAAAAGCAGGAAAGCAGGCGGTATATGGAATGTGTAATGTGCTCCAACAGGTAACAGTGCACTTCAATACCGCTATAAAGCAGTAGTGTAGATTTAGCCCAGATTTATTTATTTATTAACTATACATGCAGGCCGGTGCCAGAGTCCAGTGGACCTTCAGCATAGCACTGCCGATGGACTGCTGCCGCCCTCACTCCCAAAGCTGAAGGTCCCAACTGCTGCAAATACCCACCCACCAGCCACTCAAGCTTCCCACTGGCTGCTGAAACCACAGAGTTGTGCTGTCCCACAATAGTGACAAGTGGGATGTGCATCGGATCGGGTCCAATCCACGATCCTGAGCCGATCCGACCGAAATCGGATAAAATTATCCGATTCTGATCCCGGCTTCTGGATCGTCCGATCTCATCCGAACCGGTCCAAAAGGACCCGATCCGGTTTGGATAAGATCGGAGGATCAGACCTCCTCCTTCCCCTCACGCTCTTTCCTGCTGGAGCCGTCCGCTGTCATCCGCTGGCGCCCGCGGGCGGCAGCGGACGGCCCCGGCAAGTAAGGAGCGCAAGGGGGAGGAGGGGGCTTACCTGCTGGGGCTGTCCGCAGCAAATGGCCCTGGCAGGTAAGGAGCACAGGGGGGGCTTACCTCCCGGGGCTGTCTGCTTCCATCCGCTGCCACCCATGGCGGCAGTGGATGGAAGCGGACAGCCCCGGGAGGTAAGGAATGTGAGAGGGGAGGAGGGAGGGGGCCTTCACTTACCTGCTGGGGCATCCGCTTCCTTCACCTGCTGTAGATCTATTGAGAACTAGGCTTCACGGCCTAGTTCTCAGTAGCGCTCTACTGAGGACTAGGCTGCGAAGCCTAGTTCTCAGTAGATCTATGGCAGGTGAAGGAAGAGGACGCCCCGGCAGGTAAGGAGCATGAGGAGGGAGGGGGCTTACCTGCCGGGGCCGTCCGCTACCATCCGCGGGCGCCCGTGGGGGCCTGCGGACAGCAGCGGATGGCCCTGGCAAGTAAGGAGCGCGAGTGGGGAGGAGGGAGGGAGGCCCCACTTACCTGCCGGGGTGTCCATTTCCTTCACCTGCCGTAGATCTACTGAGAACCTTTAGTCAATTAATCAATCTTTAGCCAATTAATTTTAGCCTTATTAATATTTGATTATTTTCTTAGTGAGTTCTTTTAATCTTTAGCAAGCAGAATGCCTCCCAAAAAAGGGGTGGGGGTTCCAAAGGATGGGGAAAGCACCCCCCCCCCAAACAAAATGTAGTAGAGCCAGAGAAGATTCTTCTGATGTTGAATTGGATCCTGTCGTTGCAGCATTCCTTGCAAGGGTGCAAGCAGTGGAAAGGGACAAAGGGTTAAACCCGTCAACAATGCCAACACAACAGAAGAAAGGCAGTGATGGCCGTCACCAAACGAGAAAGCAGTTGCAGGCTAATTTATTAAAGTCTCTCTCCAATCGATTAGATGCAATGGAGGCTTCAGCTAGCCAGGCATCCAGCCGTCCTCAAGGAGATACACAGGCAACCAGCGATTCAATTGATCCAGTTACAACAACTTTGGTGCAGACCTTGACTACAGCATCAACGGACCAGTCTGTAGGGGCTTACATCCCTGGCACAGTGCAAGATTTTACTCCGAGGCTTTGGGAATGGCAGGCCCACACCAAGAAGTTTTCGGCTCTTGGCCGGCTTGGATACGGTGGAAGCTTCCAGGAGTTCTCCTCGCCCGAAGGCTGCAATATGGGTAACGCAATCACTCTCAGGTAGTGGGTTCATAGTCACACCAATCCTCCCATTCACTCAGGGCTCATAACCAGTTTAGAATAGCGAACATTATAACCTTGGACCAGGATGTCTGGTTGGGCAATGATCCATGTGTGCGACCATATGGACACAGCATCCTTTGCTGGGATGAATGGAGGGCTTTTTAATCAAGTTTCATGAAAGAGCAGTGATTGAGACAATATGCAAATATACAATGGTTGGGCAGGCAGGGCATGCATTTTGAGCACCTCCTGCTCATCTTATTCTAGCCACGTTGATCAGTGTCCTCTTGGGTTTCACTCCTGCACCAGGGTGGCAACAATTTAGGTTTAGCTTAAAGGACAACTCATATTGCAACCCCTGCAGACCTTCATACAATGCAGGAACGGTGGCCTAGTGTCTAGATTGTCTAGCCCTGTTTATTCCCGGGCCCAATGTGAATGAGGGTAGCAACCACCGGGCTCTGAGGAGGGCCTGGAGAAAGTTATAGCGAAGTCTTTAGGAGTTACCAAAACATGCATGATTTAGTTACCGCGTTCAAGCTTTTATTTGGTTTCAGAATCCCAATCTAAGTATCATGAAGGGGCCATTTCTCTTGTAAAGCAGAAGTCCTTCTGGGCTTTCAATAGATGGGCTCTGGAATCTTTGCCTGTGGTTTTATTCCCTAATAAGAAATTTATTTTAGAGTTGACAATTAACCAGTGCAGCAGACCGCACAATGTTGAAGATTTAAACTAGTTTTAATATATTCACACAGGGTCACACTCCACGTCCTGCTGGACATTGGTGCTGTTGTATGTTTTATCATTTAGTGTTGGGGCGGTCACATCTAGGGCTAGAATAACATCTGCTAGATGGAGTATCTGCCTTCCTGCTGGAACATGGCAGGCATTCAAGAGTATGTAGTTTTAGCATGATGGTAGCCAGATTGCACAGTGGTCGGGAGGCATCTAAGGGCATTCAGCTTGGGTGTCTTCATTTTCCACAGGGATGGAGAGGGACCTCCTTTATTTGGAGTTTTTCCCTATCACTGCAGCTTTCAACTCCAGGAAAACCATGCTCTAATCTTGAGTATTCTCCTGTGATAACTGTAGTAGTTCAGACATACAGGCTGCCTCTACAAGAGGCATTTAAAGCTCTTTCAAGGCGCATTAAAAAATTTACCTCTACAAGAACGGAGCGCAAATCGGGCGTAGAGGCGCGTTTTCTCTCCGATTATGCGCATTCTTGAATGCGCATTAAATATCGAGTTTTATTTTGTTCCGGTGGTTAAAGCGCATTTTGACTATGTGAACAAGCGATTCTCCGCATTAACTACTTGTAAAGCGCATTTGAAACAACCAGTAAGGTCACCTGTTGAGTGGTCAATTACCTCCTGCATACAAGCATTTACGATAAAGCGCTTCAGCGATTATGCACATAATCGGCTAACCAGGCGTCAAACGGAATCCATCTAGAGGGGGTCATACACACCCTCTTTATACAGTCCAGGGATGATGACATTTATGCTTGCAGCATAACATCTGGTTATTACATATGAAGGACTGGCTTAGTTAACATGCTAATGCTGGGTTGCGCTACCAGGTACAAGAGTTCTCAAACACACACACACACACACACACACACACACACACACACACACGGGTAAAGGCATATCCAGAGACTGGCCAGGAGGACGTGGGGAGATTTGCAAGCCTCAGACAAATAAACCAGGACCATCAAGGTCATGCCCCGTGATCCTAGACATGCAGGGATCCCTTGCCTTCAGGGGGACAGATATTTTCTGCAGTACTGGACAGATATTTAATGCAGTACTGGCCTATTCTCATTGACCTTTTGTAGTTTTTTTTTTTTTTTGGTGTGTCTCACAAATACAGCTTTTCAGCTGGTAAGATGCTGCCCTTGCCTGTTTGATCAATGGCTAGGGGGTGATGGATAATACCGTTTCATATGAGATAATTTGCCAATATACCTACAATGAGATGGCAGCCTGGATCCTTATCCAGGAGCAGTGAGTACAGCATAAGATGCAGCCCCACAGCAGACGCTTTTGCCAGAAGGATCCTGGGAAGCAGGAAGCTCTGGCTTAGAACTGAGGGTGTCTGTTAGGGGGTGGTCTCAAGTGAGGCTTTTCTGCCCAAGTTATCCCTGGCAGCACGGGACTTTCATCTTAGAATAAGGGTGTACATGATTCAGTGGAAATCCAGATTGATGGCATCTAGCTAGGCGGCAGCCCTGAATCTCCAGCAATTTGATGTGAGGCAGCCACCCGACCCCAATGTTGAATATCTAGCAACTTGGTCTGCAAGGCACAATTGTCTGCCCAAACTTTCCTTGTGCTATGTCACAGCCTTATCACCATTTCTGTGTGCATTGGAGTGCCTGACTGGGAGGTATCCGTCAAGGATGGCACATTTGTCAGGCCCCTTCTGGTTCAAGAAGTGATGTTTCCCAAGGATGCAGTCTTTATTTCGCTTCAGTGAGTTGCCACTGGGGGCTAAATCTTATCCAGTTAAAAAGTACTGGAATCTTTCTGTCCTTGGTAGGATATTCGGAGCCCCTCCCTCATGCTGGCAAAAGGGGTGTAACTAAACACCATTGGCCAATTTAAAGTTTGCCTGGCAGGGCTGCCCTATGGCCACAATGTCTGGCTTTGCACAGAACAGAGTGCAAGCTGTTTGCAGAGGGCATTACCAATCTATTAGTGCATATGCCCAGCCAACCTTGAAATTTTAATAGCTCTTGTCTTCACAGATCTCTGAAGAAGCACAATCATCATGAGTCTTTGATTCACAGATGTGAATTAGCTGTCATGCCAAAGTACAGTGGAGGTACAGATATGGCAGGCAATGTGTGAGCCAGCAGTCCGCATGGTCCCACCGAGGCATTTTTTATTGCCCCACCCCATAAGGGTACACGATGTGTGGAATGATGCAAATGGCTGAAAGAGAAGCCAGGGAGTTACAGTCTTTTGCAGTTTTTCAAGGTACTTCCAGCCTTGGCCAAGGATGGGGAGTACTTGGTCTTGCCAGATTCCCAGAGTGAGCTGGGAAGAGAGCAGGTACCCATTTGGGCAGCGACCCAGAATTGCAATGCAGTCATGCTCAATTCTAAGGAAGGCATGAACTGGTGCCTGTACTCATAACGAGGCAAGTACTGAGTCTTGCCAGATTCCCAGATTGAGCAGGGAAGAGGGCAGCGGCCCAAAAAATTGTGATCTTCGATTTTCATATAGTTTGGCAGCATTGGCCTGGCGTTCTGATTATATGTTCATGCGTGCTGCCCATAGTCAATTGGCATGAGGGTAGTGATCATAGGGCTATGGAGAAAGCCCATAAGAAAGTTAACATTGGAATCTTCAAGGATTTGAAGGAGGATGGAGATTTTAGTATTTGATCCCAGCTGGAGATGAGTTGGCATGCCAACATTATGTGGTTGGGCAGATGCGGAAGGCGGTGGGAGCACCTCCTGCCCACATTGTTTCAACAACAGGTGGCTTGTGTTGCGCCCCAGGTGCTGCTTATACACCTGGGAGGTACTGATCTCAGATTATGGAAGGGCAAGGCCCTCATTCTCCAAGCAATTGCCCACATTGTTTCAACAACAGGTGGCTTGCATTGTGCCCCAGGTGCTGTTCATACACCTGGGAGGTACTGATCTCAGATTATGGAAGGGCAAGGCCCTCATTCTCCAAGAGATTGCCAACTTTCAGTTGATCAGGCAGCGGTGGCCCGGCATATTGATAGTTTGGTCATGCATTCTGCCCAGGTTTGATTGGTGTATGGATAGTTTTCATCTGGCTTTGAGAAAGCCCATAAAAAGCGAATACAGAAATCTTTAGGGATTTGACCAAACAGGGTGATTTCAGCATCCAATATCCAGATATTACTCTTACCCAGAGGGAGCTTTACAGGCAGGATGGGGTCCATTTATCGGACCAGCAAAATGATTTATTTTTGCATGATCTGCAGAGGGGCATACACAAAGTAATTGTATCTAGATGGGGTGTGAGCGACTAAGCGAGTGGCTTGACGCTCCCAGTGGCAGATAGGGAGGGGCATCCAGAGGGGAATGAATATTGGTGAGCATTCACAGGCACTGTTGCGGAGACTGGTAATACCCGAGGCTCCCAGCTTTGAGCCCCGCGGCCTAGCTTGAGAGATAAGGGTTACCTTTGAGACCAACCCTTCTCACCTACCCAGAGCCCTGTGGCCTGGGGGGAGGTGACACCGGAAGATCTCCCTTGGGGAGGTGAAGTAACAGCGCCTACTCACGGGGCAAGAATGGCTCGCCCAATTCGGGGGAAATTAGGGGCCTGTGGATAGGCCTATACTGGATGCCCCATAGGATTCCCTTTGCAGATCTTTAAATAAAATGTGGCCCTTGTTTAAACCCATTTTCTGTGTCTCGTCTCTTTATTATCTCCCTCCGTCTGCAGACAGCCTCCTCTTTCTTCACGTGGGGAAGAAAGAGGAAGCAAGCAATCCTGCACACAGCAGGAAATAGCAGCAAGTTTCACTATAGCCCCCTAAATTGGATTTTTTCCCCTGTCTTATTTTATGACAGAGGAGAGACCAGAAGGACCGGGAGGTGGACAGTGTCATCAAAAGGACCCGCAAAAAACCACAAGTGGACAGTAATGAGCATGCAATAAAACACTCATCTGATGACACTTAGAAGGAAAGGGAAAGGGAGAAATGCCATTTTTCTTTTCTCTTTTTTCATTTCCCCTCTTAAAACAGTTTCCCTCCCATTGATTGCAATGAGAGGAAAATAAACTACACCAGCCCCAGGCCTATCATAGTCCTTTCCCCATTCCAGGACCATGTCAAGGGCATGGGTGAGCTTTGGATTATGCCGATCCATCACCTTTCCCAGCATGTCCCCGGCATGTCCCCTTTTGTGCCCTCTGACTTTGGAGTCCTGGTGTTGGAGAAGCACCAGCTTTCCAACTCAACCTTTCTGCAGCCTCACAGAGGAGCAAGGTTGAGTTTCTCTCCCTGAGGGTGGCCCTCTCCACCCTAAGTGGGGGGGGGGATCCCAAAAATCCTATGGCCCCTGCTGGGATGCCCTCCCAGGTACCACAAGATTGCAACCTCACATTCACTGAAAAGCCTGGGAGAATAAAAACCACCTTGCTAGCAACAAAAAGGTAATCATGCTGGCACCAGGCAGGCCTCTTTGTAGAGTGAATTCCATAAATGGAGCACCAACACTGAGAACAGGGCCAGTGGGCATGGTTGGGACCTGCTTAGGGTCCACTGATACGAGCCCATTGGAGTTGAACCTCCTCTTCACCATTACAGCCTCCTTGTTCACCTGCCTCTCTTTCTCTCCGGCTCGGATCATGGGGGTGGTGAGAAGGCGGAACAGTAGATGCCACTGCCTACTTCTTCACAGGTTCTCTGCCTGTCAAGCAAGCAAGTGGAAGCAATGCTGAGAAAGAGGGTGAGGAGCAAGAGCAGCTGGTGGCAATAGTGAAGGAGGAGGTCCATTGAGGGCATTTTGCCCAAGGGCCCTCAAAAATTTGGAGCTGGTATTGCCTGAGAAGACACTCTCCGGTCACTAGCTGCTTTACCTCGAGTTTCTGAAGATGACCTCTATGCATGGACAAGTTGGAATGGGCACTGGCGTTCCTTCAGGCTCCTAACCCGTGTTGTCAACCTCTTGCTGTCTCCCTAAACAAAATAAAAATAAAATGGTGGTGTCATTCCTGTGACCCAATTTAGGTTGGAGGATGACCCACTTGTAGTTCCTGACTTGACCCACTTGAAGACCGATGTATTGCAGTCTGCTAGAGGATGGTTCACTTTGATTTAGGGAGCTGAGGAATTTTTCCGCACCCTGCCTCAAAAGCATCACTTTGAGTCTCTTGCATATTGCGAACATTGTCAATGCAGGAGAAAAAACGGAATCCCCGCCCCTGCTTTCTTTTAAAAGTGAAAGCAGGTTTTACTCTTTTATCCTTGTGAAAGTAGATTTCTGTGTGGCTGGAGTGTTGGACTTGGGCTTGGGAAATCCAGGCAGGATCCACCCTACTGCTTTATAATGGTTTATATCAGAAGTGACAACTGTTGGGGCCCAGGACACATCGCATATACAGTTTTCAAACCTTTTTCAAAGCGTCATATAGTGCTTGGTGTGGATCTGGCCCCAGTTTCAAATTCACAGTCAGCTTGGAAGCTCAGCCAGGGCAAAGTTGGTGTCTCTAAGCCTAACCAACTGCACAGGGCTGTTGTGAGGCTAAAATCCTACCTGAGCTATTTGGAAGAAGGAGGGCAGGCATTACGAATGAAATAATTAAAGCAAATATGAAAGATGCAGGAAATGTCATGCACACACTGACATGCATTTAGACACTTGCTCTCTCTCTCTCTCACACACACACACACAGGTCCCCTCTACAAGGATTCGCTTTTGTGCCCGGTTAGGCGATTATGCGCATAATCGCTGAAGCGCATTTACACCTAATACCTCTGCACGAGAGGCGGCGAAGCGCATTAACGGATGACCAAAATGCGCTTTACAAGTACTTAATGCGCATAAGCGCTTGTGCACATAGTCAACATGCACAACGGCCGGAGCAAAATAAAACTCGCTGTTTAACGCACATTTGATAATGCGCATAATCGGAGAGATAACGCGCCTCTACGCCCGATTTGCACTCCGTTCTTGTAGAGGTAATTTTTTTAAAGGACCTTGAAAGAGCTTTAAACTAGGGGTGTGCACGGACCCCCCGGATCGGATCGGGACCCGGATCGGGACCTCCAATTTTGTCCCGGACCGGTTCGGACAAAATCGGAGGCCCCCCGGACCGGATCGAGTCCGATCCCGACCCAAAAATCGTACATTTTTGGATCGGCCGCCATTTTTTTCCCCATAGACTTGCATTGCAATGCAAGTCTATGAGGAAAAAATGGCGGCGGGTGGGTAAGGGGGGGCCTAACTCCCACCCCCCCCCCGGGGCCGTCCGCTGTGGACGGCCCTGGCAGGTAAGCCCCCTCCCCCGCGCTCCCTACCCCCCCTGTGGCCGCCCGCTTCCATCCGCTGGCGCCCGCGGGCGCCAGCGGATAGAAGCGGACGGCTCCGGGGGGGGGTAAGCCCCCTTCCCCGCCACTGCTTACCTTCTCGGCCCGTCCGCTCCCGTCCGGCGCCGGCGGCTACTACCAGCGGGCTCCGCGGCCTACTCTCGAGTAGCGCGCCGGGTGATGACATCACCCGGCGCGCCACCCTAGAGCAGGCCGCGGAGCCTGCTGGGAGTAGTAGGCGCCGGCGCCGGACGGGAGCCGCCGGGCCGGGCAGGTAAGGGCCCCCCTCCCCCCTCCCCCCTCCGCGCGCCCCCTCCTCCCCTCCACGCACCCCCTCCTTACCTTCCCTGCCCGGCGGCTCCCGTCCGGCGCCGGCACCTACTACTTCCAGCAGGCTCCGCGGCCTGCTCTAGAGTAGCGCGCCGGGTGATGACATCACCCGGCGCGCCACCCTAGAGCAGGCCGCGGAGCCTGCTGGGAGTAGTAGGCGCCGGCGCCGGACGGGAGCCGCCGGGCCGGGCAGGTAAGGGCCCCCCTCCCCCCTCCGCGCGCCCCCTCCTCCCCTCCACGCACCCCCTCCTTACCTTCCCTGCCCGGCGGCTCCCGGCCGGCGCCGGCACCTACTACTTCCAGCAGGCTCCGCGGCCTGCTCTAGAGTAGCGCGCCGGGTGATGACATCACCCGGCGCGCCACCCTAGAGCAGGCCGCGGAGCCTGCTGGGAGTAGTAGGCGCTGGCGCCGGACGGGAGCCGCCGGGCTGGGAAGGTAAGGGCCCCCCTCCCCCCTCCGCGCGCCCCCTCCTCCCCTCCACGCACCCCCTCGTTACCTTCCCGGCCCGGCGGCTCCCGGCCGGCGCCGGCGCCTACTACTACGAGCAGGCTCCGCGGCCTGCTCTAGAGTAGCGCGCCGGGTGATGACATCACCCGGCGCGCCACCCTAGAGCAGGCCGCGGAGCCTGCTCGTAGTAGTAGGCGCCGGCGCCGGACGGGAGCCACCGGGCCGAGAAGGTAAGCGCCCCCCTCCTCCCCCCCCCCGCTGTCCACTTTATCGGCGGGCGCCCGCTGGCGCCCGCCAATGGAAGCGGCGGTGGGCGCCAGTGGGCGCCCGCCGATCCGCCGATCCGCCGAACCGGTTCGGAGCTTTTTCGGACCAGTTCGGATTGGATCGGCCGATCCAGCTGCGGGATCGGAAATCGGATAATTTATCCGATTTCCCACTGGACCGGACTCGGATCGTGGATCGGGTCCGATCCAGTGCACATCCCTACTTTAAACCTCTCTTGTAGAGGCAGCCATACACACACACACACACACACACACACACACTCACAGCCCGCTCCTGTTTTCTTGGACGCCAGTCCCACTGAGTTAACTTTCTAAGAAGTACATTCAAGACTCCAGTCCAAATAGTCCCATGTGTGTAAAACGCCTCCTTGGCATTGCAAAATGTTCACATTTTTTGGCCTGCCTACTGACATAATTCCCACCCACCCACTCTCTCATTGTTTCATAAAGAGGAATATTATAAGGAGATTTGGGAGTTAGCTCTCTCCTGCTCCCTCCCTTTCAGAAACACACACTCACACACTCACACACTCACTCACACTCTCTCTCTCACACACACACACACACACACACACACACACACACACACTTTCTCCTAATCTTCCACCCACAAGAGAACTTCTGGTGATAATTTGTTTGGAATATCTAGGGGAGGGAAAGGAGGTGGAGAGAAAGGGAGGGGGGGGGGGAGGGCTTGTTTGCTGAGCCAATTCTGTCTCTCCCAGCGGCCCTGGATGTGTCTGTTAGGTTCCCACTGTATTCCCCAACTGGCTTCCAGTGACTTAGGGGGAGAAGACGGAGCTCCCTGTGGAACCGGAGGTGGGTGACGCTTCCATTTGTCTGCCAGGTTTGTTGGTGCCCCTTTTCAGTCAGAAGTGTCTGAGAGAGCGAGAGAGCGATGTAGCCTGGCAAGTTTGTGGTAGAGGAAGGACATATTCCAGGGACAGGGAGATGACGAAATATTAGACCAAGGGTACAACCCCGCACGTGTTTGAGGTGTCGCTGTGTTCAGTGGGGCTGAGTCCCAGCCCGGTCTGTTATGTCTGAAGCCTAAGAAAACGAGAGAAGCTGGGCTGGCCCCTGAGGGAACCTCCAAGGGGGGGGGGGGGGATTGGCCGGGCATTCCTTTCCACCTCGTGCCCTGCGGAAAGTGCTGTGTTAGAAGGGGAACGGCGCCGCGCAAGAGACGCACTGGAGAAGTAGCCGGTGAGGTGAATGAATGGGTGGGTAAGCGCGGGCACGAGGAGGTGGCTCTCCGCACAGCTATGTGCCCCGCGAGGGATGAGGAAGCGAAGATGGAGAGGAAAAGCGCGGGGGGGGGGGGGAGAGAAGAAGAGGGGTGTGTGTGTGTGTGTGGGGGGGGTGGAATGAGAGGCGGTGACGGAGCAAAGCCATGTGCAGAACAGGCCGCGAGAGGGTCGTGAAACAAAGAAGACCGGAGAGGCCCCGGGGGTGGGGGATGGGAGGAAACAGGAGGCCAGGCGCTCCCCAGGAATTTGTTTACACTATATTGGGTTTGGGGCCAGTGGGGGCTGGTGGCTCCCATTTCAGTGGGATGATGAATCCGCTCTGGGTTTCAGTCAGAACCAGCCGGAACTCTAAAGGAGCTATCTAAGGTGCTGAACCTTAGCCCCCCCCCCCCCCCTCCCCAGGGTTCAGTATTTTGGAAAGCTCATTTAGAGTTCCGGCTGGCTCTGACTGAAACCCAGAGTGGATTCACCGCCCCACTGAAATAGGAGCCACCAGCCTCTACTGGTTGATGCATTGCATTTTTGGGGAGGTGGGTGGGTGAGTTGCTTTTTTCCCTGACACATTTTCTTTCCCGCATTAAAGTGAGTTCCTTGCAGCGAGGTGAGGCAGTAATGGGGAAGAAAACTTCTCTGAACTTCAGCTTATCGCACGGAGGTTAAAGGCACAGGAGCCTTGCTAGAGAAAAATGGTTTCAGGAGGCTCAGCCCCTCGTGTGAGGAGAATGTCGTGAATCGGGACTTCAGATTAGATCCGAAAGCAATGCTAGCCCAGGATTCAGACTGGGTGCCAGTCTGCAAGCAGGGAGAATATTAGGAATGGACACCCTGCAGGGAGAATCAGAGCTGAGAATATCTATCTTGGCAGGAAGAGAAAACTGACAAGGACTAGTGATTAGAGAGAGACAATGGGGTGTAGTGGTTAGAGTATTGGGAGACTGGGGTTCTAGCGTGGCCATGACTTTGGGCCAGTCACTGACTCTCCGCCCAACCTACCTCACAGGATAATAATAATAATAATAATAATAATAATAATAATAATATATTTCTTACCCACCTCTCCATTTGGATTGAGGTGGGGAACAACAGTAAATATTGGGGAGCAGGAGGATCGATCATGTATGCTACCTTTGGCTCCTTGGGGAAGAATATGAATATAACAAATAAATAAAACCCAAATAAATCAGGTCATTACCTCCCCACCTTCTGCACAGGCTCCTATGCTCCTAAGAGCTGCATTTTCCTGGCATGGAGAGGCAGTGTTGGGTGAAAGCTTCTCCTTTGAACTTCTGCCTGTCACACTGATGTTACAGCCACAGGACCAGGAAACAATCCCAGACTGGAGCGAATAGCATTAGGGACTAGGGATGGGCAGATCAGTTGGTTTCTATATCATGGCGGTTTTGCACATGTTCATTTTAAAGTCTATTCTGTCTTATTTCTGTATTAAAATGCAATTTAAAAACCCTGCACAAGCATGTATATATAAATATGTATTTTTGGATGCATTTTCTCACAAAACATGCCTTTCTAAAATTATGTTATCTAAATCTGTACATTCCTATATGTATTTTATTATAAAATGCACATTTCAAAATGCATTCTGGTGCATTTTTTGAGCTGAGAACTGCATCACAAAATCTGAAGAAGTGTGGACTCCAGAGAATCATTATGTTCCAACCCACACATTTAGTCTGGGAGATCCAATCAATTTGCAGAGATTGAATCCCTCCAGCATCCTTAGCAGAGACTCACAGCTGGGCAATTGACTTTATGCTCAGTTGATAAGAATAAGAGGAACACTTTTGACCCTAATGTAACTGAATCAATTATGTACCTATGGGGCAATTTTATTCTGCCTGAAATTAGCTGCTTGCTATCCCTTGCTGTGATTGGAGCATGGTTGTGACAAATCATCTAAGGCTGCAAGTGTATACCCACTTACCCGGGAGTAAGCCCCATTTAATTCAACGGGACTTACTTCCGTGGAGGCATGTACAGAACTGTACAGTAAATCTTGCATCACAAGTACAAACTACAACATTATAAATATTGTCCTTTGACCTATTTTAAGAAAGTTGTGACATACAGAACCACAATTTATTCCTTCCTGGAATAATTTGATTCAAGTGATGATTTTGTCACAAGTGCCAAACTTGTACTGTATTACTGGGTGAATAAACTCAGAAGTTCTTATTACTGCAATCCTATACATGTCTACTCAGAAGTAAGTCTTACTGGGAGTAAGTCATATATAGGATTATGTCCAACCTTTAATTCTGGAAATTACTTTGGAAGAGGCTGATTTGCATAGGTCTTCATGCCGATGTGTTTGCACATCTATGTGATCACATCAACACATGGGTTGTTTTATTGGTGCATATGGAGACCTGTCTAAAAGTGAGCATGTGGCAGAAAATTTAAAGGAGTTCATCAGAGAACTTCCTTATCTATAGAGCTTAATGTTGCGGTTGTAAACACAGTTGCTACACCCCTTTGAGCAGCAATTTCTGATCCAAGAGGCTTACCTTGGACTTTACCACTGAAATTGCATCACAGCCCGGTTTGGCAAGCCTGACTTGAACATTGGCTAAAAGAGTTGCTTCCAGAGAGATCCGGGCAGATATTAACTTGGCTTGGTATCATTTGGGATAAACCGTAAATGTGTCGAGTGCTTAGCAAATTGACTTTGGTCCCTTCTACAAGATTTTGCTTTGACGCCCGGTTGCCCGATTATGCGCATATATGGATAAGCGCATTTACTCCTAATGCCTATTCATGAGAGGCAGTGAAGCGCATTATGGGCTGTATGAAACACACCTTAAAGTTGTTTACATGTGGAGAATTGCATGGCCATAAGGCCATAAGGCGCTTTAACTCCCGCGGTAAATTTTAAGTTGCTATTTAACGCGCATTCGATAATGCGAATAATTGGAGGTAAAAAGCGCCTCAACCCCCGATTTGCACTCTGCTCTTGTAGAGGTAAAATCTGTAATGCGCCTTGAAAGAGCTTTAAATCGCTCTTGTAGAGGCACCCTTTCTTATCTGTGTGTGTATCAGCAGCAACGATTCAGAAAATTTCCTATGGTCCACTGCTGGGAATTGTAGGTAGCTATGTTAGTACTATTATTCTCTTTCCCAATTTTGAGTGTCATCTGACTGGTGGATTTTCACGTTTCCCTGCCATCGCTATGGCCTCTTGCTGCTATCCCACAATAGTGACAATCTCTTTACACGGGGAGAGAAAGAGGAAGCACCAACGACCACGTGGCCCATTCAGGGGCCGTTTTTATCGTGCCACTTTTCCTGCACACAGCAGGAAATGGTGGCACATTCCGTTTTTTCTTTTAAAAAGACTGATTAAAAGGGGTCTATTTTGCGATAGAAAAATGAGCACAAGGAACGGGAGGCACACGGGAGCCGGACGTCGTCTGAAGGACGTGTGAACATCTGTAAGTGGGCAGTAGCGAGCGTGCGATAAAAGGAGTGCATCCTTGATGTTCTCACCCCAACCAGCATTATCCTGTGGAACAGGATCCCCCTTCTTTTGTCTTTTGCCAAACCAAAGGTTCAAGAATTCCCCATCAGTTATATTTCTAACTGAGTAATTGAAAACAAAACAGACAGTGTTTATATTCACAGACAGTGAATGTATTCATAGAACAGATCAACAGTGCAATCCAATATATGTCTATTCAGAAGTAAGTCCCATTCAGTTCAATGGGGCTTACGCTCAGGTAAGTAGCTATAGAATTGCATTGTAAGAGTTCAATCCTATGCTTTTCTTTGCAATGTAAACTGCTTTAAGTTCAACGGGACTCACTCCTAGATAAGTGTATATAGGATGACAACCTAAAACATTTTTATTTTGCCCAGGGCTGTGATGAGCCAAGATAAAAAAAACTGCTGCTTATCTGTTAGCCTCATTATTATTATTATTATTATTATTATTGCAGTATCTGTAGTTTGCCATTTTATAAGATTTTCATGCAGATTATTTTTATTGTTTGTAAGCTGCAGTGAGGGCCTGTTTAAACAGAAGTGCAAGATAAAAATGATTTACATGTAAGCCTATACACATTTACTCAGATGTCAGTTCCACTGAGTTCAATGAGGCTCCAAAATGAATGTGCAGAGTTTCTCCCCACTTTGGGTGGGTATGCAGGGGTATGTAGATTTTATTTTTTATTGCCTTTGGTGACTGTGTGTGAGGTGTGTGTGGATGATAATGATTTTTTTTAAAAAAATGTGGCTCCAAAACTGCTTTTGAGCTGATGCAGGTGATGATGATTATTATACTACATGCGAAGGGATATATGTACTCACAACTTTCAGCTCGGTTCCAAACATTTCTTTTCTGTATGGCTTTGAGATTGTGATTATGATTATTTTACAGTATGGCTTTGTGGATTCCTCCCTCCCCCAACCTGGTGAAATTCCCTCTTCATCACAACAATTAAAGTTGCAGGAGCCCTGTCCTCTTTTGTATCTGGTCATTCTGGGAATTGTTCTGTCCCAGCAAGATAATATGTGAGTGCATAGTGTGTCTTGTCTGAATGTGTCTGGATCTCCTAGGCTCTGAAAGCATCTTTCTGGAGAGCACCTGCTGGTTGCATGATCCATGAGGCCAGGTTCTGTGAGTGCACAGTTGTCCTTGACAGAAGGGGCTTGCACTTGCTAGAGAAAGATGCACAGATGTTAAGTGGCTGCAATCCTATATTCATTTATCTGGGAGTAAGCTTCATTGAAATCAATGGGACCTGTTTCTGAGGTTTCTTTGGCCAGTTTTCTTTGGGTCCCTGATTGGAATCTCTGTTCTCTGCACACTGAGGCAGTGTAAATTCAGGAGATATTTGGATAAAAGGAAGGAAGCCGTTAGTCCATTTTGTTCCATGGCTTTTGTTTGCAGGGGGATAGTATTTTATATTCTTTTTGAATGCTAGTTTGTTGTACTCAGTTTTTCTGCACTTATTCAGTGGTAGCAGTATGCTGAATCTGTAAGTATGGATTTGAGAAAGGTGATGGGGAAAGAGTGTTAAATGTTAGGGAAGTTGAGACTATGGTCATCCAGTGAAGGATTTGCAGTCAAAAAAGATACCTGAGGGAAGGGGAGACTGTATCACACAGAGTATGGCAAAAGCTTCAAAGTACAGCAAAAGCTACAAATGTCTTTGAATGTCTCACTTGTTCTTTATTTCAGTGATTTTAACATTAAGATGTTATGTAGTACAAGTTTGTTTAATTATGTGCTGTGAAATCAGACGTGTGACCAAGGCCATGTTTGGATGGGCACGCCCCCTTGGAGGGGTGGCCATGTTGTCCTCCTTTTTGGTTTCCAAAATATGCTAGCTCAATGTCATTAGATACTGCCCATATAAATTATTTCTCAATCTATATCTAGAAATATACATTGGCCTATGTAGGATTTCCCCCCCCCCCTGCAAATGGTTGTGCCTTATTTTTTCTGCCTTTTTTGGTGGTGCATTTCCTCTATGTTGGCAATATGTAACTCCCCCCCCCCCCCGTCTTCCTCCGTCAGAGATATATTAGCCACTTCACTTTTATTAACCCACCCCCTGGGCCAAATCTCAAGATATAAGGGAAAGCATGCAGGTAGTATTCTATTGAATTGCTCAGTAAGAAATCAGCCTGCTCCAGTCTTCCAGGGTGCTGTAGTGTTGGTAAGAAGAAATCCGTTGTGTTTGCATTTAAAACAAACTCACCAAATTCACCCTTCCTGAACCTAAACATGAACTGGAACCCAGTGTAACACCAAAACCCCTACATTTTCCATTTGTCATGCAGTTCACCTTTCCCCACAAAAGCAAATATTTGAAAAAAAAGCATTACCTCCCCCTCCCCCATGCGTGCAAAAATATGTACAGCTTTTGTGAGAATGAAAAAAAAAATCAACATGGAAATGAGACAGAAATAACTTAAACGTGAAAAAAAATGAGAACCTGAGCAAAATTGAGCTTGACAGATTCATCCATCCCCAGTGAACTGGCCAATTACGACTTCAAAGTCACTAGGTAGACTGATGAGCACCAACCGTGCGCTTAGATTTTGTACAAAGCATTCTTGTTTTATTAATATTTAATACAATAAATTAGCTTTACATATACTGGGCCACCTGTATTTAGGTTCTGCCTGTTCTGCAATGATTCCTCCCACTTGTGGGGTCCGTCACTGCAAAATATCTGGCTACAGGAACAGAAGAGGCCCTGTCCCATGGCTTACATTCTAAAGTCAGAACTACACATTATGTACAAATGTATGTCATGAAACCATGTTGCTTTTATCTGCTAAGGATCAAACTAGACAAGAGATTGGAGATCCCATCTCTATTTTCTTTTAAAGGTGGATCCAGGGCACCTAATTTGTATTGGGAGAGTGGCCCTGGGGGAGGAGGTTTAGGACTTGATACCTTGCTCCATTTTCCTGATACAAATGGCCCTCCCAGAAGTTGCCATATGCCTCTTAGACATCTATAGTGCCGGCCCTACCAATAGGCAGAGTGAGGAGGTCACCTCAGGCAACAGGCGAGGTGGGGGGGGGAACAGCGTTGAGTGTGTCACATGCCCTGTCCTGTGCTTCCTAAGCTAGCCTGCTCTCTTCAGCTGCAGTGGAAAACTCTACCCTGTTTCCAGTGTTTCAGTAAGATTCAATTGCTAGTCTGATCAACCTCTGTACTGGTCTCCTACTTTAAAGAGGACAGTCCTCTATTTTGGAAAGCTGGCAGAGGATTCTCCTCTATTTGAAGGCATCCCTTACTTGAAGAGGTAGCTATCCTTGCCAAGGCCAGATCTATACTTTGGGCCAAATCATTATGATCCTGTCATGGTGACTCTATATCCCCCTTGCACATTTATACCTCACAGGACACACCGTGATATTTGTTGTGGTATTTTGGATAATGTGGAATAAAAAGCAGGAAATAGCGGTATATGGAATGTGCAATGTGCTCCAACAGTTATCAGTGCACTTCAATGTCATTATAAAGCAGTAACATATATCTAGCCAATGATATTCGTTACGGTTGTTTCAATAACAGTGGAATAAAAAGCAGGATATAACACTATGGGGTTTATCAGACAAACGTTTTATCACGTGTTCACTACTGTCCACTCACAGTTTTTCGTGCATCCTTTAGATGAAACCATCTGCCTCCCACGTGTCTCCCGCTCCTTCCTGCCTTTTTTTCATCACAAAATGGGCCCCTTTTTTGGAAACGGAATGTGCTGCTTTTCCTGCAGTTTTTATCATGCAGGAAAAGCGGCACGATAAAAACAGCCCCTGAATGGGCCTACGTGGTCTTTGTTTCCTTCCTCTTTCTTCTCTGGGAAGAAAGAGGAAGTAATGTGGGACATGAGCAGGGCAGAGAAGCAATGGTAGGGAACCGCAATTCTCCCCCCCCCCCCCAGTCTAATGATGCTTCATGAATGAGGGAGATGGAATGAGGATTGTGCCCCAACAGTTATCAATGCACTTCAATACCGCCATAAAGCAGTAGTGTAGATCAAGCTCAAGTCTGGTTTAAAGTCAAAGTACCATAAGGAGGGAGAGCAGAGGCTTGGGCTAGATCTACACTATTGATTTATAGCGGTATTGAAGTGTACTGATAGCTGTTTGGGCACATTACACATTCCATATACCTCTTTCATAGTGTTATATCCTGCTTTTTATTCCACATTCGTAATGATTTGACACAAGCTGTAGATCTAGCCTTGAAGTTGTCCATCAACAGTTAGCAGCACCTGGACAGCAGATAGCTGTTGACACTGGTCAACTGGTCAGTCTTTGGCACTGTGATGAGATATATTGTATTTCTATTTAAATTATTGCATTTCTAAATTTGCAGCTATGCCTATAAATTTGCAAGGTGGAGGAGGCCTGTCCTCTTTTGTCCTTTTTTTTTGATGATGCATTTCCTCTTTTTTAACCATGTATAACTTGCCATCCTAACATGGATTTGGGGGTGGGAATGCCATTTTGTCCTGTGCCTTTTGGCAGGAAAATGTCTTGGGCCAACTCTTGATGTCTAATTTTCTTTGGTCCTCAACAACAACAACAACAACAACAACAACAAGCAGCTTTAGGAGGTGTAGATTTTGAGTAGAGAAATGGCAATTTGAGTTTGTGTGTGTATGTGTGTGTGTGTATGTGTGCACTTTCTTCATCCAATCTTCACCCTTTCCCTACTGCAATTTCCCTTCCTCAAGCAGTTTTTCAGCCAACATTATCCCACAGGGTTCCATTCATGCTGTTGTGTATTTTAGGCTTGCCTACACAGGAAAAAAAATCAAAATCAAAATGCCATGGGGGCTGTCTTCACAGTTTTTTTCCTGCGGCTTGGGTGCATCAAGTGTTTGTTTGCAGCACATGTCATTGTGGCCAGCGCACAACCAACCAGCCACTTCCACCTGGAAAAGCAGTATTGGAGAGTTGTTTTACTCTGTTCATTTTAATTAAAGTGGCTCCCAGGCGCTTGCTCTGCCATGTTCCTCTGTGCCTCTGCATTAAATCCTGGGTGTGCCTGTGACCTGGCTGCAACGTGGACTGCTCCTTCCTTGATTCACTCCTTTTCCTAGCATTCCCATTGAGAGACGTCTATGCACTTCCCTATTGCTGCATTAATTTGGTTCTCTGATGTAGTAGTGTTAATGCCGGAGCTGCACAGCTCCAGAGTTGTGAACAGGGAGCTGCATTAATTTGCTTCTCTGATGTGGTGTTAGCTCCGAAGGTGCACATTTCCCAGAGTTGGGAGCTGTGTTAATTCGGTTCTCTGATGTAGTGTTAGGGCTGGTGTGATACTTTTTGGAGGGGGCTTATTTGTACCAGTGGGGTGCTTTCATGAGGAGCCAGTATTGTGGGTTAGTTGCTCTCCATTCCCATTCATAAAACTGTAGTGGTTGGGGGAGCCTGGAGGAGGGCAGGTAACAAGCCTCTCTCCTTGATGACGTTGGTTCTACACACCCAGGAATATGTCATTTCCAGCACTGAAAAGCTGGGTTTTAGGGACGGCTGGCTCTGCCGTGTAACAATGTTGAAGCAGAGCTGATTTCAGCATACTCAAAGAATTAGCAACGATGTGCTCTCCTCCTGTGCCCATGAAAATGGGGGCCATGGGTCTATCCATGCCAAGGAAGCCATTTATTTCGATATGTCCTTTTAAATCTCAGCATGGCAGGGTGAGTGATGGGCCATCCTTATTGATGCTGCATGGATGCAGGAGAGCTAAGCTACTAGGGAAACTACTTTTCCAGATGCATTATGCCTGAAGAAGAGGAGATTTCCTTTTAGAATTCCCTTGCAGATCAAGAGACTCATTCCTTGCAGGAATTGGAGGTAGGCTGGATAGTTGCAGAAGAGGACAGTCCTCCTCTGCTTTTACTAGTTGTGTAGAAGACAGACTTTAGGCAGGTGTACCGTAAATTCCCTGTTCTGCACTGTTATTAAAGTTGCAGGAGGCATGCCCTCTTCAAGTCACTCTAGTTCAAGGAAACAAAAACTCTGGTGCTTAAAAAAGAAGATAATTTTATTGTGCTCCACGCATTTCAGAGATGTCTCCTTCTTCAGGAGCTATTGAATTGGAAGTAAGAATAGTATCTTATAGACAACACCCTCGTCCTTTTTACAGAGTTCAAGGCACATCTATATTAGATTGTCCTCCCCATGAACACAAGTTAGGTCTTTTTTTGTTCTGTTTTGGGGACATAACAAACAACCTATCTACACACGCAGGATAAAACACTTTGAAAACATTTTGAAAACTGTATATGGAGTGTGTCCTGGGCCCCAACAGTTGTCACTACTGTTATAAACTGTTTTAAACCGCTTTAAACCGTTTTAAAGCATTAGTGTAGATAGTGTCCCGTTTATGGGCGTTCGCTCTATTCACAGCTGATTTTACCACCATGGTAGGGTATACTCTTTTTTGAAGTTGTTGTGTCAACAAGACCCAGAATAATAATAATAAAAAGGGAATTATTGCCTGTCTTGGAATCAAGAAATTGAATAGCTATAAACTGGTTGGTTCACATCTGTGTTTTGGGGGGGGGGCAGTGATTTGTGTATGGAGTGGAGTTGTTAAAGGCTATGTAAATGTAAAATGATACTATTTTTACTATTGCTTTATTTAGTTAGAAGTAAAAACATGGGACTATTGCACGTTATTTTAAAATGGGAGTTCACTTTTAAAATGTGGATTTCTAATATAAAGAAGTCCCTTGAACTTTGTAAAATGGATGAGTTGTCTAAAAGATACTATTCTTACTTTCAATTTATTTGTTTGATTTATAGCTCCTGAAGAAGGAGACATCTCTGAAACACGTAGAGCACAATATAATTCTCTTCTTTTTTTGAGTGCCAGAGTTTGCCTCCTGTTTTGTTTGTAGTTCACTGTGGCTTTTCCCTCTTCATTCCTCCCCCACTCTAGTTCAAGGCTCAACTAGCACAGGTTAGTACTAGCAAGCTGTGGACTCTGCAATAGAAGTTGATCTATTCACCTTCCCTCTTTCAGTTCAAAGGAAGGAAGGAAGGAAGGAAGGAAGGAAGGAAGGAAGGAAGATATCTGGAATTATGGCTGTTTTTCCTTTCACCCCTTTTGAAATATGTTTGTTTGCTTTGTCCTGTTCAATTGCATCTTCATTGTGATTTTAAAAACATTAATTGGCAATGAAAGCAAGTTATTACAACAGCAGAGATTGCTAGATCTCAGTTAATGTTTGCAAGATAGCTCAGGGTTTCTACCAACATGTCAATATTTTGATTTGCTTATAGAAGTGGACGATGATGATAATAAATCTTGTTTCAGGAGTCGAATTTTCAATAGATCCAAGCAAACACTCCCCCCCCCCCCATGTACAAACCATGATCCAGAATCAGGTAATGTACGAGTGATTTAGCTAGTGAACATGTGTGGTATGCTACAGGCAAAAGGCACCTCGCTTCCAGCTATGTTCTGCTTCTGAGATTGATGTTGTCTGCACTGGGTCGCATAGCCCAGCCTGTCCAGGACCATCCAAGGCACTGGAGAATCAGAATGTTTAAAGGAGATTTTAATTAAAAAATAAAACTGTTTCAAAACCTGAGCTGCTATAGCTAGTTCAGATTTAACATTTTGCAGACAGACTTTGCAGGAGGTATCCAGCATCTCAGGTTTTGCAAAGGTTCTTTAAATAATCTCTTAGGTATTTCCTTGGCAGCAAGACCAGCAGGAGCTGCCTCAGAATTTACAAAAGGGAATGGGACTGTTGAACTTTAAAACATCCTTGGAAATTTGCTTTAGTATCTTCTCTATTGAGTAAAATTAACAAAATTCTATTGTATTTTCTTGACACTTCTTTAACCATTAGTCAGGTAGCAGAGGTGGGAATTCAAAGGCTGGGTGAGGTATTTGAGGCCAGCAGTTGCTTGGGACAGCAATAGACTGGGATTCTTTAGGGTCCCATGCACCCCTCCAAGGATGTGGTACAGGGCAGAGGGACTCCATGCTTGCAGGATCTACCTTGGTTTTTTTTTTTTTAACGATAAAGAAGCCTGTGATCCATTCAATTGGAGCTAGGTTCAAAATAATGGCTCAATCAGGCAGACATTCACTAAGCATGAAGGAACAGGGTGCCTCTGAGCATGTGCTTAGCCCAGGAATTTGTGGTCAATACCAGAACCCAGCTCAGAAGTTTTTGCACACAAAAATCCACTTCTGGTTTTGCTCGAAGTGTTCTTTTATACCAACTTAATTTAGGGGAAAAAAGGGTTTTCAGCTGTTGCTCTTGTTAGACAATTGGAAGTCAGAAACCCAAGCAGATCTACCTCAACTCACCCAGAGATCTACTAGTAGATCCTGATCTACTCTCTGCCCCCAATCTCGGATATGGGGTACAACTGTCAGATCTCACAAAGACAGCTGCTCACAATCTACAAGTTGCACTCCAGGATCTCCTAAGGTATTGTAATGGATCCCCCTAAGCGGTCAAATTCCCCATTTTGGGAACCTCTGCCATAGAATTAAACTGCACATTCAGAAGAATCGCAATGCACAATTCCCCAAGACTGTACTTCAGAAGGCAGTTGTGGGACTGTGCATTTGAAATGCTCTCCTGCATACATAAACCTACCTGCACATAGAAAACTAGCACATTATGAAGAAGGCTTGGTTAGAATCCTTCTACTTGATCAGCTAGCTTTTTACAGATCGGGATGGTGGTGGTTTATTCAATCATACTATCTTTCTTCTGCATTCTGAAATGCAACAGTCCTCAAAGGGCTGTAACACAGGAGGATTTTCCCAACTGTATAGACCAGGAATTAGCTGGATGATAATTCTGCCCTGTGCACTTTGTAGATTTTGCAAGGATTTCTAGCTGTTTATAGGGTCAATATTGATCCTGTTTAGAAAGCTCAGCAGACCTACCCTAGAACCATCCCAATAATCACTCCAGAGTAAAATGATACTGGTGAAACACACACACACCATTCATACTTTAATCATGCTGGACTTATGACTTGTGAGTGCTTTGCCAATGTCATGCTGAATTACTCTGTGCACTTTAAATGTGCTCATATCAATTTCATAGTCGTTGGTGAATGACACTAGGATAAATAGATCCATTGAGTTCCCTTTTTCTCTTGCCTAGTTTTTATAAGATATAAGAAGCTGACTTATACTACACTCTGGAAAATGCCCAGGGCTGACTACCCTGATGGCTGTTTGTTCTCTAGGATTAAGATAAGTATCTCGTTGCTTGTGGGACTGGTGTGTTTGTGTGTGAGATTTTTACTCAGGATTTCATGTCTCAAAAGGTTCTCTTCTCAGAATAGATTTTGTTCCTGTTCTTGTAAAAATGCTGAGCAGCTCATGCAGCTTTCCACTCACTCCAGCATGCACATACATACACATGGAACAAAATAACAACCACAACCAGTGGGACTAACGCACACCAGGCAAGTATCAGAGGTAAAACCAGAGTTCCATTACAGGCCCCTTAAGATACACTGAATATCCCACAAGGATATCTCTGGCAGAGGTGTTTCCCGACTCTGCTTCCTATATAGCTACTGCATGAGGTGAGAACGATTTAACTTTGATGGGGATTTTTACATGCAGTCTGCCAATAAGAAGAGCTGTACTATATCAGACCAGAGGTCCATCTAGTACAGCATTTTGTTCACACAGTGGCCCACAAGCAAGACATGAGTGCAACAGCACCCTCCTGCTCAGGTTCCCCAGCAACTGGCATGCATAGTGCCTCCCGATACCAGAGGTAGCATATAGGCATGAAGACTAGGAGCCTTTCCGGGCAAAGTATAAAGTGTTGGTTATTACCTTTAAAGCCCTACATGGTTTGGGCCCAGGCTACCTACGGGATCGCCTTCTCCTGTACAATCCGCCCCGCACTCTTAGGTCCTCTGGGAAGAACGTACTCAAGCCAGCCAGAACTAGGCTGGCGAGTGTTACCCAGAGGACATTCTCGTCTTTGGCTCCCAGACTATGGAATGGTCTGCCGGAGGAGATTAGACAAATTGACAGTCTTCATGAATTCAAGAGAGCCATGAAGACTTTTCTCTTCCGGCAGGCCTATCCGGATGAATTTTAAATGTTTTAATGATGTGTTTCTCTTGTTTTAAATTTTTTTAACTTTGTCATGCTTGTATTGCATTGTGTTCCCCGCCTCGATCCGTAGGGAAAGGCGGGTTATAAATAATAATAATAATAATAATAATAATAATAATAATTGATAGCCTTCTCCTCCAGGAATTTGTCTAATCCCCCTTTAAAGCCATTCAAATTGGTAGCCATTGTTACATTTTCTGGTAGCAAATTTCGTAGTTTAACTATGCTCTGTGTGAAGAAGTTTGTCCTTTCATCTGTCCTGAATCTCAGCTTCATGGGATGACCCCACTGGGTTCTAGCATTATGAGAGAGGGAGAAAAATGTCTCCTTATTCACTTGCTCCAACCATGCAAAATTTTGTAGATCTCTATCATGTGGCTCTTTACTCACATTTTCTCTAAGCTAAACAGTCCCAGATGTTGCAACCTTTCTTCGTAGCAAAGTTGTTCCAGCCCCTTGATCATTTTGGGTACCATTCTCTGCACCATTTCCAACTTTACAATTTCCATTCTTTCGTGCAATGACCAAAACTTTACACAGTATTCCAAGTGTGGTCTCACCATAGATCTGTATGAAGGCAGTATGATATCTACAAAACTATCTAGACAGCGTGTGAGATCTTCACCCTTTGCACCAGGCAGACAATGTAACATGTGGTCTACCTGGTGCGAAGGGCGAAGCTGTCTATGTGCATCATGATTGAGTCTCCCAGTACCACTACCACAACCTCCCCTGGAGGCAATCCTTGAAGTGACAGGATATGTGTTCATCTTCTAAGGGATGGGTCCTTTCTAAAGGATCACTCTCTCCTCTTCAGAATGATACCATCCTTCCCTGAATCTCCCACCCTGGGAAGCTGTCACCCAGGGATTGGGACACTGCTATTAGGTCTCCAAAGGTCTCATCCACCAACCTCTCTGCTTCTCCAAGTCAATCATCTTGTCTTCAAGGGAATGAACTTATTTCCATAAAGCCAGGAGGTCATTACATTGAGCATACTCTCATGACTTCTGTCAAGCTGGTAAATAGTCATCCATGTGGCACTCAGTGCAATACACTAGAAAGCCCCCACATCCTGCTGGCTTTCTGCCTTCATAACTTTTTATTTTTGTTGTTGCGATTGGGTTTGTTTACCTGGAAAACTAAGTTATTTACTTGGAGAACATGAGGAATTTATTTATAATTATTTATGTATAGTTATTTAATAAGAGAAGGCAAGGAAGAGTCAACTGCCTTGCCCTCCTTGCCCTATTGCTAAACTGGCACAGGTGCTTAACTCACATGTGTGCTAATCAGATTAGAGGGCCTCTTTTAAAAAAATGGAGGGTGTGGCTCAACTACTGGTCTGTGCTAGCTTCCAGTGAATGGAAATCTGGGTCAATTGAGTCCCCTGAGAGTGGAGGTTTTCTATTTAGGAGAGAGCTCAATAGTTAATGGCTTGTTGGATGTGACAATAGACAATGGGTAGGTGATTAAGCAGGGATGTGGTTTGAGCTCCCTTAGGAATTCAAAGGGCTGAGTCATTATCATGGCTCAGTATGTACTGATTTGGTTCTGTTTGTTTTCTTAAACTAAAATGAAAAGCTGAACTTTCAAACTTAGGGTGAGTCTATTTCTGAAGTTAAGTTTATGAGCTGCCCCGTAAGACCTAAAACCAGAGCCTACACTGAGCCCAAACTGAAGCCAGCCCACACCTTTTGTTGATAAGCAGACTATTCCACTAGTTGGGCCTGCACAGTGGCCCTTGTCAGTATAAGAGCTATGAATGACCTTTACTGCCTCTCTCTAAATTTGGGTTTACTTTAAGGGTTTTGTTGAAGTTCTCTGCAACCATTGAAGAATCTCAGGGGTGGGCTGCAAGAACTTCTAAGTTTCTGGATTTCCTCCCTAGAATTTGGGTCCAAACTGTAAGTTTGTAGAGGGTTAACCTTCTGTAATTTTGGTCCCCTCCACAAGGATTCGCTTTTGCGCCTGGTTAAGTGATTATGCGCTTCATTGCTGAAGCACATTTACGCCTAATACCTCTGCACGAGAGGCAGGCAGGGAGAGGGGAGGGGGGAGGTAGGGCGGGCGAGCGGGCGCCTGTCTCTTTAAGGCAGGTCCTTGCGAGTTGTTATGGTGGAGAGCGAAGGAACTGACTGGGCGATTGAATGAAACGGAGCAAGGGGGGGAACAGGGCAAGAAAAAGGGAAAAGGGAGCTGGAAGACGGAGCCCGGTAGGAGCGGAGCCAGGAGCTGAGCGGGGGAGCCAGCAGCAGCAGCACTCAGGAGGCAGGGCGCACGGGGGGGGGGGGAACAGGGCAAGAAAAAGGGAAAAGGGAGCTGGAAGACAGAGCAAGAGGTCAGCGGGAGCCCGGTAGGAGCGGAGCCAGGAGCCGAGCGGGGGAGCCAGCAGCAGCAGCACTACTCGGGAGGCAGGGCGCCGGCTTCACATCCTGCAGCAAAATAAAACTTGCTATTTAACGCGCATTCGATAATGCGCACAATCGGAGGGATAGCGCGCCTCTACGCCCGATTTGCGCTCCCTCCTTGTAGAGGTAAATTTTTTAAAGCGCCTTGAAAGAGCTTTTTCCTTTTGCTGTGCTCTTGTTTTGGCTTCAGCTGATGATGTATTAGATTTAAATGGGGTTTAAATTATTACCTGAGAGAATTGTATTCATAAAAAAGTAAATAGCACTTACCTTCTCCTCACATGGGTGCTTAACTCGCATGTGTGCTAAAAGACGTCTTTTTATCTCCTTGATGCTTTGTCACTAGGGCTGAGATGTTTTATCCTTGGGGCTCCTCGCACTTGGTATGGCCTGTTTTTGACAACACATTTTTTATAACTCCCCAGATAATGAAGGCTGGCATCAAGGGTTGGCATGGCTGGACACCTACCAAGGGTCCACATCCCAGCAGGGACCCCACTGACAAGAATTCTCTGGACCCAGGCCTTCTCTTCACCCGTACAATCTGATTGTTCACCTGTCTCTCACTCTGGCTCAGACAATGGTGGTGGTAAGAAGGAGGTGCAGTAGTTACCCCTGCCTGCTTGCTCACTGGCTCTCTGCCTGGAAAGCATGCAAGTGGTAGCAATGATGAGAAAGAGGAGGAGGTGCAATAGCAGCTAGTGATAATGGTGATGAGAGAAGGCAGACTCAGTGAGGGTATCTTACCCATGGCCCTCAAAAAACCTGGAGCTGACACTGCAGATAGTTTAATTAAGCCCACAGTGAAACGAACACACGATGAATAGCTCACATAATCTTCTTCAGATAGTGTTCCCGATTGGCTCTTAGGAGCTTAATAGTCAGTTTCCCTCCCAGCAGTGTGCTATGTTAGCAGCTATCTCTCCCTGCTAAGGATTCCTTCTAAAGTCTCTCCCTATTTTATGTTCTTTATTTGATCTTATTTATTTGTGCTACACTTGTCCCTCAAGGAACTCAGAGTAGTGCACACATGGTTCCTGGATACCCTGGGATTAGAGTGCCAGAGTAGGGCTAAAGAGATCTGGGATCAAATCCCCACTTAGGGCTTGTCTATGTCTACTTAGCCCATTCTGGCTGTGCAGTGGCGCTGTGTTGTTTATATGATGCAGCTGCCAACTTGCAGCCACATCGGGTTTCTCTCCCTGAAACTGAACTTTTCCATGGTGTTGATTTTCTGCGGTTTTTTAGTTGCTCCAAGATCACCACGTTCTTTCCTCCATCTGTTGGTGGTGGCCTTGCTTCAGGGTGAGCCAGTGGGTGTTTCTGGGGCTGGATCGAAGCCCAGGGTAAGTGCAGGAAGGCAGGGCAGGAGGCAGGCACGATGAATCAAATGGCTGCTGGTGCTGTGGCTTTTCTGGCCAGATAGCCCGTGCTCCCTCCTGCTACCAGGATTTATTGTTCCTACCCTGCAGGGGTTTTATGGGAACCAAGCAGCAAAGCAGCATCATAAAGACATCCCCTTAGTTAAGAAACTGGTTGGGAGACCTTGGACCACTCACTAGGGATGTCAGAGTAATTTGTTTCCGTTCATCTTTGACCAGAATTTACCTCATTTACACGTTTTGGTCTCGAATGCAGACCTAAATGCAATCTGCCATTGAATCCTGCACATTTCCGAGCTTGCAATGTGATTCTGAGAACAAAAGAAATGGCATTTGAAAATTGTGCACTTTTAGAAAATGTTCAAAAGCATGTTTTCATCAATAGGAGAAAAACGCATGCGTTTAAAAAATGCGCACATCTGGGAAAACGTGCATGAATTTTTGGTGCAAACAGAAGACTCCAGAAGCTCATAATCTCATACAGACACAAGTTAGAACCAGTTCCGAGGTGGAATTTGGGGAACTGCAATGAGAATTCAGAGAACCTGATGAGTTTGAATTTTGCTGACTCACACTTCCCTCTCACTCTTAGCCTAATGTACCCCACAGGATTGTTGTGGGAGTAAAAAATGTGTGGTGATGGTGGTGGGGAATCTGGGGATGCCCAATGGAACTCTGAGTTCTTGTTTATCCTGCAGACGGTGTAAGATCCTTGGGGAAGGGATGGGATATGTGCACACTGCATGGTGTGCACATATCAATAATAGGGTGACCAGATAAAATCCAGGTCAGGGCTCATGTAACTTTAACAGTTGTAGAGAAAAGGGAATTTCAGCCAGAGTCATTTGTATGCAATTAGTTCCTGGTGAAATTCTCTTTTCATCACAACAGTTAAAGGTGCAGGCACTATGCTAGAGTGACCAGATACAAAAGAAGGCAGGGCCCCTGCAACTTTAACTGTTGTGATGAAGAGGGAATTTCACCAGGAACTAACTGCATACAAATGACACTGGCTGAAATTCCCTTTTCTCTACAACTGTTAAAATTACATGAGCCCTGACCTGGATTTTATCTGGTCACCCTAAGTTACTAGATTTCATTTTTAAAAAATAATAGCACGTTGCCAGTCCTTATGGCTTGGGATAATAGAGACAATGTCCCATGATGCTGTGGATTCCCTGACCTCTCTTCATTACTTTGTGTCTCAGTGTCGCTTCCTCATTCTCCAGTATTTGCTTGAGTTTCAAGTTGGAGACTTTGCAAGGGAGTCTAGAAATCTTATTGTGCCAAGGGTGACCATATGGAAAGGAGGACAGGGCTCCTGTATCTTTAACAGTTGTATAGAAAAGGAAATTTCAGCAGGTGTCATTTGTATGCACACAGCACCTGGTTAGATTCCCTCTTCATCACAACATATAAAGCTGCAGGCGCCCTGTCCTCTTGACCAGATACAGATTCCCCTTTCTATACAACTGTCCTCCTTGCTATACGGTCACCCTAACTGTGCCATCAGGGCAGCTTCCAAGCTGGGGAATTGCTGGCCTGAATTCTGCAGAAGTACAGCACCACCGCTGTGGCTGGTCAGGCAGTGTTCTGCAGCCTTCAGCCCAACAGGAATCAAGTGACCTAAAGAGGCAATACAGTCTCATCTAGCCTTATATAAACCACTGGCTTGGGCCTGGCCTCTCAATCCAAGCAGTTTATTTCTCTGTGCAGGTTGAGCTGCTTCTAGATTATCTACCTCTAGGTTGCCAGCCTTGATATCAAGTCCTTTAAAAGAATATTCTTAATTCTATTGAAAGCCAAACTACTGCATGCAAAGGCTCAAGCATGGAACTTAAATGTGCTGCAATGTTTAGACTGCAGTGGACAACGTAAAGTGTTAATGCATTTAAATACATTACTATATGCAAACAAGCCACTGACATTTCAGTGTAGCGTTCCAGGGTCTTTGATTTTGCACATCATCACTCTAGGGCTTTGAAGCATTGTGTTACCACCACCATCACGTTAAGTAAATGGTAATAAAAACAGGTTGGCTATGTAGATTAGCGTGGATGTCATCCCTAATAAGCAAATACACTGAAGCTAAATCTTCTGCTGTCGGCCCATAATGACATTGCTAATAAGCGTGGGCAAAAAGCTCCGTTACGCTTGACGAGTTGCATTTGGCAGTAGCAAAATTGGAATGTGGTGAAGACCGTGACGGTTCAAGGCAGGTTCTGTTACAAAGCGCTGGATTTCATTCACTTGACAGCCCATGGAACTTTTGATGCTGATGAAACGGAGGAGGAGGAGGAATCTGTGCTGAACAAGTGCCTGGCTTCACTGAGTAGCCAGATGGCAGTGGGATTGCAAGAGATCTGATAACAGCAGAAAGACTCCCTTAGCTATGTAAGGATCTCGGAGAAGTGGGGGAGTGGAGGGTCAAAATTGACCCACAGAGCAGCAGCTGGAAGTCCATTGACGAGGTGAAAAAGAAGGGTCAGTGTCAGATCGCAGGGATCGTGGCCATCTGGGGAAGGGTTTCCACTCCTAAATGGAAGGCACAACCTGGGGAGGGGAATATAATCTGGGGCAGGGAGGAGGGGAAGTTGGGGCCTGGCGTGGATGGCAGGGAACTGGAGTGAAGGGAAGAAAATTGGAACAGGGAGGAAATGGATCTGTGGTAGGTAGGGTTCATGTGTGTGGCAAAGCCAGTTCTATTAGGCAGAATACGGTGGCCGCCTCAGGCAGCTGAGTTTGGGTGACATGAAAGGCAGTGAGCGGTTGACTATTTCACTTATGGTGGCTGTATTTATATTGCCTGGGGTGAGGAGTGGTGCTTTGTGGGATGCTACGCCTTCAGGTGCCATATAACTTGACTGGCTTTATGTACTATGCATCTTTATGAGGTGGGGGGGTAGGAGAAGGAGCCATGTGTTGCGTCAACTCAAGCAGCAAAATGTCTTGGTGTACATGGGCCTTGGGGTGGGGAGATGTTTCAGGTGATGTTTTATATCCTGTCTGACTACATTTAGTTTTATGTATTATTATTTTAGATATTTTGATGTTTCCCTTTCCAAATCCTTAAAAAAACCCCAGAATTCGAATGACTGAAGCTCAAAAAGCCACAGGCCAGAATTCCTGAATTTCTCATTTCAAATTCTGAATATAATGCTGGGTTGGATTCTGCCTTTTACAAGAGGAAGGGACCTTCCACAGGAAGAAGAGCTCTGATTGCAGAATGCCCCTCCACTTGATTTTAGGGAATTGTGCCCCCCACAGCTCACTCCATTCGACACAGTCTCCTGACTCTCTGTCTAGCATTTTCAGGGGGCTGGAGGGGCTGCTGCAGAGAGGAGGAGGAAGAGGAGGAGGAGGAGGAGGAGGAAGAGGAGTCTGCTTCTCCCAGCATAGTTGATCCAGCTTAAATCTGGCTCCAACCCTGTGACTGGGTTGATGCAACACACAAACCCACACCCAGTCATCGAGAATGGGTTGTTGTTGAACCATGGGTTAGCTTGTTGTCTGAACCCAGGGCATTTTCTGCAGGGCCACACTATACAGTGTGGCTTATTTTTCTTGAACATGCCATTTTGAGAATCCATGTTTTGTTGTTGGGTTGTTTGGAGAATAACAAGCCACACTGCATGGTTAACAAGCCAGCCTGCAGAAAATGTCCTGGGTTCAGACAACATGCTAACCCATCATTCAACAAACAACCCACAGTTCAACAAAAACCCACACTCAATCACTTAGTGTGGGTTAGCATGTTGTGTGAACAGCCCCTGTTTGTTTTGAATTCCGTTATTAAAAAATTGGTATTTGGATTAAACATTTGAATTAAATATTTGTGTTTTATAATTGTGTGGATGGCAGCAAGCCCATGAGAGGTTTTCTGTGGGTTTTGTTTTAGGAATATGCATGCTTTTATGCATGCATTCCCCCTTCCAGTATTCCTGCGTGCAGCATGCTCACCTTGAACATGTCTGGACAATTAGTAGTTTGATACGAATCCTAGGACAACTTCACATGTGTTATGATCTTTTTCTCCGTGTGTCTTTCCTCACCCTCCAGAGCCATGAAAAGGAAAGGGACTTGGGATGCGGAACCCAACGGGAGCATGATTGTGCCAGAAGTAGAGGAAAAGCCAGGGAAGGGGAAGGATGATGAGCTACAGGACAGAGGCCAGTGGACCAACAAAGTGGAGTTCGTACTCTCTGTTGCTGGGGAGATCATTGGCCTGGGCAACGTGTGGAGATTCCCTTATCTCTGTTACAAGAATGGAGGTGGTAAGTGGCCAGTATTCAATGCTCACAGTTTTTTCCAGTGTCGTGTATTTGCTTGTGACCATTGGTCCTTATGCAACAAACCAGAAACAAATTGTAAGCTTGCGACACAACAAACCATATGCAATATACAGATTAAAACATAAAACTGGCTATAAAATTTACAACATAAAATGAACACCCTAATCATAAAGCCGTCAGAAAGGCCAGGCCAGCCTATGAACCACTGGATTGGATAAGTTCACACCTACTAATCACATTTTGCACAGCAGACTGATTCCTCATCCTTTGCAAAGCCACTGCACTTTATGAGCTACATGTTTGCCCCTCTCAGCTAAAAGATAACAGATTTTCATAGGCTCCCACAGGCGTACTGCCCTGAAGCTGTGCCAAAATATATGATGTATACTAGGCAAATGCAACAGATAATGGACACCATCCCCAACCACTGAAGGCCATAAATATAAATAAGAATATTCACAGGGGTCTTTGCATAGATTCTATCTTTGTAAGTGTCTATGTATCCTTGCTTGTGCCCACCACACTTTTTACAGGGCAAAACAAATGTTTGTGTTCTTGAATGGTATGATTGGTGAAAACTCAGTCCCCAAAGAATTAAAGAAAATTTTTCAAAAGCATAGGTGTAAGGGAGATGGTGGCGGCAGCAGCAATGGGGAGCTGTCAGTGGTGATGGTACAGACGTAGTCCAGAAGGTACTTATAACATTTGTACAGCTATATTATTATTATTGATAATATATTTATTTCTTACCTGCCTCTCCCTCTGGATTGACAACGTTAAATACAAAAATACCATAAAATGCATAAAACTGATTAAAGCATATAAAACTGATACAATATTAGACATCTTAAAATTCATCTGGGTAGGCCTACAGGAAGAGATCAATCTTCATGGCTTTCTTAAACTCTGAAAGACTATTAAGTTGACGAATGGCAGGCCATTCCACAATCTGGGAGCAGCAGAAGAGAAGGTCCTCTGGGTCACAGTTGTCAGCCTGGTTTTGGCTGACTGAAGTAAATTCTTCCCAGAGGGACTGAGTGTGCAGGGCAGATTGTACGGGAGAAGACGATCCCACAGTTAACCTGGACCCAAACCATGTAGGGCTTTAAAGGTAATAATCAACACTAATTGGCAGCTAGTGAAGTGATTTTAAAGTTGGTGTAATATGGTCACTCCTAGGTGTATTGGTGGCCAACCTGGCTGCCATATTTTAAACTAGTTGAAGTTTCCAGACTAGGCACAAAGGTAGCCTTATGTACAGGGCATTGCAGAAGTCGAGCCTCGAGGCTACCAGCACGTTCACTACTGTCTTTAGGTCTTCCAACTCTAGGAAGGGGCTCAACTGGTGTATCTGCCAAATCTGATAGTAGGTACTCCTGGCTGTCTCATCTATCTGGGCTGTCATTTGGAGCGACGGATCCAAAAGCATCCCCAAGCTGTGAATGAAGTCTTTCAGGGGAGTGTAACCCCATCTAGAACTGGTTGACACACCTCCAAACCCAGGTTAGGGTCTTTGACAGTAAGCACCTCTGTCATGTCTGGATTCAGCTTCAGTTTGTTTTTCCCCATCCAGCCTATTACCTCCTCCAAACATTCATTCAGAGGAGACACACTATCCTTAGCTGATGCTATTGTCGAAGGCATAAAGAAATATATTTGGGTGTCATCAGCATACTGATAGCACCCTGCCCCATGCCTCCAGATGATCTTTCCCAAAGGTTTCATGTAGGTGTCAAACAGCATTGGGAATAGGATGGCGCCTTGTGGTACATCATACAACAGCTCCTTCTTTGAGGAGCAGCTATCCTCAAGCATTACCATCTGGAACCAACCCAAAAGGTAGGACCAGAACCACTGAAGCATAGAGCCCCCGATTCCCAATTCCCTCAGGCGTTCCAGAAGGATACCATGGTCAATGGTATCGAAAGCGGCTGAGAGATCCAAAAGTACTAGCAGGGACACACTCCCCCTGTCAATACCCAAGCGTAGATCATCCATTAAGGTGACCATAGTGGTCTCAAGTCCGTATCCTGCCCTGAAGCTGGTTTGAAATGGGTTTAGAAAATCTGTATCATCAAAACTGCTTGGAGTTGGAAGGCAACTGCCCTCTCGAGCATCTTGCCCCAAAATGGAAGATTTGATACTGGTCTGTAATTATACTGTAATTATATTGTAGGGCTTTTTTAGAAGTGGCCGTACCACCACTTCTTTTAAACATGATGGAAAGCTCCCTTCCCTGAGAAATGCATTAATAATATGTTGTAGTTGTAGTCTAACTGCATCTCCTCCCTGGTTGACCAGCCAAGAAGGACAGGGATCGAGAGGGCAAGTTGTCCTCCTCACTCGTCCAAGCAACGTGTCCATGTGCTCTGTATTCACCAACTGAAACTGATCCAATGTAATTCTACTCACGGAGTTGCTGGACACTCTATTGTCAGCTTCTGCTATACTGACGGCATCTAAGTTGGCTCTTGTCCGAGAGTTTTTATCTGTGAAGTGATCATTAAAGGCATCACAGCGAACTACCGAAGGTTCTAAGATGGAGTTCAGGGGGACGATGTCTGAAATAGACCCCTCACCACCCTGAACAGTTCTGCTGGGTGCAAAGTCACAGTCGCAATGCTTGCAGAGAAGAAAACTTTCTTTGCAGCATGTATTGCCACCCTGTAGGAATGAACATATTCTCTATGTCGTATCTTGTCGGATATAAGTTGAGTTTTCCGCCATTGGCGCTCCAGTCATCATTCTTCCCGTTTCAGCTCCCTGAAATCTTCTATATACCGAGGTTCTCAGAAGCATGTTGGAGAGGTCGTTCAGGGGCCATCATGTTGATAGCCCTAGTTAGCCAGGGCTTCTACAGGATTGTTGGTTATACCAGCCATACAACCCTCTAAGGCTTTCTGGAATCCAAGAGGATCCATCAGCCTTCGAGGTCTGCCACCCCTGCAGGGGAGGATGGTAGCCGTGGTACTAACCCCGACCAGAAAATGATCTGTCCATGACAACACAGAGGTATTTGTCACTTCTGCCCACAGATCAGTCTGATCAGAACTGAAAATAGCATCGAGGGTGTGACCTACTGAATGTGTGGGTCCAGAGACCACTTGGGATAGGCCCATGTTTGTCATGGATGCCATGAACTCCTGACCTGCACCCAGGGCCATGCAGAGCTGGTAATATGCCCAGGCCAGATGGGAAGTGTGTGCCCCTCAATTTCAAACTGCTCATTAAGTATTTTTTAATCAGTGGTACCGATTCAGTGCTAAATACATATATGAACTAGAACAATTTATAAAAAAGGTTGCATTCTGGCACGCTTCCTCTTTGCTGCACCACTGTCTTGTTTTTTCATTGTGACAATACTAATCTGAAAAAAATATATTAAGTAAAACATCTTAATCCCCCTTGACTCTCTTTTAGGCTTCTGCACTGTTTCCGCAAGGCGGGCTCCTCGCTTCTCGATGGGCCACGTACGCTACGGAAACAGTAGTGTAAGCTGGGGGGGGACTTCCTTGTTGGAGTGCCCCCTCAAAATCATGGGCCCCGGGCCAACTGGCCCCACTGGCCCCCCCTCTGCCCTGGCTTGGCTGTACCTGACAAACTGGTTTCAAATGGGATGTTGAAGTCACCCAGGAATAAAAGCCTGGGTGACTCCAACATCAGCTCCAAAACCAGTTCTGTGAGCTCAGCCAGGGAATCTGATAGGTAGCGGGGTGGCCGGTACACCAACAGAATCCACACACATGCCCATTTTAGATGGTGCACTAGCTGGTGGAGTGGCAGAATCACATTTTCCTAGTAGCAAAATATTGTGCTGTGAATTTTGGGAGTTGATGCTATCCCCTCCGCAGAAGCTCTTTACAAATTCCTGGTAACGAATGAGTAACATTGTTGTGCTCTAAACTGGTGCACTGAAAAGACCTGCACAGAAAAAGCTTATTACAGCTGATACATGCAGATAGTATATTATTCCACTATCTTCACTGAGTTGGTATGGTGAAGTAGATACCCTGTTCTGGCCTTCCCCATCAGCTTCAGTTAAATCAGTGCCAAGAAAATAGCAAGATCTGACTCTTAATTTTTTAACGTGACTGGCTAACTCTGACCAGAGGGAAATTGCTCCTCGTTGAGGCTTTGTAGTTAATTATCTGTCATGGGAATGAACCTCAGTCAGAATTATTGTTGCTGGCACTAGAGAAACGACCCTAGAGGGCAAAATCTGGTTCTCCTAGGAGACAGGCATGACTATTACAAACAGCTGTAAGTATCTCCAGAAAGTATTGGGTCACTGAGGAGGAGAAAGCACATGTTTCCTTTCCATTTTGCATACAGTGGGATTTCATAAGCTTTTGGGCTTGCCAGTGAGACAGTTTATTGTCTGTGTTGTTCTCCATTTGAGAGGCAACTTGTGGAATGTAGGGTCTGAAAGTTCTATAGAGAAAATTCCAAATGTCTCCAAGTTCTTGAAGTACTTCCTGGAGATTTCAGATTTCTGCAGACTTGATAAACTCTGCTTTAGTGGACGTAGAACCAGTATTATTCTGGTGCACTCCCTTCCCCCTTCTCTCTTGCTTTTTCATTCAATGCTTCCAGGGTTTTCTAAACCAGTTTCTTGTTATGACTGAACCAGAAAACTGTGGTTTAAGCTCTGACTGCAATCCTGGCTTACAAGCCAGAATCAAGCCATGGTATGCAGTCGTGGTCTGTAGGCAAAGCGTTATTGAATGTTTCTCTTGGAGGAATCCCTATGAATAAGGTCACAATGGAATTGAAAATCTATGTGAAATGCTTAAGAATGATCCAGGTGTAGGGTAGAGTAAAAACTCCATGGGCCACATGTCTTCCCTGAAAAATCCATGTGGATTTAATCAGCTCCTCCCCACCTTTTTCAATTTGGCTAGGGCCAGCAAAATCATTCCTGAAATGTGAGAAGGGAGAAGAAAAAAACAGCACTTAAATTAGGCTCCCCATATATATATATATATATATATATATATATATATATATTGTGGGGGAGAATGTCCTCCCTCCAATTTTGCAGTCTCAGGCAAGTAGCAGAACATGGAGTTCCTTAAACATCTGATATGCCATTAAAGAAACATTACTGGTGGGCTACCTTTGGCTTGTATAATCTTGCTTTAAATAAGTTTTTTTTGAGTTGGGAAGCAATTTGCCCACAGATCACACTGATGAGATAAGATGATAAGACAAGACAAGACTCAAGCTAAACCAGACCAAAGGTCCATCTAGTCCAGCCTTCCCCCAACTTGCTGCCCTCCGTATGTTTTGGACAACAGTGCCCATCATCTCTCACCAATGACCATGCTGGCTAAGGCTGACGGGAGTTGCAGTCCAACTATAGCTGGAGGGACACATGTTCCCCATCCCTTCCTGACAGCCCAGTGATTCTGATCGTAAAAAAAATAAACCAGAATTCGCAGGAGATCAAAACTAGGAGGTTGAACATGGCTAGCTTGGCAGAACCTCATTCTGTAGCCAAGGGCTCTTTATGGGCATCAAATATCAGGAGTGCTGCCTCTTCACCTTACTCTCCTAAGTAACATGCTAATGTAGAGTTCTGTGTGAGAAAAGGAAAGCAAAGGACAAGTGGTAGCTTTTGGAGCAGGAATGAAAGAGATACCGAGAGAGCTGAGTCGCTCTTTGCCGGAGTTCAGTGGTGCTAGCAATTCCCTAGAAACTTAATAGCTGAGCAGAAAGCTGTTGGAGAGTTAATGCCGTGAGCCTCGACTTATGCTGAACTTGTATAAATGCGTAAATAAATAAACCATTATCACAAAAAGCTATAGGCCTCCAGTGACCTGAGACCAATCAAATCAAGCCTGGATAAACTGGTTGTACCCCAGGGGTTCTCACCACTCAGAAAATTGGGGTGTGAGCTCATAACAAATGAAAGACATTACAATACTGGCAGATTTATTTTGAGACTCCCCCTTTTTTTGCTGCTGCCAGACCACCCAGTATGCATCATTTTACACTTACTTATATCCTTGCTCATTTGATTCTCATTCATCCAATTATTATTCTCACTTATTGGCAACAAAACAGGGTACTGATATGAAAAATGACTGTTGTTCTCATCTCTAAATAAAAACTTAACCAACACATTATAACCAAGGGGCAAGATGACACCCTTTCCATATTTATTTATCTATTCCTTCCTTCCTAACATTTATATCCTGCTCTATACCTTATTTGAGCATCAGGATGGTGTACATTTTAAAAGCAGGTAACAATAAAACTGTAATCAGCAATTATACATGACAACCCATGAACAAAGCTAAATGAATAAGTAGAGGAAAAATGACCGGGAAAATACCAACCCCCCACCCCCAGATTGTAATGCCAGGTTGGCCTCTTGGGAGGAAGGTTTCTCATAATTGGGACACTGCTGAGAAAGTGCCCTCCTTTGCATAACCCCCCCCCCCCCCCCCCGGTAACAAAGGACACCTGAAGAAGAGCCCCAAAAGAAGATGTCAGTGCAAGGGCAGGCTGATAGGGAAGTAAACACTCCTCCATGCACTTGGATCTCAAGCCATTGGGAGCTATACAAATAAGTTCCAGCACTTTGAATGGAGCTCAGAAGTGGATAGGCAGCCAATGAGGTTCTTGTATAAAATATATGAAATGTGCACAAAACTAGATGTGCCAGTCAAAAGCCTGGGCACCATATCCTGCACTAATTGAAACTTTAGAGTCATCTTCAAGGGCAGTGCCATACCTAGTACATTGCATTGGAATCTTTCAGATTGTTAGATCACAACAAGGGCCCTGATTTGGCAGGAATTTGTTCTGTTAAGTACTTATGAGCTTAATTACACACTTCAGCCCAATCTACACCAAGCACTGTGAAAGCAGTATGAAAGTCAGGAGCCACACTACTGCTTTATAGCTAGGCTGACCATATGAAAAGGAGGACAGGGCTCATGTAACTTTAACAGTTGTAGAGAAAAGGGAATTTCAGCCAGTGTCATTTGTATGCAATTAGTTTCTGGTGAAATTCCCTCTTCATCACAACAGTTAAAGTTGCAGGCACTATACTAGAGTGACCATATACAAAAGAAGGCAGGGCCCCTGCAACTTTAACAGTTGTGATGAAGAGGGAATTTCACCAGGAACTAATTGCATACAAATGACACTGGCTGAAATTCCCTTTTCTCTACAACTGTTAAAGTTACATGAACCCTGTCCTCCTTTTCATATGGTCAGCCTATCAGTATTGAAGTGCACTGACAACTGTTGGGGCCCATAGACATATACCATATACCACTTTCATAGTGCTATATCCTGCCTTGGTGTGGCTCCTGTCTTTTATATCCTGCTTTCATAGTGCTATATCCTGCCTTGGTGTGGCTCCTGTCTTTTATATCCTGCTTTCATAGTGCTATATCCTGCTTGGTGTAGATCTGGCCATCATGTAACTCCAGTCGGTTCTTAGAAAAGCTGTTTAGGGAGAGGGGTAGATAGAGGATATGTGGCAGGGAGGGAGGGGCTGAATAACTACTCCCTTCCTGAACTGTTCCTCCCACTTGCAGGGATCTAAAAGTGTGTTTGTGGGGGCAAACCTGTGCTTGGAACCTTGCAGAGGGGGAAAAGTGGTTTGGAGGGTGGGATAATTTGGAACAGAGGAGAGGCCAACAGTGAAAGGATCACAACTTCTCACTGCTTCTCTGCTCTCGTTTGCCTCCCCCCCTTCTGCAATGGCTCTAATATGTGCGTTTTCCATGTGATGTGCAGATAGTAATTAGCATGATTGTTAATCCAGCCTGGCATAAGAGAGTTTCCCCCAATTTTATTTAAAACAGGAGGATTTAACCAATGCATTTGCTTTAGTTCCATCCCTCCTCTCTGTTTCCCAACAGGTGCCTTCTTCATCCCATATCTCATCTTCCTCTTTGCCTGTGGGATTCCCGTCTTCCTCTTGGAGACAGCCCTTGGGCAATATACCAGTCAGGGTGGGATCACCGCCTGGAGAAAGATCTGCCCTATCTTTGAAGGCAAGTTGGTCATACACGGAAAGCCCTGGTAACTTTCCATCAAGGACTCGGTGTACTTTTTGATCTAATTCCCTCTGAGCTTCCCAGCTACAGGGCATGGCTCAGAGCCAGATGCCAATGATGTACCTGTTCCAAACTTACAGTCCAAGTCAAAAGTGTGAGTCATCCCCAAATGCAGAGATCGGAGGCAGAGCTAGTATCCATGCGCAGCCAAAAGATGGAGCCAAAGTAGTGGTCAGAAGCAAATCAAGATTAAAAACAAACACACTTGGAAGTAGGCCAAGGCATGTGTAAGGCTGGAATGCAGTGTAGGCTGATGGGCAGCACAGAGATGACAAGGCAGGAACCAGGAAAAGAACTATGTCAGTCATTACCGATGAGACTGAGAGACCCATGCTGGAACCAGTTCAGGATTGTGATGCGAGTGGGAGCAAAGCAAAGCATGGACTTGATAGGGAACCTTATTTTTAACAATGGCCAAGGAGCAGCAATTGATTAGGGTTGTTTGCTTATAGATGCAACCCTACTGTATTTCTTGCAACATCCATCCTTTTTTCCTGTTTGGATATAGCAGTCCTGGCTAACTGAGATCAGGAAGTGCATCCATGTGGCAAGGGGAATGGGGCCATAGCCAAACTATTTGTGAACTTAAGATCCCTGCTGGATCAGACCAGAAGCCTATCTCGTTCAGCATTTTATTCCCACAGTGGTCAACCAGATGCCTGTAAGGAACCCACAAGCAGGTGCCACAGCACCCTTCCATTCATGTTCCCCAGCAACTGATATTCAGAATCATATTGCCTCTAACATTAGTGCTAATATTATATAGCCAATGTGGCTAGTAGTCATTGGGCTTCTTTAAATGAGCAATTTATAGTATGCTCATGACTGGCTACTCATGAATGTTCACGGGTCATTTTGATGACGCCGTGAGCCTCCTGTGCATCTCCCACTCCATTTCTCCATTTTAGCATTAAAAAATAAGCCCCAGAAAACCCGACTCTTCTGAAAAATTTTGGGATTTGTTGGTATTTCCTGCCATGTTGCACTATAAAATGCCCACTAGATGGTGCTGTCCCAGTGAGCTGTATGGACCACATGGTCACTGCTCTCTTCCCATGTAATTTCAGCTTGTTTCAAATGTGGTAGAGAAGCAAGAAGCAGAGCGACAGTAAGAAAACGTGTTTTCCCCCTGTCTTAATGTCCTCATTGGTAGCCTTATCTTCAGTATGATGGTCAGTTGCATGCCATTTTACCCATTGGTTCTCCGCCCCTTTCATTTTCAAAACACAGCCATGAAGGCTGTTGTCTGCCATGGAAGACCAATGTAGCATTAAGGTGAGAGAGGGCTTTTGTAAATCACCCTACCTCAGCTAGGGATGGGTGTATCTGTCAATTTTGGTTTCTATCAGTTTTGTATTTTTCCAGTTCATTCCATCTGATTTCTGCATTTTTTAAAAAAGAAAGGCAGCACAAAAACCTGTGTGTATTTCTCACAATATATGCATTTTTCTACACAATTTTCCCTAAATGCACATTTTTCTTTTGCAAGAATTACCCTAATATAATGCATTTTTGTATATTATTGTCACATTTGTGTATATGTGTTTCACCCTAATATATGCATTTTGGTTGCATTTTTTTAAAAACGGAGAATGATGGGAATTGCAGTGCAATACATTGTTCTTCCCATTTCGGTCCATCCCCAGGTTGAGGAAGGCTGAATAAGAGGAATAAAAACCCAAGATCTAGGTCTTTTCCAACCATTGCTTCATAGAAACATGTGGCCTTTTTGTGATTGTTCTTAACTCTTGCCTTTCTCTCTCTTCCATTCAGGAATCGGGTATGCTTCACAAGTCATTGAATCCTACCTGAATATCTACTACATTGTCATTTTAGCGTGGGCCTTGTTTTACCTATTTAACTCCTTTGCATCTGTTCTACCCTGGGCTCACTGCAATAATTCCTGGAACTCAGGTATGACAAATTTGGCAGCATGCAGCCTCATGATTCATGAATGTTTTTCTGTAAAATTGGACCTGTGGTTCTTTTTACTTTCTTATATACTTTGGCAGCCAAGATGGAAAACCTAAATCTCACTTCCTTGCATGCATGCACGCACGCACGCATGCATGCACGCAAGCAAGCACGCACGCACGCACGCACGCACGCACACACACATTGGCTCAATTCGGACGACACAATAAACAACTGGTGCAGGGAAACAATCGTCAGTTGTGTCATCCGAATGCTGCCATAGTCAACTCAGCGCTGATCCTTATCCACACCACAGTTGATTATTTATTACCATGTTGTGTGGGGAGTGCCCCCTAGGGTTAGGGTTAGTCAACCCACCATTGACTATCGTGTTGTCCGAATTGAGCCATTCACTTTAAAGCAAGAGTGGGCAACATGCAGAAAATCTAAATCTCACCTCCTTGCATGCATTCATTCACATATACACATGGCCAATTTAAACCAGGATGGGTAAAATGCAGGCTGCTTGCAGCCCCCAGATCTGTTTTTGTGGCTCTCATCATGTCCTCCCACCACATTTGCTGCCCAGCCACTATGTTTACAAGGTGAATTGTGCTCCTAGAAGCCTCCTAGAACCAGGATTCTGCTGCCCCGTGCACCTTGTCTGCTTTTGGCAGGGCAGTGGAAAATTCTGCAGTGGGGGCAGAGTGTGGGTTCCGGGGGAACAATGTGCCATGGATTTTACTGTTTTAAAATTTCATATTGGTTTTATATTAATGGTTTAATTTGTTTTAGAATTGAGTATTTATTCTATTTTTTTATGTATGATTTTATCTGTACGCTGCCCTGAGATCCTTGTGATATAGGGCGGGATATAAATGTTTTAACAATAAATAAATAAATAAATAACCCTCAGCAGTTGGCCACCCCTGATTTAAAGACACCCCAAATCTGCTGCCTGAGGTGCCTGCCTCTCTCTGCCTAATGATAGGGTTGGTTTTGGACAGCAGCAGAGTCAGTAGTTGTGACATGTGCATCTGTGACTTTGAGGAGGTTGTCCTCTTTCTTCCAGCCCAATTACTATTATGTTACAAGTGTGGAGTGTGAGCCTACTAATAATTGAACCACGCTGGTGTCCTTCCACTTGGGAAGAAAAGTCTTTGTGTAGAGCGGTTTCCTACAAGATTGTGGCCATTTTAATCACATGTGTGCAACCCCAAGAGGGTGTGGTTTTTTTTGGGGGGGGGTGGAATAACAGGTAATACATACTGCACATCTCTCTCTCTGCTTTCCCACTCAGACACACTGTAGGCCATCCTGTTCCTAGTAATAAATGTTAGTTTTTAAAAATTCTCAATGGCCTTTCTGGGTCTGACTGATTCCCAGGAATGTGTGCAACCTTTGTGAGAGCTGTTTGCAACCCCCCTCCAAACTCCAGAGTGAGCGAGCATCTGCTTGGATCCACAAGGGCAGCAGACCCCCCTCTACCGGCATCTGGCCCTCACGGATCCAACCGGACGCCCCCGGTACGAGGGCAGACCTTCATGCCAGCACTCAGGCATGAGTCCATTAGCGTGCCCAGGGGAACTGTACATTTTCCTACCCCCCTCCCCTGTTCCAGTTGAGGCCTTAAAGTCCCTCTTAATGCCTTTGGGGTGGGCCGCGTGAGTGGGGGAGAGGGCGAGCACTCATGGGGCGGATGTTTGCCATGTCTGTAAAACCCGAGAGTGTGTTGATACGGGTGTTCTTCTTCTGTCACTTTCAACAGGGTGATCAGCCGCAGCATAGCCCCCCTGCCTTCCTCTAACTTTAAATTAGCTGGAGAGACCAGAGTCCCCCACAATGGGGACTGCACCTTTGTTGAGTCAGACTTTGGTTTATTTTGTTGCGTTCAGAATCCACCAGTCTCCAGAGGAAGAAGGTTGACCTACATAGGTTCTGCCTGGATGCCTCTTGCCTTCTGTTTTTCTCTGTTAAATATACTCATTTTTGCCTTTTTCTCCATGGGCTGGAATGAGGGTGTCTGTGTTATCCCTGTTTTTTTTTCTTTAGTCCAGACATTTAATGTTTTTGTATTCCTGGAGGCTCTGCTTCCTGTTCTGGACTTCTGGCAGCTTTCTCTTCACACATCAGAAGTAGGCAGTAGATGCAGTTAGATAATGTTAGACTCTGGGCTAAATGGCCTTATACTCACCCCTACCTCTTTAGATGATAATGGGCCTGTTCAGACAACATACTGAGCCATGGCTAGGCTGCTAATGGTTAGTGAGCATGTTAAAATCATGGTTATGTAGCCACCATGGTTAGGAATGGTTCACATGACATGCTTCGCCATAATGTTTAGTTGAAAATGCATAACCACCGTGGGTTAGCGTGTTGTCTGAACAGGGTCAGTGTGTATATTATTTCTAGGGATGTATTGGAAATTTGTTTCAGTTCATGTTTGATCAGGATTTTACCCAATTCGCATCTTCCGGACTGAACAGAGACTTGAACATAACCTGCAGTCAAAGTTCATACATTTCTGAGCTTGTAATGTGATTCATGGACCACCAAAAATGCATTTGACAGCATGTGTGTACATTTGAAAAATGCTCATGCAAAAATGCAGTCTTGAAAAATGAGCACAAAAATACAGACAGATTTTCATGTGAAAAGGAAAAAAACAAAGCTCACAATCTGATACAGACTTGAGTCAGAACGAGCTTCAAAATGGAATCTGGAGAAATTTGGCAAGCGTAGATTTTGCTGATATGCTCACCCCTAATTATTTCACTTATTCCAAAATGTGTTAAGCTAGTCCTGCTGTGCTGAGGGGCCTTCTTGCTTACTCATTCTGCTGAGTGAGTCCCCAAACATCTGCCCCATAGTCTTGCCATGATAGCACCACTACAAGTAGAGCTCAGCCCCACCTCTCCAAATGATCCACAAACAAGAGTGTTTGGTGGAGGATTCCAGAGACTTTCAATCCAGTCCTTCTCCATGCTAATACCTAATACCTTATCAGCCTCCGTAATGGCCACTCCCAGATGCTTTTGTGTCTCTCCCCCATTTCTTGGAATGCTACAGATACACAAGATCCCGAGAGAGCAGTTTATGCAGTGGTGGATTTGGATGGCCTCAATGCAACGCTAGAGGGTGAATGCGGGGAGGGAGAACTGAAATCGGTATCCCAAATCGCAACAGTCGGCATTACTGAATCATAACCTGCATTCCACAGCTTGCATTCCACAGCTTGCATTCCACAGCTTGCATTCCATAGCCATCTGGCTTTCATAGAAATAAGGAACTGCCACATCCTTTTGGAACTCTGGACAGAGAGGAATCCAGATAGATGTTTTACGAGGGCCTTGGATAGCCATGGGTTCATTCTCCTTGGAACAGAAACAGGCTCCCTCAAGAGGTGGTAGGCTCTCCCTTACTGGAGGCATTTCAGCAGAGCTTTGGTTGCTACCAGACCTATCCTGCATTGAGCAGGGAGTTGAACTGGATCCAAGGTCCCTCCCAACTCTACAGTTCTTCTTTTTGCAGATTGCTGTGTGGACGTTCTGAACAGCTCCAGTTTGGAGAATGGGACGCTACCAGCGAATGCCACCTCCCCAGTCATCGAGTTCTGGGAGTACGTATTCTAATATTCCACATTCTTTTCTTCCCAAGAATTCATAGAGAGGGGACTTCTGAATTTGGCCTCCATAAAGCTCAAAGAAAAGGAAGTTCAGAGGACCACAAGTTGCGAACCCGGGCATATGGGGAACACAAGGGCTGATCCACAGGATTGTTGTCAGAGTGGTCAGGTGCTTTGAAGAAAAATGGACAGTTAATATGAGCATACGTACATCCAACTCACCTCAAGTTTTTTTCTGGCCAAGATGAAAAGGCTTCATAACCACCCTCCCCACTTTAGTGCCTCCTCTACTTCTGTTCCCCCCTTTCCAGCCTTCTTTGCTCCCCATAGCATCTAGGCAGCTTCCTCCCATGGAAGGCAGAAGGAATCCTTCTAAGTTGTTGCCATGGAGGCTGGTGGCTCCGATATCAGTGGGGTGTTGAATCTACTCCGGGTTTTGGTCAAAACTGTAAAGGAGCTATCCAAGGTGATTTGCTTCTTTCGAGTTCTGGCTGGTTCTGAATGAAGCCCAGAGTGGATTCACCACCCCACTGACATTGGAGCCTGCAGCCTACACTGGTTATTGCAGGGTATGTGAATTGTTTGCAGACTTGGCAGAGCTGGCTGGCTCCCTGCCCAGCACTGCAAGTGCAAGAAGCTGGAACTGATGAGGTTGTCCAAAATTTCCCACCCCTAAATTTTCCACCTTCAGCCCACTTCATGACTTTATATTTGGAAATAGCAGAAGCATCAAACATCCACAGATCAGATATGTCTCGGATTGGTATGTTTATATTTCACCTTTCCTCTAAGGAACTGAAGGCAGCATATGTGCCCCCCCAACCTTTATCTTCACAACAACCCTGCGAGGTAGGTTAGGCTGAGAGGTAGTGAGTGGTCTGAGGCCACCCAGTGAGCTTCATGGCTGAGTGGGGATTTGAACGCTGGTCGTCCTAGTTAGACGCTATAACTACGTCACCATGCCGGATCCCTAGCATGGATTCCTGGCAAAGTTTGCCAGGTTGTGTGTTACTAATACACAGGTCATGTGCATGTATCTTTTTAGACAAGCCTTCCATGGACTATAACTTATTCTGGTTTTATGTGACTTTTAAAGTTTTAATCTGGATTGTTGTTACATTATGGTTTTAGTTGTAAACTGTCCAGAGAGCCTAGGCAGCTGGGCAGTATAAATATGTAATAAATAAATAAACAAATGAGTAAATAAATAAATGTATAAGGCCTACATTTTAGCCTTATATAAATTGTCACTTAAATCCAAAGGCAACTGTGCAATATCCATATCATGTGCCACTGATGAGAAGGAGGTAGTTTTGTTGCAGTGGGACAGCCGTACTGCCACCTATCACATTTTTGGAAAGCAAAGTGAAAGATGAATTGTGTGCTCCACACCACAGCAGAGAATGTTTTTTTTTAAAATAAATAAATACATGTTTGTACCAAAGGAAATGACAAAACGGCAGGGTATTGCTGTGTGCTGGAGTGATTTAGGCTTGGTAGGGCTCGCTGAGCTAGGGGACAGGTATTGTTGATGTGTACTGAACTATGTGATCCATCCTACCCGTGTTGAATTCAGATGTTGCTGCCCCTGCCCACATGGACTTTTCATGCCACTGCTGAGACATTTAAAAAATCAGCCCAGAGATAGCTTTATTGGTAATATTGTTTTCTTTACCCCAATTTAGAAGCAATTTGTTCTTTCTATTTAATTGCCATTCTCGCATGAGCGCAACCAAAGGGGCTCTGATAAATTCTGAATGACCCTCCACAAGAATGATATATTGTCCCAAAGGGGACAAAGCATGCTTTGCTATGGGGTGGGAGGGTGTTTTGGGACTAAGTGGGGAATAAATGTTGCCTGAGCTAACTAGAGCACAGAGGACATAAGGGAAACTGAAGGAAAGTAACTGACGGGATCTAAGTGAAATATGACTAGGTGAAAAGAATTAAGAAGGGGCTGATATGGGCTGACAGGGAAAAGTCGGGCTAGGACATCAACCTTCCCATCTTTTAATCTGTACTGGCAGGAGGCGAGCTTTGGGAATAACGGATGGTCTACATAATCTGGGCACCGTACGGTGGGAACTGGCACTCTGCCTCCTGCTTGCTTGGATCATCTGCTACTTCTGCATCTGGAAAGGAGTCAAGTCCACTGGCAAAGTAGGAGCAATCCTGTGCTTGTTAATCCTGAAAATGTATAGATCTATCTTGTCAGCTTCCATGGATCAAAGAAGGAGCGGAAAGATGACGAGAGAGGACACGGGGGTCAAATGGAGATTTGCCATGAGCAGCTGTACCTTGAAAATAGCAGATTGAGCCCACTTTGATTGGGACTGAAGTAGATCCAAAAGGAGAGAGAAAGAGAGAGAGAGGTCAAATGGAAACCATAGGGCACCTTTGCAATGGAACTCTCCTAAAAAAGCATTTGTTTCATTATGTAGGCCAAGGTGTCAAACCTCAGGCCTGTGAGCCAAACAATCTAGACCCGCTCCCTTTTCCCAACTTCTGATCATTTGATGGTTCCCCAGTGTTTGCACAGTCGCCCCTCCCCACAATTTAAAAGGTTGAAATGCCTCTCCTAAGACTTAGGCCAGATTTACACCAAGCAAGATAGTATAGCGGTATGAAAGTGGTATGAAAGCGGTATATAAAAGGCAGGAGCCACACTACTGCATTATAGCTGTATGGAAGTGCACTTACAACTGTTGGGGCCCATTGACACATACCATATACCGCAATATCCTGCTTGGTGTGGCTTCTGCCTTTTATATACTGCTTCATACTGCTATATCCTGCTTGGTGTAGATCTGGCCTTAGTTGCTGGCAATAAGAGCTTTATGCTCAAATATGAGGCTGTTTTTGTCTGCTTCGCTTGCCTTAGGCCCTGCCCACCCTTGGAATGCTCCGCACTAGAACAGAGATTGAACTAAGACAGAGGAAAACCATTCAAAACTGTTCCAGAAGTTCTTGGGCGTTGGAGCAGAGGAAGTGTGCTTCACATGAGGGACACACCATCCAATAGATGCCACTGATAGGCACACCAACACAGCCATCCATTGCAACAGTACTGCTGCTCATGCTGCCAACTGTATGCTAGTTTAGACTTCCCCAAAGGACAGGCTAAGTGCTACAAAAATCTGCCAAACTGGTGGGGCACAGAGCAATGCATATGTATACTAGCGGCAATGACAGTTTGGCAGAATGGCCTGCAAATCTCTAAAAATGGATTGTTTGTCCACAGTCAAAGTTTAGACGTAAGATTCTCAGCATGCAAGATGGAGACGTTAAGAAAGATTTATGAGCTCATCTCTTTCTCCTGCTAAACATAGTTTCAGCTTGTGCAATTTGGGTTAAGAGTTAATGCGAACAGCTTTAAAAGGGGATTAGATAAATCCATGGAGGAGAAGGTTATCAATAGCTGTTAGTCCTGGTGACTAAATGCTGTCTCTAGTATCAGAGACAGTTGGGTCAATGTACGTCAGTTGCTGGGGAACATGAGCGGGAGGGGGCTGTTGCACTCATGTAGGCTTCCTATAGGCAGCCAGTAGGCCACCATAGGAACAGCATCCATTAAGGCTCTTCTTATGTTCTCATGTTGTAGGTGGAGTGGCAATGTACACCACCCCTAATCAATGGGAATAATATGTTTAATGGGTTAGATTCTTTGCCCTCCTCCAGTTGCATTTAATTTCATCGATGGGTGGTTCCAATCGCCAACGGGACCTCTCTGCTGCTTTTCATGGCCTTTGTGGCTGCATCCATGTTCTGCTTGCTTCCTCAGGTGGTCTACTTCACTGCCACATTCCCTTACCTGATGTTAATTATTCTGCTGGTTAGAGGAGTCACTCTGCCTGGCGCCACAGAAGGGATCATGTTCTACTTGAAGCCCGATGTTTCTAGACTGGCAGATCCCCAGGTGAGTGTATGGCTGGGTCTGATGGTGATGGGTTGATTTCACAAGACCAGGGCTTTCTACTAACTGTGGGATTAAAGTGGGTTAGATAATCCTTTGAACATGATTGTGAGGAGCCAATGGGGGTGAGAGTTGCTGGGTACATGCTGGGACAGCACATCACTCCAGCTGGCTGGACAGAGATGCTGCATCTGCAAGCTTAATAAGTAGGGTGGGGTCGAGATACAGTTGAAAAGGCAGAGCAGGAGGCATCATGTGTGGGTGTGGGGATGGAAGGAGGAAGGAAAAGCCAAGCCAGGAATGACTGAAGGGTCTGGAGGACAAGGAGGCTGGATTGGAGAGGCAAGTGGTAGGACAGCCATATAGTGGAGGGAAAGGAGAACAGAAAGGCAAGTGGAGAGGAGGAGATCCTAGGGATAAGAGAAGCCACAACTAGAAACAGTGTTGTAGTGGAGCCTGCTTGTATGGGGCATAGCAGCATTGGCGCTTCTTGATTAGCAGGGACGTTGACTTCTGTTTGCCACTCCGCCTTCTTCAGAATTATCTGTTCCCTCCAAGCTTAGCTGCATTTCTCACAGTAGCTGGGAAGCAGTGAATTTCCCTGGCAATATATTGTTCCCTGATGTAATGTAAAGTGTGTCAGGGTGACTTGGTCTTGAATGGGAAATTAAGACCCATTTGCTTTATGAAAGACCTTCTCCCAATGGAGATGAAAAACGGCTAGGAGTGGCTATGGGGAGTGTTGTAGCGAGTGCTTGCACTTCAAAATGTACCCAATGCATCACCTGTTGGAAGGTGGGAGCAACCAGTAGGAACAGGTGGACAAAAGCAGTCCTGGTCAGTCATTGTGGAATCAAAGGAAGAGGGATGTGCTCGGACCACCTCTGGTAGCTTCTTCCTTGGTCCCAGAGATCATAAGCTGAACTTCAGTTACCTACACCTGCAAAGCCTAGATGGAGAGCAGGCAGTGGCAAGTTTTGGGCTTTAGAGTGGCTGCAGGAGAAACACAAAGAGGAGAAACTATAAAAGGGGAGCCTGTGGATTCAGAAGAAGCTCTGTGCTGTAGCTTGGATGAAAACTTGAGCAGCAGTCTGAAGCAAGACAGAAAGAAATCAGCACCATGGAAAGCTCCACGTGGGGCTGGAAGCTAAGCAGGGTTGTCTCTATGGTGCTCTTACAACGACCAGAGCAAGGCTGAGACTTAAATAATATGCCTATATACACCAGTTGCTGAGGAAGATGGATGGGAGGGTGTTGTTGCACCATGTCCTGCGTGTGGGTCCCTAATGGACAGCTGGTTGACCACTGTGTGAGTGGAGTGCTGGACTAGATGGACCCTTGGTCTGATCCAGCAGGGCTCTTCTTTATGTCCTTATGAAATGTAGCAGCCTTTATGTTGGTTGGCTCCACCTGCATACTGATTAAGGCTGGATTTTTTAAAGGGACATGGCCTGCTTTAGCAATTTCTGGCTGTGAGTTGGGCAACCTGCAGCACATGGATCACATGTGGCTCCCTCTGCCCTCCTGCAGTGGCTCCTTCCATTCTCACTGTGCTGCCGACTTTGTTGCCAGCAAAATAAAATGATAATAAATACTTCAGGGTTTGTGGCATGGTGGTTTTAGTGCTACAGAGTACTAAAACAGTCAGATTTAGCTTGTTTGCTAAGATGGTCAAATTTAACTTGTTTACAACATAAATGTGACTCTTTTAGCCCATTATAGCTGCAATGGGGTGCTAAAAAGGTTAAATTATCTTGCAAACAAGCTAAATTTAAACCTTGTAGCACTCCATAGCATCACCAAAAAAAATAAAAAATGGGGCACCCTATAGACTGCAGTACACAATGGAGTGCAGCCTGTGGGAGGGAGGTACTTGGAGAATGAAAATGCCCCCCCATATCTCCTGCAGTTGCCCACCCCTGCTATACAGGAAAAAGCAGACAAGGGAAGCAAAAGATCCAAGCAGAAGAATGGTACATTATCCTCCCGTGCTCTGTTATAGTTATTGTGGTTATTTACTTGTATTCTGCTCATAGAATTTTCTGAGGGGCTTGCACACACACACACACACACACACACACGTAAAATGCAATAAAATACAATTAAACAAAGTCACAATTATGACAGATAAACAAGTAAATAAACACATTTTAAAGCACTGCAATCTAAAAACAGGCATTCTAAAAATCAGTTTGAAACAGAACATAACCACACATTAAAAACTGTTCAAATAATAAGAAAAAGAATAAGAAAATTAAAAAAAAACACAGTTTCTTCTTGCCTAAATGACAGTAAAGAAAGATCCTGATGAATTTCGACTGGAAGGGCGTTACAGAGCCATTATGCTCACCCACCAAATGGTCCGAGATAGAAGGTGTTTCTAGACAAAGAGGTCCCAGTGCGAACTATCAAAAGACTTTGTGCAGCTATTCTGTCTTTTCTTCATGAACAGATTTTCTGCTTTAAGAAAAAAAAAAGACAACTAAAATAGTGGGAAATCATGGGAGGCTTACAGGAGGAAGATGACGATGGCATCTGGATTCCGGTCAGATTCCGTGAATGAGGCAGAGCGATTGCACATGTCAAGCCTCATCTGGAAGCACCCAAAGCCGCAAAGAGCAGAGTGTCTGCACAGGTCTATATGGGAGCACCAGGGAAAAGAATGCAGAGACAGGATTGGAAATCTCTGACCTGGAATCTCTGACCTGTAAGTGGATAGGCGGCTCTCCAGATTCATCAGAGAGATGAAAGTTGCTAGGTGCTGGTCAAGGCCATCTCAGTCATTCCCGGCCACCCAATTCCCAGAAGGCAATTCCTCACATTCCACCATCAAGGCAGCAGCCCTTTTAAAAGGGCAGCTGGAGTCTCCCTGTAGCACGAGCGCTGCTGTTTGCCAGAACAATTTTAAAATATGACCATGTTAGGTCATTGCCACTTAAGGCACAGCAAATGTGGCCGCTTGTATTAAATATTCAACACCTGACAGATGGTTTCTCTGAGCCCTAAGTGAAAATGATTAAGGAAGAGAAAGATAATGTCTCTTCTAATTTACTGGGATCTGACTTGAGTTTCTGATGGATAATGCCAGAATTTCTCTCGAGAGGCTGGAGTTCCTAGCAAAAGAAACCCTAAGACAAATTGCAGAGTTGACTGTGTACACAGTCAGGAAATATCTGAAATGTCAGGACTATTTCTGTGTGGTTTGTTTAGTTCCACAACTATGCAGCTAGTGGGCGTAAATCCATTCCTTGCTGTAGATTTGTGTGCCATTGCTAATTAAAAAAAGAAAAAGAAAAGAGGGGGAGCTAATCAGTGGAACAGCGGGAATTGTGAAGTGCAAAGACTCACCATAACAGTCCTCATGTCCATGCCCTGTGAGGAGAGTCCAAAACTGCAGGCAGCAGTGAAGACTGGTGGTTCTGATGTCACTGGAGTGGTGAATCTGCTCTGGGTTTCAATCTCTAAAGGAGCTATCCAAGGTCTGACTGGTTCTGATGGAAAACCAGAGTGGATTCACTGCCCCCACTGATATCGGAGCCGCAGGCCTCCACTGGTAGGCAAATGTGTTGAACTATATCAACAAACCAGTTCTAGCAGTTTTCATCTCTACCAGGAGCTGGTCAACTGTAAAGCCAAGGGGTCTAAATTGCCCATTCAGGACCAATGTCACCCCCAAATATTTTGCAGTGTAACCGGGATAGCTCACAACTATATATTGTTGCTTGGAAAACCAATCCCTCCTCCAACCCCTGCCCAGCTGGCTACTGTGAGGATTGTGGATAAGTTCAGAGGGAACATGGAAGCCTGACAGGAGGGGGGGGGACTGGGGTGGCAGATGATCTCATTGTTCCTGCTAATCAAAAAGCCTCGGCACCTTGGCCTTGCGAACACAGGCTCTTCTGCATTACTGGAACTAATCATGTTTCTATCCCTTGTTGTCGAAGAGATTTCTGTCGCACTCCTGAGATGCGTAGACTCCTGAGATGGCTAGCAATAAAAGGAAGGACTTCTTCACAGAGTGAATAGTTAAACTATTGAATTCACTACTGCAAGATGGCCATCTATTTGGATGGCTTTAAATGGGGATTGGGATAAATTCGTGGAGGAGAAGGCTATCAATGGCTACTAGTCCTCATGGTTCTATGCTATCTCCAGTATCAGAGGCGGTATGCCTATGTAAACCTGTTGCTGGGGAACACAACTGGGAGAGTGCTGTAGCACTCATGTCCTCCTTATGGGCAGCTGATTGGCCACTTGGTCTGATCCAGAACAGTTCTTCTTATGTTCAATATAAAAACAATAAAACAAATTATAAATCTGAAGTGACCCAAACCCACAAGCCCCCCCAAAACATAAAAATCCACCCAGATAAACACATAATCCAGAAGCCCCAAAATAAAGAAATCATGAAGTCATCCAGAATTAAGGCCAAAGGAGCCAAGTGTTTACTGCTTGCTGAAAGACGAGCACAGAGGGAGCCAACTGGGCCTCCTGAGGAAGGGTAATTCCAAGTTTAGGCCTCATGAGTTATGACCAAGAAAGCCCTGCCTCTTCTGCCCGTCTGCAATACCTCTGACAACAAAGAGAGATGGAGGAACATATTTGGATCAACTCTAATGTTGGTCTGAGTACACAGGTAGGTTCATATTGGAGGTGGAAGGTGGCCTTTAAAATATCCTAGTTCCAGACCATTTCTGAACATAATTAGAGGTTTATGAGAATACACAGTTGTTTGCTTTCTCTGCTGCTTGCCATGACCTGCCTTTCTCAGGGGGTTTCAAAATGGAAGTCTTCTTGGTGGTTAGTTATCTTAATTCAGAAGACTTGGTACCTGCAAGCCAGACAGGCACTGTGACCACCCTCATACTGATTTCTGCTAGTCTAACAGGCAGGGGATGAAGTTAACAGGATGAACATGTGTCAAATGATGCACTCTTGTCTTGCCAGGCCATGACTGTTTACTTCTTGAATCTCAAAATTATTGTCCTTTTCTTGTTCCAGGTATGGATGGATGCAGGCACTCAGATCTTCTTTTCTTATGCCATCTGCCAGGGATGCCTGACAGCCCTGGGCAGCTACAACAAGTACAACAACAATTGCTATAGGTAGGAGTATCTGGTATCTATTAAATTCTGCAGGGCTTCCCCCTTGGTACTTGGTAAAATAATCTTTGGAACTTATTGTGTTGGTGTAGCCCTCAGCTGTGGATGCATTCCCATGCCTAATTGTTCCATGCGAACAGACCCCCTTGGTATTCTGCAGCAAGCAATTCCAAAATTTATTAGTCAGGAACTCACATTCTCTAACTGAAATATTTTATAGCTTTTCTGTCCATGTGTTCCACCAAAGTTTTGAGCATTGATCATGACAATTCCTTTTGAATTGTCCAAATCCCTTCAATCTTCTTCCCTGCCACCATGTTGAAACCAACTTGCTTCTATATAGTAAGACCTATATACTGTATAGTGATGGCCTCCATTCATTTCGCAAAGGCACTCTGATAACAAGATATGATGTAAAGTTTACTTTTTGTGCATGAGTTTGTTCTGTGCAATGGGTTGGTTCTGGTCTCTGTTTCCATGTCTGTATGGTGTATGTGTGTGGATCTCTATCATCTATCTATCTATCTATCTATCTATCTATCTATCTATCTATCTATCTATCTATCATCTATCATCTATCTATCTATCATCTATCTATCTGAGACTTTTAAACTTGTACAAATTAAAAACATAAAATACAATGTGGCAGTAAAAGAATCAGAAAACAAGTCAGATAAAAACAAGATAAAACCAGGAACAGCACACAATTAAACTGAAAGTAAATCCAGCACCAGGAATAACACAGTCCAAAGTTCTTAGAGCACTAAAATAGCTCCTAAAATGGCTAGGTGACTAGAATGGTCTTTATCTGGAGCTGAAAAGACGGTAACGTTGGCACCAGGAAAGCCTCTCTGGGGAGGGCATGCCATTCCACAGACGAGGTTACCTCCCCTGAAATGGCCCTTTCTCTATATGTGAAGCTGCCTTATATGGTGTCAGACCATTGATCTGTCTAGTCCTGCAGCAATTCCCCAGCTCTTAGGTAGAGATCAGTGGAGACTGATGGCACCAGTGTCAGAGGAGCAGTGAATCCACTCCAGCTTTCAGTCAGAACCATTCAGAACTCTAAATGGCCTATCCAAGGTGCAGAAGGAGCTTTCTCAGACCAGACCAATCTGGAGGTGTCAAGGATTAAACCTGGGCCTAGGGATGTACCATTTACGCCTGTAGTCTTGTGTAAATGGGCGCTTTAAGGCTGCTATTTGCATGAAAGGCCCTTTACGTAAAAGAATGACCATTTTTACACAACATGGTAGCCTGCTGAGGGAATGGGTGGCCATGAGCTGCTCACTGGACACCACCACACTTGCAAAGGACAAGATAAAACTTTGGTTGTGAACAACGCTTTCTATATCTCACTCGCTCTCTCTGGAATTACCTCAACAGGGATTGCTTTATGCTCTGCTTCCTGAATAGTGCTACTAGCTTTGTGGCTGGCTTTGCCATTTTCTCTGTATTGGGCTTCATGGCGCAAGAACAGGGTGTACCTATCTCAGCTGTGGCTGAATCAGGTAAGCATCTGGTGGTGGCTGCAGAAAGGAGGTGGGTAAAACAGAAAGCATGGGCCAGTATCTTAGGAATCTGAAGTCCCCATTCATAGGCCTAAGGCAGCCTTCTACAACATGGCACCCTCCAGGCGTATTGGACTACAACTCTCACCACTTTTGGGGATGATGGGCGTTGTAGACCAGTCCATCTGCAGGGTGCCAAGTTGGGGAGGGTGTTGTAAGGAGAGCCATAAAAGTAGTCAGTACTTCAGACTCATCCACTGTCTGTAAAATGGCTCATATTCACTGTCTTTTATTTGGCTGGATCCACCGCTGCATATTTAAGAGACAGTCAATATCGCTACATACGGAACAACAGTTCATGATAGAGGTAGATTTGTGTGTATCGGCTTCCCTAACCTGGTGCCCTCCAAATGTTTTGGATCCCCATTAGCTCTCAGCCAGCATGACCAATGTTCAGGTATGTTGGCAGTTACAGTGCAAAACATCTGGAGGACACTAGGTTGGGGAAGGCTGGTCTCTGCCAATCCAGTTTGCATGTTAGGTTAGGCAGGGGAATGGCACCTTTGGCCCTCCTGATGCTGTTGGATTCCGATTCCCATCAACCCCTGCCAACATGGCATGCTGATTATTAATTTAAAAAATACATTTTAGTGCTCGAATGGTCAGGGATGCTGGGAACTGAAGGGTTTATTGACTCACTCACTCACTTACTTTTGTTTGATTGGTAGGTCCGGGCCTAGCATTCATCGCCTACCCAAAAGCTGTAACCATGATGCCTGTGTCTCAGCTGTGGGCCTGCTTATTCTTCCTTATGCTGATCTTCTTGGGTCTGGACAGTCAAGTATGGAAAAACAATATTCTGCCTTCAGTTCTGTCTATGTTCAGGGGATGTATTATATCTTGCAGAAGAAATAGACAACGTTATCTGAGCAACATGAATTAATGATATTGAGCATTAATTAGTGATGTAGATTGAGAGGGGAAATGTGGGAAGCTCTTGTTTGGACCTGAACCAAATGCACATCACTTGCACAGAGTTTTGCTAGCCCAGATCCAAACTTTCCTCTTGTTATGTATTCTTCCCCCTCTTATTCTTCCAAGTAAAGCAATTCTTTCCTGAGCAGTTCATGCTGCTTAATATCTTGGGAAAGAAAGGAGAAAAAAGAGCAGCTAAGCAAGCTAAGGCAAGGTTGGACAGAAAGTAGATCTCTAGATGTTTTGGACTTCAGCACCCAACATTCGTGATCATTGCCCATGCTAGCAGGAGCTTCTGGGAGTTGAAGTCCAAAACATTTGGCAATTTACCTTCTGCCCACCCCTGGGCTAAGGTAAGGATGGGTAACATGTGGCCTCCCAGATGTTTTTGGACTGCAACTTTCATAAGCCCTAGCCAGCATAGCCAATGGTGAAGGATGATGGGAATTGGAGTCCAACAATATCTGGAAAGCCACAGTTTTCCCATTCCTGGGCAAAGGGATTACTCCCATGTGTCCATTACCATGCATGGTGGCCACAGGACATCACAGGAAAAGGTCTAGTCCAAGACTTTTAACTGAAGATTCCAGGGATTAATCCTGAGTATGTGATACGTATGAGAAATTTGTTTCAGTTCATTTTTGATCAGAATCTACTCATTTCGCACCTTTCGGACTGAACATGGACTCAGATGCAATTTGCGGTCAAACTCCATACATTTCCCAGTTTGTAATATGATTCAAAGCCCCCCCCCCACACACACACACACAACGGCTCAATTCGGACGACACAATAAACAACTGGTGTGGGGGAAACAACCATCAGTTGTTTTGACTATTGTGTCATCTGAATGCTGCCATAGTCAACTCAGCGCTGATCTTCATGCACACCACAGTTGAATGTTTATTACCATGTTGTGTGGGGAGTGCCCCCTAGGGTTAGCATAAGGGTTAGGGTTAGTCAACCCACCATTGACTGTCGTGTCATCCGAATTGAGCCAGCGTGTTTGAGAACATGCCTACATTTGAAACATGCGCATGAAAAAATGCACACTTTTGAAAAATGCACACAATTACACTTTAATCAGTAGGAGAAGAATGTATACCTTTCAAAGGTGAACACAATTGATGCACACAATTGATGCATGAAAATACACATAGATTTTCATGAGAAAAACAACAACCAAGGCTCGCGATCTGATGTGGACTTGAGACAAAACGAGCTTCAAGGTGGAATTTGGAGCACTTTGGCAAGGCACTTCAAGATTTGCTGCCTTGTATATCTCTAATCTTGAGTCCTTCTCCATACAAAACGAGTGGTTCTAGCCTTGCGTTACGGGCCCTGCCTGTGGGCAGGAAAAGCCTTGGCTTCCAGCCACTTCAGACTAGGCCAAGGCTGTCATGTGTCCCCATCATCACAGGAAGGGATCCATCCAGAATCCATCCAGATCCCATTTTTGTCATCATGCCATAGCAAGTGCTTGAGAAGTGTTAGTTTGCTGCAGTGTAGCCCAAGCCCAATCTGGCGAGTGCTGGGAGAGATGCATGACTGGGCTGCTACAGGAAGATACGGCTAGGAGCCAACACTAACAAGGATTTTACTGGCAAAGGAAGTAGGAAGGAAGGAAGTTGGGGAGAGGAAGGATTGAGAAAGGGGAGCTCTTGGAACCTGAGTTTCCTGATATGTTTTTTCCCCCCATAGTTCGTCTGTGTTGAGAGCTTGGTGACAGCCATTGTTGACTTGTTCCCAGATGTCTTCCGCAAGAAAGGACGGCGGGAGCTGCTGATCCTGGGCATTGCAGTGATATGCTACCTGCTAGGCCTGCTACTGGTCACTGAGGTGAGAAGAAGGTCAGTGGGTGGGGTGAACAGATGTTTGCCAAGGAAGTCTATGAAACCCACACTGCATCCTGGTATTATGACCTACTCTCTGGCACTCTGGCCCATCTGAGGAGGAGGAGGAGGAGGAGGAGGAGGAGGATTTTCATTTTTATATCACCCAATAGCCGAAGCTCTCTGGGCGGTTCACAAAAATACACATCATAATACAATATCATAAAAAACATAATATAAAATCTCTAACATACAAAATTTTAAACAATTTAAATAGCTAAAACATTTCTAATCAGATACTGGACCTGACAGAAATAACTGACATAAATGCCCCATCATATGCCATCAAATGCCTGAGAGTAAAGGACAGTCCTAACCTGACACCAAAAAGATGATAATGTTGCTGCCAGATGGGCATCAGTGGGGAAAGCATTCCATAACTGGGGGCCACCACTGAGAAGGCCCTGTTCTCTTGTTAGGAACATAGGAAGCAGCCTTATACTAGGTTGACCATATGGAAAGGAGGACAGGGCACCTGTATCTTTAACAGTTGTATTGAAAGGGGGAATTTCAGCAGGTGTCATTTGTATGCACGCAGCACCTGGTGAAATTCCCTCTTCATTACAACAGTTAAAGCTGCAGGAGCTATACTAGAGTGACCACATACCACAGACAGCAGGGCTCCTGCAGCTTTAACTGTTGTAATGAAGAGGGAATTTCATCAGGTGCTGCATGCATACAAATGACACCTGCTGAAATTCCCTTTTCGGTGCAACTGTTAAAGATACAGGAGCCCTGTTCTCCTTTTCATGTGGTTACCCTACCTTATACTGAATCAGACCATGGGTCCATCTAGCCCAGTAGTGTCGACACTGACTGGCAGCCACCTTCTGAGCCTCCCTTAGTGGAGGCACATGGCGGAAGGCCTCTGATGTTGATTGTAGTGTCCAATCAAAGGATCGTGAGATTATTTTTGCACATGCTCCATATCTCCCCTTTCCCCAGGAAAAGCCCATATTTTCTGACACCTTGTCCCAAGTAAATCACTGGCCCTTTTTCCCCCCCGTTTTTGCATTTGGGATTCCTTTAAACCAAGGATGAGAAACTTGTGGCCATTCAACTCCCATCAGCTCCAGCTAGCATGGCCAGTGGTCAGGGATAATGGGATTTGTAGTCCAACCACATCCGGAGGACCACACATCACTCCACCCCTGATTTAGGCATGTTGGAGAATTCAGCTCTCTTCCTCAAGTTCTAGAAGTGGAATCACTGATGGGGTGGGGGGATGGATGCATCTGGAATCTAATGCTCATGCGTATGAATGCATGGGCATGAACTCTAAGACACCATTGAATGCCATTTCATATGCTGCAGGAGGTGCAGTTCACTTTGAGATAATACGTATAGCATAGGAAAGCTGTGGGTTGTATCCAGTGGTGATATCTGGCAGTGGAATGGAAACCACTGTTGGAATACATTTCCCCTCCCCACTGCAGCTCCCCATGTGCCCCAAATCTGCTTCACGCTCTGCTGGGTGCCTGGAAAAAAAATGGCAGATGTGCTGCCAAATTTCAGTGGCAAACTGCTACAGTGCGAGAAACGGTTCAAATTTAACTTGTTCTGAAGCTAAATTTGATCCTTTTAGCATTCCGTAGCCACTACAGAGTGATAAAAGTATTAAATGTAGCTTCAGAACAAGTTAAATTTGAACCATTAATTTATTTAGGACATTTATATACCGCTCCGCTTCTAAACAGATTCCAGAGCAATGAACAATAACAGATACAAAGGTAAGATAAAAGAATAAAATTCCATGTTAAAATTATTATTTTTTAAAAAACAGAATCCTGATATAATCCATGGCTGGCCAGTCAAGGAAGGCTTCCCGAAATAAAGATGTTTTCAGGAGGCGCCATAAACAACATAATGCTGGTGCCTGCCTGACCTCCAAACGCAGGGAGTTACATAGAAAGGGGGACACCACACTGAAGGCTCTTCTCCTGGTGGACTCCAGTCAGGCCATATGCCCATCTGGAACCACCAGAAGCATGCCATCTGATGACCGCAGTGACCGATCAGGTTGGTAAGGGAGAAGGCACTTTCTCAGGTATCCTGGTCCCAAGTTGTTTAGGACTCCATACGCTAGTTCCAAAACCTTTAAAGCTGGCCCAGTAGTGAATGGGCAGCCAGGGCAGTTCCCTAAGCAATGGAGTTGCATACTGAAAAGGGGCAGTTCCCGATAATAACTGAGCTGCTGCATCCTGCACTAGCTCCAGCTTCTGGGGCAGCCTTAAGGTCAGCCCCACATAGAGTGCATGTACCACTATTGCCAAACTATCCCTTCCCAGGAGAGGCCGTAGCTGGTGAACCAGCAGAAGCTGGTAAAAGGCACTCTGAGCTGTGATGGATCTAGGAGTACCCACAGGCTATGGACCTAATCTTTCAGAGGAGGTGTAACCCCATCCAGAACAGGCAACGAGCCTATCTCCTAGACCCAAAAAACACTCACCTACGGGGCTTCTGTCTTGCCATGATCAGCTTCAGTTTTTGCCTCTCATCCATCCCATTACTGAGTCTAGACACTGATCCAGGACTTGCACAGCCTCATCTGATTCAGATGTCACAGGAAGATAGAGCTGTGTGTCATCGGCATACTGATGGCACTTGGCATTTAGTGCTCTGTAGTGCTAAAAGTGTCATTAGAAAACACACACACAGAATTTTATGCAGCTGCCACCCAGCAAAGCGGGTGCCGCACCAGGGTGTGTGTGCATGCAACCCGTTGGCTGCAAATTGCCCACTCCTGATCTAGTGAGACTGTTGTTGCCTTAGGCAAGGAATTACAGGGGACCCACATTTCCCTCAGCAGCTGGCACATGGAATTCCCCAGAGGGTTTGAGATCTGCATTTCTAGGGTCATGACTGGGGTCTGACAGCCGCTTTTCTTCAACGCACAAGTCTGTGGACTGTATTTCTTCTAAGAGTGCTAATCTGTTTCTTGCCATATGCATAATTCCTGTTGCTGCTTCTCTAGAGTCTTGGTTTACATCACAACTCAGGGCTGGGGACTTGATATCATCTGGCACATGAATGGTAACTAGCTTGCCAGTTTGCATGCTGAGGCAACTTTTCCATTGTGCCTTTCATGGTTAGTTCAAATGTGAGCTCCTTCAAAGCCAGATGGTGTGGTTGATCACACGGGGGCTTTGTGTATATGTAGGGTGCAACCCTATGCATGTCATACAACTCAAATCATCCTTCAGTCAGCCATGGCTGGTTGGTGGATGAGGGGTGATGTAGCACTTATTTCTGTCTAAATATGTATAGGATTGTACCTTTATTTATTACATTTCTATACTGCCGGTTCACTGAAGCTCTCTGGGCAGTTTGCAAGACAAAGCTTAAAACCATACAATACAGCAACATAGTAAGTCTAGTGGTGGTTGTACAATTGACGTAGAACAGCAATGCATACCCTGGATACAAAAGTTGGGTTGGATACAGCATTGACTCATGAATAAAATACGTCTATAAAATAGCTGCTGATCTTAGTTGGATGCAAGGAGAGCACCATGGAAGACTCCAGCTTTATGACCAGGGCTGAACCCTGTGCTCACCTCCCCGTGAGTGAGATACACTGGACATAGTGGGACCACCTTCTTCTTCTTCTTCTTCTTCTTCTTCTTCTTCTTCTTCTTCTTCTTCTTCTTCTTCTTCATAACCTGATACCTTCCAGCTGGTTGTGACTACAAACCCCAGCATTCCTGACCATCGGTTATGCTGTCTTGGGGTTGATGGGAGTTGAAGTCCAAAACATCTGGAGGTCGAACCGTGATGTATAGGATTGTGTCGGACACGTAGCCGCCTCTCTTCGATGATGGTAGCGACTGTGAAATTGTAAATATGTGCAGTTGTGCTGTGAAATGCAGGAAGGAAAGAAGGACTGTGAACGTCTCCACTAAGGGATAATACTTCTAAGCAATTTTGGCAACACACTGACACAGCGATGTAGTACGTGTCTTGGCTTGCCTCCTGGAAAATAGTGTTGCAGCAAGAATGCCTTCTTCTGAACCTGTTAACTCTCAATATTCTATAGCTCTTCTGTTTCTTGCCCTTCCCCTCTTGCTTCACTCTGGGTTTTGTTTGTTTTTTGCAAATGGTCTTACTGTTCCCTTTTGTGCTTCTTGCAGGGTGGAATGTACATCTTCCAGCTGCTTGATTATTATGCAGCCAGTGGCACATGCCTCCTCTTCCTTGCTGTCTTTGAAGTCATCTGCATTGGATGGGTTTATGGTAAGTACAACATAGAGTTCAACTGGACTACCTTTCTTCCACATGTGTCTGTGATAGTGGCAGCCATCTTTAATGGCAGAAAGATCGCACACTTGAGCTGTTGTCCCATAGGCACACACAGTGGCATTCCCCTAGTTGGGTTTAATCAGCATCCCACAAGCAGGCACCTTTCAGTTGTGTGGACTACAACTTCCACCATTCCTAGCTAGCCAATAGTCATGCTTGCTGGGAATCCAGGGAATTGCAGTGCCACACATCTGGAGAGCAGCAGATTGAGGAAGGCTGGGTTAAATTATATCTCCACTGTAACCTCATTTTGGGACAAAGTGTCTATGGAACCAACCTAGTTGTTTATTCAGAGTGATATAGGTCATCGATGAAATCTTTAAGACACTTCGCCTCTTAAAACATGTTATAATCAATCAATACTGGGGTGGGCAAATTGTGGCCCTACAGAAGTTTTGTCCTACAGTTACCATTATTATTATTATTATTATTATTATTATTATTTACACTTATATACTGCCCCATAGCCGAAGCTCTCTGGGCGGTTTACAAAAATTAAAAGATTTAACACTAAAAAGTCAATATACAAAATTTTAAACCATAAACATAAAATAGCTGACATTAAAACACTTTAAAACATTTTAACTGTTAAGCCTGGCCACAATATCAATCAAAACCTCAACCTGAGCTGTTAAAATGTCTGGGAGAAAAGAAAAGTTTTGATCTGGCACCGAAAAGATAACAATGTTGGTGCCAGGTGGGCCTCATGGGGGAGATAATTCCATAATTGAGGGGCCACCACAGAGAAGGCCCTCTCCTTTGTTGCCGTCCTCCGAGCTTCCCTCGGAGTAGGCACCCAGAGGAGGACCTTTGATGTTGAGCGTAGTGTACGGGTAGGTTCATGTCAGGAACGGCGTCCCATCAGGTATTGTGGTCCCAAACCGTGTAAGGCTTTATAGGTTAAGACCAGCACCTTGAATCGGGCTCAGAAACATACAGGCAGCCAATGCAAGCGGGCCAGAATCGGTCTTATATGTTTGAAGCTTCTGGTCCCTGTTACCAATCTGGCCGCTGCATTCTGCACAAGCTGCAGCTTCTGAACCGTTTTCAAAGGCAGCCCCACTTAGAGCGCATTGCAGTAATCTAATTTGGAGGTTACCAGAGCATGGACAACTGAAGCCAGGTTATCCCTGTCCAGCTGGGCCACCAGCCGAAGTTGGTAGAAGGCACTCCGTGCCACTGAGGCCACCTGAGCCTCAAGTGACAGAGATAGTTTTAGGAGAACCCCCAAGCTAGGAACCTGCTCCTTCAGGGGGAGTGCAACCCCATCCAGAACAGGTTGACTACTCTCCGTCTGGTCAGAGGAACCCCCCACTAACAGCATCTCAGTCTTGTCTGGATTGAGTTTCAGTTTATTAGCTCTCATCCAGTCCATTGTCGCAGCCAAGCACCAGTTCAACACATCCACAGCCTCACCTGATGAAGATGAAAAGGAGAAGTAGAGTTGCGTGTCATCACTGTACTGATGACAATGCACTCCAAAACTCCGGATGACCGCACCCAACGGTTTCATGTAGATGTAGAACAGCATGGGGGACAAGACTGACCCCTGCGGAACCCCATACTGGAGGATCTACGGGGCCGAGCAATGTCCCCCAAGCACCACCTTCTGGAGCCGACCTGTCAAGTAGGAGCAGAACTACTGCAATGCAGTGCCTCCCACTCCCAACTCAGCCAGTCGTCCCAGAAGGATACCATGGTCGATGGTATCGAAAGCTGCTGAAAGATCAAGGAGAATCAACAGAGTCACACTCCCCCTGTCCTTCTCCCGACATAGGTCATCATACAGGGCAACCAAGGCTGTTTCCGTGCCAAAACCAGTCCTGAAACCTGACTGAAATGGATCCAGATAATCAGTCTCATCCAAGAGTTTCTGGAGCTGGCTAGCAACCACCCGCTCAAGGATCTTGCCCAGGAATGGAACGTTTGCCACCGGCCTAAAGTTATTAAGATTTTCTGAGTCCAGGGAAGCTTTCTTCAGGAGTGGTCTCACTACTGCCTCTTTCAGATGGTCTGGGACCACTCCCTCTCATAGAGAGGCATTAATCACTTCCCTGGCCCAGCCGGCTGTTCCATCCCTGCTAGCTTTTATAAGCCAAGAGGGGCAAGGATCCAATACAGAGGTGGCTGCACGAACCTGTCCAAGCACCTTGTCCATGTCATCGAGCTGTACCAACTGAAACTCATCCAAGAAAATAGGACAAACCTGTGCTCTGGATACCTCACTAGATTCACACTGGAGTCTAAGTCCTGGCGGATGCCAAAGATTTTATTCTGGAAGTGCCTAGCAAATGTATTACAGTGGGCCTCAGATGGTTCTATCATGTCCTTGGGGCCAACATGTAGAAGCCCCCGGACAACTCTGAAAAGCTCCGCTGGGCAGCAGATTGATGAATGAATAGTGGCAGCAAAGTATTGTTTTTTTGCTGCCCTCACTGCCCCTGAATACAGCTTACCATAGGCACTTACCAGTGTTTCATTGCATCCATCAGGAGTTTGTCTCCATCTGCCCTCAAGCCGTCTCCTGTTTTGTTTCATCACTCTCAGCTCTGGGGTATACCACGGAGCCGTTCGAGCTCTACATAGGAGAGGACGCTCAGGAGCAATCGTGTCAACTGCCCGGGTCATTTCTGCATTCCACAGATCAACCAGGGTTTCGACATGAGAGCCAGCCCTATCAGCTGGAAAATTCCCCAGAGCCCTCTGGAAACCATCTGGATCCATTAGCCTCTGGGGGCGGACCATCTTAATGGGTCCCCCACCCTTGCAGAGGGGAAAAGCTGCTGTAAGTCTAATCCTCAGCAGGTGGTGATCTGACCATGACAGAGGGTTTGATGTAAAGTCCCCCCACTTTCAGATCACCATCTCCATGTCCAATGGAAAAAATCAGGTCTAGAGTGTGCCCCGCTACATGCGTTGGGCCAGTGGCACGTTGGGACAGTCCCATGGTTGTCATGGAAACCATGAAATCCTGAGCCGACCCAGATAAAGTGCCCTCATCACTTACCATTGGCTGTGCTGGCTAGGGCCAATGGAGCTGTAAGCCAATACATCTAGAGGGATACAAGTGGCCCATCCTGGATTTAAAAAAATAATCTTCCATCTCATAACATTCCACTATGAACATCCTAGCAACCATTTTAGTAAGGCAGAACATGCAACCATACCAGTTTTTTCTAATGGGATGCAACCAGGAAGGATCCTCTGTCTTGCCATGTGCATGATTATTTACATTGAGATGGTGATCTACATTTCTCACCCCAATTCCAAATGTCCGTCCCGTACCCCAAATATCACCTCCGTGTTGGTATGAAATACCAGGTCGGTAAATGGAAAATACGTGTCCAGGCTCTGTGCTTTGACCTCTTCGCTTATTCTATGACTTCTACCAGATCCTCTTTGCTTATACTACAAAGTATTACTGCAAACGTCATGAATAAAGACACATGTTCCAAGCTTGCCTCTTTCCAGCTGTGACGATGCCACCCACGGCCTGGCAGCTTTCCCCCTGCTTGTCAAGCAGTTGTCGTTATAAAGATTTGAGGATTTCTTGCATACAGCTTTCATTCTGTGAATGGATCTTGCTATTTCCAGCTAATTTTCCGCTGCTGTTGAAGTTGCCAAAGGGAAGAGCCTGAAGCACCTGGGGGGAAAAAAATCCTGCTTAAACAGCAAACCACCAAAAAAAAAAAAAAACCACTAGCGTACTTTTTTCTTTTTGGATTGGAAGCCAGATGCCGCAATAACACAGCCCAGGGAGAGTTTTCTAAACAGCACCAGTGTATATAACCCTGAGATTAGTTGTTCTAAAAGAAATCTCACTGACACGCCTCTTGCTGGAAAAGAAATTGGGTTAAAGCTATTAGAATCTTAGATAACTGGGGTTGGCAGTGGGTGAAAGGATGCTCAAGGCAACATTGTGGGTGGCCTTGGAATGAATCCATGACCTGTCTCTTCTGTGTTCAAATAAATACATCTTTCTTGCCCAAGCACACCCATGCAGACAAATTCAGATAAAAAGAAAGAGCATACAGCAGCCCAGGGAGTGATACATGGACTGGGAAGCCTACAGCTCAAACCATACCCAGCCATAAGCTCACTATTTAGCATGAGGTAATCTGCAGTGTCCCCAGCCTCTATGCAATATCTGGGCTTGTTTTCTGAGATAATGCAGGAAGGGTTTTTTGAACATTTGAAATGTGCTCTTAAACTTCAGCTGTCATTGTGTTCTGACACTGATGGTGTATGGGGAGTGTGCATTTTATTTGCAAACGGAAGTTCTACTTGCAAACCAAGTGCATGAGTGGATGCCTTCCTTGCAAAATTGTTGGCTTTTTTTTTTGCTGCCGCCATGCAAATTCAGCATCAACAACAGTGGAGGAAACCCTGTCCCCCTGCAAAAATGGCCACAGCATTGCTGGGATTAATACTTAGTTATTACGTTTTTATACCGCCCAATATCTGAAGCTCTCTACCAAGAGTGCTGTTTTAAGCAAGAGTGTATATGATCACTTCACACTGGTTAGTTATGCCTTTACTATGAAGAGGCCCTGAGTATGCACTCCTGCCGTGTAAATTGAAAACACATGAGGGGATTACAAGGGATTCTAGTAAAGAAGAAAAAAGACTGTAGAGGAATGTTCAGGCTACGTCTTCTGAAAATAGTGCAAACTGAGGCCATGTAAAGAACAGCTCAGGTATGCTGCAGAACATGCATAGCCAGAGTGGTTGTGCATTTTACCCTTCCGTCTGTTCTGTGGGAGATAAAGTTGGGCCTGGAAGTTCTTGTACATACTGAAACCCTTAGAGCCCCAAGTTGATGATTTCATCTTCACGTTTCAGATTGTGGGGAGGACTGATTTATGGTCCAAACCTATGCTTGTTTACTCAGAAGTAAATCCTTCTGTGTAAACCCAAGTAAGTATTTATGTATAGGATTGCAGCCTTAAAAACATTCCTGAGAGGATTTGCAGGACTTGTTCATGAAGAAACCCAACCACATGGCTAGCAGAGATGTCTTATGGTTTTTAATTGTGCACTGCCCAGAGGGCTTCAGCTGATGGGCAGTATAAAAATGTAATAATAATAATAATAATAATAATAATAATAATAATAATATATTTTTTTAAAATGTATGTTCTGGTAGGGATGTATGCGAAATCCATTTCAATTAATTTTTGACCAGAATTTACCCAGAATTTACTGGGCCTGAATGTAGACTTGAATGCAATCTGCAGTCGAATTTCACACATTTCCAAGGTTGCGATCCATGGGGGGGGGGGGATCTATTCAAAAAACGCATATATCTGAAAAACGAGCACAAACTTAATGGGAGAAAAATGTGAACATTTTAAAATGCACATAATTCATGTGTACACTTGGGGAAACACACAAGAAAATTAGCAGAAAAACAGAACAAAAATTTTGCATGATCTGATACAGACCACAGTTTGGGATGAGCTTTGAAATGAGGTTTGGGAAACCTCAGAGAGCTCAACTTTGGCTGACTTATTTATTTATTTTATCACATTTATATACTGCCCAATAGCTGAAGCTCTCTGGGTGGTTCACAAAGGTTAAAACCATCAATACGACTCAAAGTATAAAACAGTATAAAAATACAATATAAAAGCACAACCAGGGTAAAACCGTGCAGCAATGCAGATTTAAAATACAAATTTAAAATACAGGTTTGAAACATTGGAGTTCAAAGACTATGATAATAAATTGTTAAAATACTGTGTGAATAAGAAGGTCTTCACCTGGCGTCAAAAGGAGTTTAATGTAGGTGTCAGGTGAACCTCTCTAGGGAGCTCATTCCACAGCCGGGGTGCCACAGCAGAGAAAGTCCTCCCTCTAGTAGCCACACCCCTACACTCTGGTTATGGGATTGTCTTTTCTTGAAACAAATGAGACTGAGCTGCTGTCAAAGGCAGGAGTTCTAATTGTACAGACTGCTCCGTTGTGCCAGTATTTCAGCTTTGACGTCTTAGGTTGTCCAGGATAACAGCAAACACCTCCATCTATTAAACGAAGTTCTCTCTAAAAGGTTATTCAAGGCTGTTCTGTTCAGTAATGTACGTAATCCTTCCAAATAGATGATTGGGATGGGAGGGGGGAGCGGTAGAAAGAGAGAAGGCTGGCACATTTCCCCCAGATTCACTTTCGCTGGAGAGCAGTGTTGACTGTCTGAACTGATGACTCTTTAAGCCTGATTAATTTTTTCATCATCTTTGGAAATATAGCGCAAGCCACCTTCCATTCCAAGGATGGAGTAAATCTATCCATGTCAGGTTCCATTGTTTTCTACTACATCACCCATTGCCTTTGATAGGTTTGCTGCATTTCTGCAGGTTGTGGGTCAGGAAAGAAAGTACTAACTATGCTGTTAACTGGAAGTGCACATGACCTAAATTGCTGCTGTTAGGCGTTTTCACTGATTTAAAGGGCCTCTCTTTTCCACTCAGACTCTCCTTCTTAACCAGCTAAAAGCCTGCTATTATGATAGGTTCTCTCATAAATGGGATCTTGCCTAGATCCCATTGGCTCATCTTCTCTGACAACATAGCAGGCATGCATGAGAGAGAGGGGGTCATCATGACATCAGTTGCCGATGGTTTAGCTGTTGTATATCCTAGGTTCATACATTTGAAAATCTGAATTTAGCTCTGTGAATAGCTTTTATTAAATTTAACTTCCATTTTTGTCTAAATGTCATGAGCAGTTGCATGATAACTTGTTGGTTTAGATCTGCTGAGTGATTTTAGAGCAACATAGGAAGCTGTCTTCTACTGAATCAGACCATTGTTCTATCTAGCCCAGTAATGTCAACACTGGCTGGAAGCAGCTCTCTGGAATTTCAGGTAGGAGTTTTTCCAGTTCTATCTGGAGATGCCTGAGACCTTGTTCATACAAAGAATGGCCTCTGTCACTGAGCCATGGCTGCTCCCCAAATTGGGAGCCACAGAGGAATTAAAGGAACCTGAGGCATAGCTAAGATTCGAACCTAGGATCTCCTGTTTTCTAGACAGGCGCTTTAACCAGCTAAGCCACAACACCTAAAGTTGAAGTAGAGCCTGTAGATGAAAGCAGAGATGACACTTGGTTTTGTGGTTCTGTGGTGAAATTCAGGAACCTAGTATTAACTTCACCTGAGCTACAAATGGGACAATTATGATTAATGTTTAACATTCAAGCTTTTTGCATGTTCACAGAATATATGGAGCAAGGAGCAGGGTTTGGGCCTCCAGTCCCTAGCTCTGACTTCCATGCCATCATCCAAAGGTCTGAATATAGTGCAGCTGGACAGTATAGCCTACAAATTTGGTGTGAAATGCAAAGCAGATGTTGGAAGTGGTGCCATCAGGCAGTGGAGGCTGGTGGCTCTGATGTCAGTGGGGTGGTGAATCCACTCCTGGTTTCGGTAAGAACTCTAAAGGAGCTATCCAAGGTGCAGCTATCCAAGGTGCTTTGCATCTTGGATAGCTCCTTTAGAGTTCTGAGTGAAATCTGGAACACAGCGGATTCATCACCCCACTGACATTGGAGCTCTCAGCCTCCACTGCCATCAAGGTAGGACTTGGGGGCAGATATCATGGGCCCCACCTAGCAAAATGAGCAGAAGGGTCCCCAAACACAGCAGGACTGGCTCACCACATTTTGAAGCCTCCCCCAGAAGACCATTAAGTTCAGAATCTAAAATTACCCACCTTCACCAATGGGTGAAGCCCACTGTAGTGTGTGGGTGGGTGTGTATTCTCTGGCTACCAGCCATGATGATTCATTTTGTCTCCAATGCAGGGACAGTTGCTGAGCATTCAGCACAGCACTGAAATCAAGGTAGGCTCCCCTATGTTGCCTAGGCAACTGGGCAACGCTTGCGCTCGCCAGTAACACTGTGCCAGGAGCTAGGCAAGCATCTTTGTGTTGCCTTGGCAACTGGGCAATGCTGGCTCTCCTCTGGCAAGGATGAACACTGCAGTTTCCTAGGCAACATGGGGAGACAGTCACTCTTAGGGATGGGCGAATCATTCAGTTTCGCTTTCTCACACATTCGTGTTATTTGTTTTGTGTTACAAAACCATCTTCTTTGTCTTCCAAATATGAAGAACTCTGCAGATTTTGGTCAATTGTTATAAAAACCCCCAATCTGAAATGAAATTCTCACCCATCTGCATTGGCCATATTCCAGCATGAAGAGGACCAAGATGCACTTGCCTGCCAGATAGTTGTTAACAATGAGGAGAAAAAATATAGTGGCAACCCTGTTTAAGTACTAATGTGGTTGAATACACAGGGATTGACTAGGGGTGTGCATGGACCCAAAAAATCGGATCGGAACCGGAACCAATGCCTTGGATCGGAGGCTTCCTGGTTCGGATTGTATCCGATTCTGATCCGAAAATCGGACGTCCGATTTTCGAATCTGACGCCATTTTAGGTGTTTTCGCCATAGGCTTGCATTGGGGGAAAGAAAACATTCCCCCAATGCAAGCCTATGCAGAAAACATGCGGGCGGGTGAGTGGGGACCTAACTCCCCCCTCCCTGTCCCTCCCCCCACTCGCGCTCCTTACCTGCTGGGGCCGTCCACTGCCATCCGCTCCCATCCGTTGGTCCCTTCTACTGAGAAACAGGCTTCGCGGCCTGCCTCTCAGTAGCGCGCTGGGCGACGTCATCACCCGGTGTGCTATTGAGAGGCAGGCCGCGAAGCCTGTTTCTCAGTAGAAGGGACCAGCGGACGACCCCGGCATGTAAGTGAGGACCACCCTCTCCCTTCCCCTCCTCCCACTCACACTCCTTACCTGCCGGCATGCAGCGCAGCCATCTGCTGCTTCCATACTACTGATAAGCTGGCCTTGCAGCCTGTTTATTAGTAGTACGGAAGCAGCAGATGGCAGTGTGGGATGCCAGCAGGTAACAGGGAATCTCCCCCTCCCTCCCCCCTCCCCCACTCATGCTCGTTACCTGCTGCCTCCTCGCTGCCGTTCACTGCCGCCCGCTGCTTCTGTACTACTGAGAAACAGGCCTTGCGGCCTGTGCCACAGTACAGCGAGGGCACGCTGAGTGATGATGTCACCCAGTATGCTGGCGCTCTATTGTGGAACAGGCTGCAAGGCCTGTTTCTCAGTAGTACTGAAGCAGCGGACGGTAGTGGATGGCGGCGAGTAGGCAGCAAGTAAGGAGCACGAGTCTTCTCTGATCCGGATTGGGTCCTTTCGGATTGGATCAGATTAGATCGGATGAGCCAGATGCTAGGGATCGGAATCGGATAATTGTATCCGATTTCGCCTGGATCGGGTCCAGGTAGTGGATTGGACCCGATCCGCTGCACACTCCTAATTGAAACCCATACTTCGCAAATTTTGGTTTTTTTAAAAAAATCAAATTGAACTGAAACAAGATTCTCATCACTCACTTCACTCTCTTCCTCCTTATAGGCCCCTTCCCACTCTACTATTCTAGGATTCTATGAGGTGCCAGGCTGTAACACAAGAGGAGAGAGGTACATGCCCCTGTGTTGCCTAGACAATGTGGGGACGCTCCCTTCTTTCTCAACACAGGCCAGATCTACACCAAGCAGGATATAGCGGTATATGGTATGTGACAATGGGCCTCAATGGTTTTCAGTGCACTTCAATACTGCTATAAAGCAGTAGTGTGGCCCTGCCTTTTATATACCGCTTTCATACCACTTTCATACTGTTATATCCTGCTTGGTGTAAATCTGGCCACAGTGGGTCAAGTTCACCCAGATTCCCCCCACCCCACACAAGTGTTAAAAAAGAGGGGGCAATTTTTGCCCTTGAGTGAAGCTGTGAAGTTGTTCAATGCAGCCAAAAACTCTTGTCATAAATGCTCATAGGGATGTGCAAATGAGCAAACGCAAGCTTGCAAAAGTTCTCTAAACACTATCTTGAAGCCCATTTTGACTTAAGTCTGTATCAGGTTGTAAGCTTTCCCCCCTCTCTTTTGGCATGAAAATCAACATGTATTGTGTGCATCTTTGAAATGTACATATTCTTCTCCCATTGATTAAAATGTAATTGTGCACATTTTTCAAATATTTGAATGCTGTTGAACACCTTTTTTTTGTTTTTGGTCTGCAAATCACATTGCAAGCTTGGAAATGTGTGGACTTTGACTGCAGATTGTGTCTAAGTCTGTGCTCGTTCTGGAAGCTGCAAACCAGGTGAAATCCAGATTAAAAAATGAACTGAAACAAATTTCTCATACATTCCTGACCCTTCACAAGTTCACTGAATTTCTGGAGAGGAGAAGGCCCTTCCTGAACTGGCTCTTCCTGCAACATGTCAGGGCTGGGCCATGGGCAGCAAACTGAGGTGATCTGGGAACTGGGAGTGTGGAAAATGACAGGAGTCAGGACTGAAGAGGAAGTCAGAACAAACCAAGATCAAGAAGCAAGTCAGAAGTCATGACCGAACAATAAGTTGGGACCAAAGACCATCCTAGAAGATCAGGTTGAGGAGCAAGCCAAGACCGAAGAACAACCAAGGACAGAGGAGCAAGTCAGAGCTTGGAAAAGCCTCATGGCTCAAGCAAGGCTCAACTGGAACAGGAAGTCTTTTGATACTCCTTCCTGTCCAGGAGGATCCAATAGCCAGTCTGGATGGACGGACTCATTCTAAGGGGAGGATGAGTGTGGTCACTTAGGCACTGACAGAAAAGGGGAAATGAATCAGCCCAAAAAAGCACAACAGAGGACCACATGAAGGACCACTGGTGATATTAGCACTGGAACACTGTTATATTCTTCCTGAGAGACAGAGGGTGAAGTCGCTCAGTGGCCCTTGGCTCATCTGCTTTATTAGCTTAAATATGCAATGCAATGTAATGCAATACGATGCAATTCCACAAACTTCAGCACCTGAAAAACATATAGCACAAACCTCATGACTAAAGTGATAAAATGCCACTAAAAGAGACCATGCATAGAAGAACAGCTGTCATTATGAAATAAAAAACAACTTTTTGCATAAAGAGGTAAAGGAGCAATAAAACATTTTCACTCCGAAGACAAGATACAAAAAGACAGCAAACCATAAAACAGAGAGCCTATCTACACTACTGCTTTAAAACGGTTTATAATAGTTTTAAACTGGTTAATAATAACTGTTATAAACCGTTTTAAAGCAGTAGTGTAGATAGGCTCACAGTTACAACAGGGGAAAGGAACTACCTCTAATTGAGCCATGTCTGGAGTTCCAGAATGCTAATTCTCTATCTTAAGTTGCTTTTAATATATTCAATGCTCTGTATTGTTTTTAATTGTGGTTGTGTTGAGGTTTTTAGGCTGCAATCCTCTACACACTTACCAGGGGAGTAATAATAATTGAATTCAGAGGGACTTACTTCCAAGTAGACATACATAGATAAGCTTGTGCTGTTCATATTCTAATGTTTTAGTATGGTGATTTATATTGTCATTTAATGAAGAATTGTTAAGGGATTATTTATGTATCAGTAGCATATGAGCTATCTTGAACATCAGGCATACAACAAATGTTGAAATAAATAAATACAAAAGCTTCTAGTTTTTCCTCATATTTGTTGAGACTAAATTTTTGGTGCCTAATATGAATATATCTAGTCATCGTTGTGAGATCCGTTCAATTTACTTTATTATATATTGTTCTAGCCCATGTAGTGAAGTAGTTACACAGTATTGGGCTGAGAGCTATAGGAAATCCAAGTTCAAAACCCTGGATAGCCATGAAGCTGACAAAATTGTCCCCTCTATCTCTTGGATTGGCATTCCCCAACCTGGTGCCCTCTGGATGTGTTATCCTGTAACTTTCATCACACCCAACCAGCATGCCCCCATGCTGCCTGGGGATGATGGGAGTTGAATTCCAACACAACTGGAGGGCGTCAGGTTGGGGAAGGCTGTCTTAGAATAACAATCTTGCATCTCCCTGATCTCCTTGAAGGAAAGAAGAAATACAAACATACAAATGAAATTCAAGGTAAGATTATGATTGCCTGGATTTTTTTATTGTTTAGTTTATTAGTACTCTTTTCAACCTGTGACCTTGTATTTCAGAGGCCCATAATGCCACAGATCTATGTTGATTTTTCTTTTTTAAATCTTTTTCTTTGTGATGGTTAAGGAGCAGACCGTTTCTATGACAATATTGAGGATATGATTGGTTATCGGCCGTGGCCCTTGGTTAAATACTGCTGGCTGTTTCTCACACCTGGGGTTTGTCTGGTAGGTACATTCTGTTTTTTATGTCATCATTTAGTTAATCGAGTGATCTCTGTATTGGAATGAACAGTTGAAATTTTCATTAGAATTGCTATAAAGAGCTTCTTGGTCTTCCATAGGAACGTTGCTGAATTTTCTGGCAATGTGGTTTGGAATACAAATTTGGCCTGTTCATGAAGCATAATACCCATATATTCTGAATGTCCCTCCTGCCTTCATTCCACAGCTCTTCTCTGGTTCAAATTGTAATCTGAGCCACAAAAGAACTCCCACTCTCTTCCAATTACCTGGATCTGGGTGGGAGGAAGTGGTCTTCCTTGTTCTTCTTCCCCCAACTCTCTACTCCCAAGACATTGCAACATTGTTGTCATTGTTACTTAAAAAAATAATAATTAAGGATTTATATTCTGCTTTTCCAACTCACGAGGTGCTCAAAGCAGCTTACAGTTAAACAAGGAATTGACAGCAATATTTTTTTGAAATGCCACAGCAGATAAAACAATCTAGAAAATGAAGGTGTGGAAAAGGTGGATAAAACATCAGCCAGGTCTAGGGATGGGTGAACTTGCCCAGGTCCTGTTCATGCTCTTCTTCAGGGACCCGTGAACTGGCATCCAGGGCCCAAGCTGGCAAAAACTCACCGAACCCAGCCCCCAAACTGGATTCCTTCAACATCCCTAGCTGGGCCATATGGCTGCTGAAACAAAAGGGGGTTGGAATCCCACCAGTGGTGGAACCAAGCAGACAGTGAGTGCCATAATCTGGGTGTTGTGATGGAGAAGGTCTTCTGCCATATCACCACTAGCTGAACCACCTCAATGATTACAGCAGATAGCAGGTTTATGTTGAAGGAGGAGGCCCATTAGGTATCCAAGTTCTAAGCTAGGGATGCAGAACCTCATACCTCTTGGGTTCCCCAAATGTCCCTTTCTTGTGTAAATGGCTGCTTTATGGCTGCCATTTGCATAAAAGGCCATTCATGTAAAAGAACGAGCTGCCATTTGTACCCCAAATGGCAGCTTGGCAGACCAGTAGGGATCGCTGCCATTGCCTGACTTAGCGCATGCCAAGTTGGGCAAGTGCAGAGGTCCGTGGACTGGAGTTCAGGACCACCATCCTCTGGTCCGTAGACTGGAGTCTGGGACCACTCCCAGACTTCACCTCTCTCTTGTACTCTCTACATCCCTACTCACAACCATCTCACTGTGGGCTGATGTGGTTGGAATTCAGTAGTATTTTTTCCAATAGTTGTGCTAAGAGGCTCTGAGTTAAATATACAGTCTCTTTCCCTTCTCATGAATTATCTCTTTGTACATGTTTCTAATGTATCACTTATCCTGTCTGTTATGCTGTCTGCTCTTGTCTTTTTCAGGCGACCTTCCTGTTTTCACTTATTAGATACACACCACTCAGATATAACAATGTGTACGAGTATCCAACATGGGGGATCGCTGTGGGCTGGTTGATGGCAGTGTCCTCAATGATCTGCATTCCATTCTATGTTGTGTTCAGCCTCCTGAAAACCAAAGGGTCATTAAAGCAGGTAAAAGAAAGTGCAGCTTCTCTGAGGACACAGAATCTAGCTTGGCTATTGAGTAGAGCTACCCATTGCCTCGCAAGGGATAACATTGGTGGTTTCAGAAAGGCCTTCATTTTCTGTGTCGCAGATGCAGTTTTACTACTCTTCTGTGACATCATACATCATGCTGTGATGTTGCTGAGCATTATTGCTGTCTCATTCCCTAACAGCTCCATAATAAGAGAAAGCATAACTATAGTTAAAGTAATGTCTGAATTGCAATTAGTTGGCAAACCAGAATCAGAAACCATGGTTTGAAGTCAATCAACAAATCACACTCTGTGCCAACTATGATGTAATGTGATGTTTGAATCCACAAACCATAGTTATAGCTGTTCCTCCATCTCTAAGGACAGGAGTACTGAGCAGATGAACACAACCAATCAGTCCTAAACTATGGTTTGCCTGTTCATCTGAAAGTTCAAACCTTGCTCTGGTTTCCAAAACTCTGGTTAATACAAACCATAGTTTGGGATGAAGTCTGAATTTTCTCAAGGATCTTCGATAAACAACCTTTATCATTGTTACTGTCTTATTGAATTTTGCGGCTTGTGGAATACCAGGCATTTGAGAAGAAGAAATGTGTGTGTCTTGGAAAAGTAATTCAAATGGCAGAGGCAAACAGCTGGGGAATCTCACACTAGGACTGAAGAGAATGAACTTTGTAGAGGGTGCCCTTCTCAACGCTCGGACCTCCGGGAAGGTGATGTTGTGCCTGCAGGGCCTTGTTTACTGACTAAGGATCCTAACATAATGAGAAATGACAGGCGAGATGAAGGCACTGATTTAATGTCCACCTCAGGTGGACAAGTTGTGAGGCAAAGCCCCAAATAGTGAAGAGAAGGAAGGAAGGAACGCCTTCAGCAAAACACACAGGGAAGGCAAAGGTTAGAAACAAACAAAAATACAATGGGAAGGAAGAAGAGAAATGCTGTATTATAAAACAGAGTCTTTGCAGTTTTCAGTTGGGTGTATCTGCAACTACACGGAATAGAATGACACATTTTCATCTGTGTGGTGAAAAGGGCACCTATCTGAGGGAGAGCTATGAGGTGACCATGAGGCCGAGGAAATGCGGTTGATTTGACAGGGAGTGAATGGCTTGGGCATGTTTTGACAAGCGGCCAACTTCTGAGGAGAGGAGAAAAAGGCATTTTGAGAGAAAGAGTTGGGCTCTACCTCGGTGGTTCCTTCCTTTAACACCCTTGTAGGTTGCAGTTCAATTTTTTTCAATTGACTGAGTTGAAGTGACCTCAGTAACACGACATCTCAGATTATAAAGGAATGAAAAGACATATTCAAAGCAGACTCTTACATTTTCTTTTATTTATTTATTTATTTATTTATTTATTTACTATATCCCATCTCTCCACCAGAAAATGGCACTTAAGGCATCTAACAATAAAATACAAATTAAAAACAAAATTTTAATTAAAATATGAAATAAAACAAATTAATTGAAATCTGTTAAGCTGGGAAAGATGGAAGAGCTGTACCATGTAAAAATAAAAAGAACATACTGGAACAGGGAGTACATTTCAGTTTATTGCATATGCCAGAGGCCATAACAACACAGAATATAGTTAACTTATACAGATGGAACAAACATTCAAAAATTAAACAATTAAATATACAAATGGAACAAGTGTCTAAAAAATAAAATTAAAGTAATAATTAAATATGATACAATCCATTTGGTCTAGGGCAAATCCTGCACAACATTTAACTAGGAAAACACAAATGTTAATAAAAATTCATACAAAACAGCCTGGCAAAAACAAGAAGATCTGATTTACAAAGAAGCTAGTTAATTTCACAAAAAATAACATCTAGACCTTTAGATTATCTCAGGGCAGAAAAGTAAGGGTCTTTTCAGTGGTGGCCCCCCCAAATATGGAACTATCTCCCCGATGAGGCTCACCTGGCGCCAACATTGTTATCTTTTCAGCAACAGGTCAAGACTTTTCTCCCAGGCATTTAACAGCATACATTTTGGTTTTTTTTAAAAAACAACAACAACCATAATAGTTGTTTTTAAATAGATATTGTATATAATCTGTTTTTATGCTTTTTATAGTTTTAAATTTTGTATATCAGATTTTAATGTTCAGTGTTTTTAATCTTTGTAAACAGCCCAGAGAGCTCCAGCTATGGGGCGGTATATAAATGTAAATAATAATAATAATAGCTTCACACTTCAACCTAAGTTTAATTGCTGATATTTTCCAGGTCTCATAATAGGGAAATTCATATATATTTGACCATCCAAGTATTTTTTTAAAAAAAGCATGTAGTTTCAGCACACCCTCCATCCTTAAAAACCACAATCAACTGATATATGTCTTCACACAAGTAATTGAGAGAATACAGTTGTCACAGGAAGATATGGTGGAAGGGAAAAGAATAGAAAAGGGGGAGCAGATTTACATAGAAATTAGCAGGCACAAATGTTATGCACAGAGACACATTTATAAATAATTACTATTTGTTAAATAGAATTTCAATATATCTCACCATTGTGGGGAAGTTTGTCACCAGGTGACCTGTGCACCTACCTGCTCCATCAACTGTTCAGGTGCTAACAGTTGATGGGCAACGTCAAGGCTTCTGCTCTCTCTTCTTATGGTTCTTTATCTTTAAACTGAACTTGGAGCAGCAGCCTATTAATTTTAAACTTTTCCCATCTTGTGGGAAGATTCTGGGACTGCTTTATCAACATCACTGTACCCCTGGAAGAGCAAAAGAAGAACCTTACAGAATCCCCTCTCATTATCATCCCTTCCTAGAGGATTAGAAATCGAACAACACAATAAACCTCTCCTTATTGTTTACCAGGTAGGCCCTACTTTGAACAGCAAATTGCCTTCTATAAAGTAGGACTTATGGCCAACAACATTAAGTATGGTTTTTGATATTGTGAAGGTCATTGTGTAGAACAGGCAGGTAGAAATAACTCCTGTGTTTATGGCCCCTGTTCAGAGAACACACTAAACCATGCACGGTTAAACATTTTGAGCTAAACATTATGGCTTAGAGTGTCATGTGAACCATAACTTAGTGTGTTCTGTGAACCATTCCTAACCATGGTGGCTGCACCCACCCTAAAGAAGAGATACCCTATGGAGCTTAAACAATTGTACCTATGATGTTGATGGCTCCAGCAATAGAGTATTTCTATATTGTCCATTTTGTACTCCATAGTCATCTGACTTGTATAGGATCACTCTTGCTGAAGTTATTTCTGGGTGCACTTGCTGCTACCTGAAATCATGGCTGCAAATGACCCATTTAAGTTCAAATCCTTTATGCCTCAAGCTATTTATCTGTGAAATTGGCATGATTGAACAATTCAGTAGGCATTTATGATGAGTAAATATAATGTATAATAACAGAGACCTGCTTGGTGGCCAGGATATGGGTAGTCGGGACTGGATCAGGATTTTTGAAGTAAGCAAACACAATGAGGTTTGGCAGGAATCCATCTTGAGGCAAGGTTCCTGGTCAACAGAAACAGCAGATCTGGAATCTGAAGCTGAGGCCAGAATTGGATAAAATATAGAAACTGAATTCAGTAGGTGCTGCAGAGAGACATCATGGTTAAGGAGCAGAGTTTGTGAAATCAACTGAAATCATGCGGAAGGAATGGAGACCGGTGGAAAATGACAATTGGTTAGCATCAGGGAAGATGCTCAATCTCCATATCTAAGTTTTGGGTGAATCGATGGACATGGCTGAACCTAATTTCAATTTCTCATTTTTCCAGTCTTAAATTTGGTTCATCTGGAACGTTGACCATTTCTCCAGTCTTATGTTCAGTTTGTCCTGAATGTTAAGATTTTTTTTGACATTTGTATGAAAATTCATAAGCATATGTTTTGTACACTTCTCCTAGTACATACATTTTGTATGCGTTTCTGCATAATGTACACATTTTTGCAAGCAACTTCCCAATATAATGTGTAAAGTTATTCCCCCGAATATATGCATTTTTGGTTGGAGAACTCCACAAAATTTGGAGAAGTGTAAATTTCAAAGGGAAACTGAGCTTCAATTCGCATGGTGGCTCAAAAGTGCAAAATTAGGTATGTTTGCATTAAAATGCAAATGGAACTAATTTCTTTCTCATCCCTATGAACAGAGGGGAGAGACCTCCCTATGGACCAATGGTATCAAAATATACCTGCTGTATAAGGCCAAGGGGCCCTTTTGGTGCAGCTTCCTGTTTTCACAGGGGCCAACCAGAGGCCTCCAGGAAGCCAAAAAGTAAGGCATGAAGGCAGCAGCCCTCCTGGCTGTTGTTCCTCAGTAACTGGCATTCAGTGGCCTCCAGCCTCTAAAGGTGGCGCTTAAGTTTAGCTATCATGCCTAACATAGGCTGACCATCTGAAAAGGAGGTCAGGGCTCATATAACTTTAACAGTTGTAGAGAAAAGGGAATTTCAGCCAGGGTCATTTGTATGTAATTAGTTCCTGGTGATATTCCCTCTTCATCACAACAGTTAAAGTTGCAGGGGCCCTGCCCTCTTTTGTATATGGTCACTCTAGTATAGTGCCTTCACCTTTAACAGCTGTGATGAAGAGGGAATTTCATCAGGAACTAATTGCATACAAATGACACCTGCTGAAATTCCCTTTTCTCTACAACTGTTAAAGTTATATGAGCCCTGTCCTCCTTTTCAGATGGTCAGCCTACCTAACAGTCATTGGATGTTGGTGGCTCCGGTGCCAGTGGGACGGTGAATCTGCTCCAGGTTTCAGTCAGAATCAGTCAGAAGTTAAAGGAGCTATCAAAAGTACAGGGTTGAGTTGTTGATTATTATAGCACCCGTGAAATCAGCAATACCATGTCTATGCATGCATGAGGCCCTTTGCTATGAAACCCCAGGCCACAATAAATTTTAATCTTCAAGGTGTCACAAGATTTTTTTGATGTTGTTCTTAATCCTGAAATTTTACAATCGCTCCATCTATCAACCCACCTGCAAGTATTACTGTTTTGTGTGTGTATGTGTTGCAATAATGTCAACAAAATGTGAGCCTGAAGGCAAAGTGGACCAGAATGTTAAGTTGTTTCCCTCTTTCGTTTTTAGATGTGCATTCCAATAAGTATGCATTAGGAAGTGGAATGGATTAGCTCTTGCAATGCCTTTGCCCACAGCAATTGATGTAGATTGCTATTGGATGTCAGCTTGTCTATCAGCTTAATTAACAGAGACATTTGCTTGTCTTTCTGCAGCGGTTACAACAGCTCACTGCTGCAGCAGAAGACTTGCCCCAGCCAAAGAAGCACCTGATGGTCTTCTCTGGACATCAGGACATCTCCAAGCAAGGAAGCCAGCATCCAAAAAAGGAAGTGCTCATAACAACAGAGAAAGAAACGCATTTCTAAAGCTCAGAGGGAATGACTTCTTTACCTTCTGGAAAGCTCCCTCCTTATTTACCTTGACTATACATCTAGGAATGTTGGCGAAATCCATTGGAGCATGGAATTCAATGGGTTTTCCTAGGCTCTCCGCCAGGACTTCATTTCGGTTCCCACTGCAGTTTTTGAAGTTTCTGAGGAATTAGTGCATAATATGTCTGAATTTGCACAATTTATGTTCAAATGTGTGCAAATTATGTCCAAATTTGCATAATTTGCGTAAATTGCTCAGAAATCCATGCGAATTGCTCAGTAATCCGCGCAAATTGTGGAACCTTCCCCCTCCCCCCCAAAAGGTGCAAGAAACAGCCCAGAATTTGGGGAACACCTGCAGCTTGGCTCGCAGCTGCAAAATGGACTGTACACGCCACGGAATTCTATCAAGTCCAAGAGGAACTGGATTTCCCAGCAACGGACATCCCTCTTTACATCTGAGATGAGGTGCTGTCCAGGCTTCTCCTGCCTACCAGAGACAAACTCACTCAAGATGGCAGCATCTCTTCTCATTTGCACTTGCCTAGCAGCTGATTATATCCACCAGAGCTGGGCCAACAGTAGTTTTTAGAGCTGAGCCTAACTTTCTCGGCAGATGTATTTCTGAGGAAATTTCTCAGATCGCTCTTTTTGTTCTCCTCCTAGAAAAAGAAAGCCACTTTGCAGAATTTTCTCTGCATGTTCTCCACCATATTTTTTTGTGGGGGTTGCCTGTCAGTCATGCCCCCCCTCCACACACAATGACATTGCGGGGAATGAAAAATAGCTGCAAGGCTGCTGTCAACAGAGTTGCTGATGTTGTCACCTGCAGCAGCAGCAGAAGAAACGAACTTAGGAAAAAAGATAAAACCTGTGCTACTGGTGCAGGTAACAGTGAGCTCCACCCTCACAACAAGAACAGTTTGAAAAAATTTCCTCTTCCTGGAGAAATTTGATGATTTTTCCTTCGCCACCCCCACCTTTTTTCTGACCATAAATAGAGTGGAGAATTTTGAGAGTCCATTGGTGCTTAGCTCTAGTTATTTTCAGTGGAGACTGGTGGCTCCAATGTCGGTGGGGCTGTGATTCCATTCTGGATCTTAGAACCTGTGAGAACTCTAAAGGAGCTGTCCAAAGTGCTGAACCTTATGCCCAAGATGAGTTCTGGCTGGTTCTGACTGACACCAGGAATAGAATCACAGCTGCACTGGAATCGGAGTCACCAGCCTCCACTGTCTGTTTTTACACCAGTAGAATGGCCATTGTGGAGCTGCAAAATTGTATGGGGAGGGGGTCATAGCTCAAGTGCTACCTGTACACCTTTTAACCGGCAGTGCCAGTGACTGAACCTGTGGCTATGTAATCTGCCACTGAAATATACCCCCTTCTTTTTATTAGAAATAAATGGGCAGCAAGATGAGTTTGCCAGAAAAGATCGTGTGAAAGTTGGCCATCAAAAGTCTCCATTGATTAGTTCCCCTTCCCCTTCCATTCCTTGGCAAAACATTTCAAATTCTTTGCAACCCTGACTCTTGGAAGCAGTAAAAATTAAACAAAGACCCTGTTCAGATGACACTGTGGTTAAGCATTCTGAGATAAACATTATGGCTTAGCGTGTTGTGTGAACCACGACTTCGGATGTTGTGTGAACCATTCTTAACCACAATTTAAACATGCTCACTAACCATTTGCTGGAAAAAGGGTTAGCGGCCTAATCATGGCTTATTGGGTTGTCTGAACAGGCCCAAAATAAGCCAGCTCAGCCAAATTTGCAGTCTAACCTCAGGATGCATGTTTTCTTGGAAAATTTAGTGGGTTACATTTTTACTCAGAAAAAAGTTTACATAGATCTGCTACATGAAGTTTCTTTTTTTTAAAAAAAAAGTTGAAACAACCCCCTTTATGGACGTTAAAATCAGAGCGGATCACTCGGCCTCTCCTATTACATGAGGGCCTAAAGGAAAACAAGGTGATAAATTGGATGCAAGATGAGTTTGTCAGAAAAAAAAGTGTCAAAGCCACTTAAGACCTTTTTCTCTCTCCTTTTGAGAAGAGACTAGTGCAGAAAAGCTGACAGTATTTCAGCTTGGATATACCTCATTTGATACAGCTCCGTGTGATGTCCTTGGATTGTTAGAAAACTAGAGAAATGCGAATTGTATGGAACCGCCGTAAAATGAAATGCTGAAACTGTGTTAGCAGCATGCGCCGGGACCATGCAGGAAATACCAAAGTTGAAGTCTTACCAGATACTAGCTTAGCGTTCGTGATATAAAAGCTTACATTCGGCTTGTAAGAATTGGAAACGAAATACATGGCAAAAGCCAAATTAACAAATATGGTGCAGAAGGGCCTGTTTTCCCCTGTCTTTTGTTTCTTGTGTAACTGTTAACTCCTATTCAAGCACAATTTAACACCCCCTGACTACTCCAACCAGGTGCCCTCCAGATGAGTTGGACTACAATTCCCATAATTATGAGAATTATGGATGGGAATGATTGGAGTTGTAGTCCAACTCATCTGGAGGACACCAGGTTGAAGAAGGTTGCAATACCCTAACCACCAAGAGGGATCTCCTCTTGCAACGTTAACATTTTCAGAGGGGGGGGCTATGTTACTCTTTTGCAGCAGGAGCAACAAAAAGGGCTTGTAGACGCAACAAAGAGTCTTTTGGCACTTGTTACTCTTTAAGGTGCCACAAGACTCTGGCTGAATTTGGACAACACAATAGTCAACTGGGTGGGTGGGGGAAACATTCGTCAGTTGTATTGACTATCATGTCGTCCGAATGCTGCCATAGTCAACTCAGCGTTAATCCTAATACACACCATGGTTGATTATTTATTACCATGTTGTGTGGGGAGTACCCCCTAGATGAACAACTGTAAAGTTGATTATTACCCCACCATTGACTATCGTGTTGTCCGAATTCAGCCTCTTTGTTGTTTTTACAAGACCACTAATTGTGACCTGCAGACTTACGACACAATTCTTTGCCTATTTACTTAGGTGGATCCTGCCCCAACCAATGGGACTTACTTCCAAGCCAGACCATATACTGTATAATTGCAGCCATGGGCCTTTGACTTAATATCACTTATGAATGCCACTATTCAGCTTCATTTTTAACATAACTTACCCAAACAGCCATTGGAATTAGAGTTACTAGATTTTCGGGGTGGTGTTTCGTGTTCCAGTGAAGCAAGGGCAAGATTCAATAGCCTATTTATTAAAGATCAAGGTCGCAGTCCTATATTCACTTACCTGGGGGTAAGTCAGTAGGTCTTACTTCTGAGTAGTCAGAATTGCAAAATAAGAGAAGAGAAAGGAAGGAAGGAAGGAGAGCAAAGCATTTTTATACCATTTGCTGTGTTTGCTTTTTATCCACATACAATAACTAAAGATATAGGTGCTTCTGAGGAATAATTACATTAGGCAGTCCCCTATTTCCCCCATCCACGATGGCATCCCAACCAGCTTGCAACCTCACAAAGTATCCTATACCTTTAACAGCCCTAGAGATGTGTTTAACACCCTTCCATTTTGCCTGCTACTTGTTCTCTTTGCTGCAGCATAGGGTGACCATATAGAAAGGAGGACAGGGCTCCTGTTTCTTTAACAGTTGTATATAAAAGAGAATTTCAGCAGGTGTCATGTTTATATATGCAGCACCTGGTGAAATTCCCTCTTCAACACAACAGTCAAAGCTGCAGGAGCCCTGCCTGCTTGATCAGATACAAAAGAGGGCAGGGCTCCTGCAGCTTTAACTGTTGTGATGACGAGGGAATTTCACCAGGTGCTGCATGCATACAAAGGACACCAGCTGAAATTCCCTTTTCAATACAACTGTTAAAGATATAGGAGCCCTGTCCTCCTTTCCATATGGTCACCCTATCCAAATCAGAGCATTATGTGAACTTTACAATGTGGCTCATAGCTGCCTACTTCTGCCACAAAGCAAGCCCATGGCAGGAAGCCCATCAATATGTTATGTGGCCCATCAGAAAGCACTCTCCCTACTTATTATTTGCTATAAAAAGGAAGCAAAATCTTTGTATACATTTACCTGGAAGTAAGTCTCATTGAACATGCATAGGATCTGCTTGAAGATGCAGTGAGGATGTAAGCATCAGAAATCTTGGGTTGTCGGGTTCTTCTATCAGAAGGAGGAAAAGTTCAAGGAGACCATAACCCTATTCAGGCGTTTGGTATCTGTGGGTCCTGAATGTGTGAAGGGCAAGTGGAAATATATGGGGCTAACCCCGTCTTCTCTATGATACTTTGGTTGCTAGTCACACTCCCCAGCCATTCAGCTCAATCTGAACCCGCCCCCCTTTTCTACATGTGAAGATTTTCTAAAAGTATGGAAAACATGGCCAATCAGGGTTCCTGCTGCCATAGAAGAGACCCTACGTACACAAACGGCAGCCCTTTTCAGACTGAGCTAGTGATGGGGGGCTTGTGTTCTCACACTTGCCCTTTTACACGCTCAGCCTGGAAACTGGAAAAGGACTTATCAGTAGTACAAATCTTCATAAAAGCAATCAGATTCTTGTTTACAACATTTGTATGTATAGATGACTGCCAGTGTGGAATGCCAATTTTGCACTTAAAATATACTCAATAAATACATTTCTTTAATCATGGTTCAATGCTGTGTTTTGCTTCGGAGGGGGGGGGTTGCTTTGATTTTGCTTCCTATGGCACACAGGAGGTCAGAAACATGTAACTTCTGGCCAAGAAAGAAGCTGAGAGACATGCGATCAAATAGTAGTTAATGGAACAGAATGGGAGAAGTGGAGCATTGGAGTCATGCACTTGGGTACAGCCCATACTTCATTTTAATAGCTAGAGAAAACCTTTGACTAATACATTACAGAAGGTCAGGTGGAATCCACAGCTGATTTGTTGCCTCATCAGAATCGGTCACTTTGCCTTGATTTGTTGAAGGCAGCTAAAATTATTGCTGGAGTAGACCTATAATTTGCCTTTCAACCCTATGCTGGATTAGCCTGTGAAGTGCTATGAAAATGTTGAAGTGATTAAATCTCTAGCCAGAAGAGAAGCTAAGTTGCACTGAAGTTAAATTGCCACTTTTTCTTTTTTATCTGTAACAGCAGCTTTGCAATGCATGCTAAAATTTAGACAGGTGAAGCAATTCCCACTGTAATATTGACATTGACGTTTTTGACATTGAGAAAAAGTGATGGGATACTTAATTTCTATATGCCAGGCTGCTGTTAAAGGCCCAGGAATCAGGGCCAGCAATAACCCCCACCCGAAAACCTTGCATGCCACTATGCTACTTTGTCCCTGGTATTAATACCTGTAATATATATTAGTTTATTGTGAACCCAAGTCATCATTGTGAAATATATATCAAGAAGTATTTTAAGACAGGTGAGGGAAGACTCAAAGTTCACAAGATCTATTTAAGAGTTTTAGTCCAGTCCAACCAGAACCAAAATGGTGGCTAAGGCATGGAGTGAAATGCAAAATGATGGCTGAGGGTGTTGGAGCTTACTGAACCCAATGATTGCATATTCAAACTACATCCGAGTTACTAGCAGCACCATCTTGTGCATATCTACTCAGAAGTAAGTCCCACTGAGTTCAATGGGGCTTCTTCCCAGGGAAATAGGCATAGGTTTGTAGCCTAAAGATTCAGTATTCTATTTGTGCTATTGTTCTCATTAAAAAAGGGGGATTAGAAACCCTTGTGTCCCTATCTCCTACAAATCATCTTTGAGCAATCCACCATTGGGTCCTGATCTACCTTCTACCCAACCTTGACATGCTCTCACTAGAGGAATCCTTCTCTGAGGAGGGCATGCCTAGGGTGACCACATGGAAAGGAGGACAGGGCTCCTGTATCTTTAACAGTTGCATCGAAAAGGAAATTTCAGCAGGTATCATTTGTACGCATGCAGAACCTGGTGAAATTCCCTCTTCACCACAACAGTTAAAGCTGCAGGAGCCCTGCCCTATTCACCAGATACAAAAGAGGGCAGGGCTCCTGCAGCTTTAACTCTTGTGATGAAGAGGGGATTTCACCAGGTGCTGCAGGCATACAAATGACACCTGCTGAAATTCCCTTTTCTATGCAACTGTTAAAGATACAGGAGCCCTGTCCTCCTTTCCATATGGTCCCCCTAGGCATGATAAGCTTGGTGCTAAGAGGTACAAAACAGAAATGGGGAAATGCCATTAGTTTGGTAATAGAAAATGTGTTTTTTGTGTCCGAGACCCTAAACTCACCAGACACTCTAACCCTGGTTTCTAACATGGTGTCATTGGGCCCTAATGTATCTGTGGATTTGTCTCTTGGAGCCCACAAAGTTCCCTGCAACTCTTGATTTCAATTTTATTTCTTAAGATTTTAAAGAAATTTAAACGTGTAGGTTGCCATGCTGGACAGCAAAGTGCTGCCCTTAGCACTATATTTATTTGAGTCAAAAATAATGTTTTTGTGTTTTGGAGCTCAGTCCCCACCTCTGCCTTGTACTCAAGTTCTTGGGCAAGTTACCTTTCTTTTAGTCTCACCAGTCTGCCTTCTGGGAAATGAGTGTTTATCACCAGCCATGTTTACCTTGGCAGCCATTTTGTGAATTAACAAGCATCCATGACACTCACTCAGTATTCGAAATGTGCCTACTGATCCAAAAAGGTTGGGGACTGTGCTCTAGCCTATTTAAAAGGCTCTTTCACTATCAGAGCTTAGAAAGATGCTTGCTTGAGACCTTCTAAAAGTGTTTTTACTGCCAGACCAGGTAAACAGTCCAGATGTACCAAATGTCAGTCTACGAAAAGCATCATAAGAACAAAATAAGGTCCCTACTGGATCAGTTTTAAGGCTATCTAGTCCAGCATTCTGTTCCCACAGTGGCTAGCTAGATGCCTATGGAAAGCCCACAGCATCTATAATAGATATAGATGATAGACAAATAGATAGATAGATAGATAGATAGATAGATAGATAGATAGATAGACAGACAGATAGATAGATGATAGATAGATACTCCCCCCTTCTGGCAAGGCAGTCAGGGTAGCATGGATGGGGTGGGAGTGCGCACAATTCTCCGCTCATGACAGGACCCACTCTGTCCCATCATAGGCACTAGAAAGCTCTCTTTCTTCCTCCTGTCCTCCCTCTCTCCTTCCTGCTACTGCCTTTCCTTTCTGCAGCGGCTGTCAATTTATGCTTCATTTACCACTGCAGCATTTGTCAAGGAAGCGGGAGGTCACCCTTGGGAACCAGGGGGCAGCACAACTAAATCTTAAAAACACTTTAAAAGAAAATATCAGAAACACCTCAAGAGCCTTCATTTAGTTATGGATTGTGGGCGCCATTCTGTGTCCCCTATCCATGAACCTTCTCCACCCAGGAGGGTGTTTATTTTTAGCACTCTCTGTCTTTTCCAGCTCATCAAGCTTTAGCATGGAAAGTCACGTAGAAAGGAAAGGAATTCCCACAGAGGAAGGCAGGCAGGGATCCCAGCTGCTCTGTTTACGGGATGTCCAGAATCTCTATCCAAGCTGCAATGTATTAAGGAACCATTATGCTAACAATGGCAAATATGGCTGTCTTGTTGCAAACAGTCACACTGGGAGGCTTCCGTAGGATGATGTCAAGGTCCAGACAGGGAATGAAGCTGGTGGCTTGAAGGCAAGGAGGGGTGGAAGATGTCAAACTGAGGAGTCAGGCAAAAGCCAGCAGCTTTACCAAATCAAGTGGAACCTCATAGGCTGCTGGTGTCACCTGATCCCTGCTGCTGACTTGCCATTGCTGCTGCTGCTGACTTGCTGCCAAATATCAGCGGTGTGGTTGCAGCAAAAAAGAACATAAGAACTTAAGAAGAGCCATGCTGGATCAGACCAACTCATGCTGGATCTAGTCCATCACTCTGTTCACACAGTGGCCAACCAGCTGCCAACCAGGGATCCATAAGGAGGATGTGGCGCAACAGCACCCTCCCACCCCTGTTCCACAGCAACTGGTGTATACAGGTTTACTGCCTCTGAAACTGGAGGTAGCACCCAGCCATCAGGACAAGTACCCATTGATAGCCTTCTCCTCCAGGAATTTATCCAACCCCCTTTTAAAGCCATCCAAATTGGTGACCATCACCATCTTGTGGCAGTGAATTCCATAGTTTAGCCATGCTCTGGGGAGATTTCCGGCTGATAGGACTGGCATTCCTGTTGAAGCCCTGGTTTATCTGTGGAATACAGAAATGATCTAGGCAGTTGACTTGATTGTTCCTGAGCACCCTCTCCTGAGTAGAGCTCGTATAGCTCCATGGTATACCCCAGAGCTGAGAGTGATGAAACAAAATAGGAGACGGCTTGAGAGCAGGTGGAGATGAACTTCTAGTGGATGCAATCAAACACTGGTAAGTGTCTATAGTAAGGTATAGTCAGCGGTAGCGAGGGCAGCAAAAAAACCAATACCTTGCTGCCACTATCAAATCATTAATCTGTTGCAGAGCGGAGCTTTTCAGAGTTGTCCAAGGGCTATTGCATGTTGGTCCCAAGGATGTTGTAGAACTATCTGAGGCCCACTGTAATATATTTGCTAGGTACTTCCAGAATAAAATCTCTTGCATCTGCCAGGACTCAGGTGAATCAGGCAAGGTATTCAGAGCACAGTCTTGTCCAGTTTTCTTGGATGGGTTTCAGTTGGTACAGCCCGAGGATGTTGACAAGGTGCTTGGACAGGTTCATGTAACCACCTCCATATTGGATCCTTGCTCCTCTTGGCTAATAAATGGTAGCAGGGATGGAACTGCCAGCTGGGCCAGGGAAGTGATTAATGCCTCTCTGTGAGAGGGAGTGGTCCCATGCTGCCTGAAAGAAGCGGTAGGGAGACCACTCCTGAAGAAATCTTCCCTGGACCCAGAAAATCTTAATTATAGGCTGGTGGCAAATGTTCCATTCCTGGGCAAGGTCCTTGAGCTGGTGGTTGTGGGCGAGCTCCAGACACTCTTGGATGAGACCGATTATCTGGATCCATTTCAGTCAGGGTTTAGGCCTGGCTTTGGTACGGAAACAGCCTTGGTCGCCCTGTATGATGACCTATGTTAGGATAAAGACGGGGGAGTGTGTTGATTCTCCTTGATCTCTCAGTGGCTTTTGATACCATTGACTATGGTATCCTTCTGGGATGATTGTCTGAGTTGGGAGTGGGAGGTACTGCATTGTAATGGTTCTGCTCCTACTTGGTGGGTTGGCTCCAGAAGGTGGTGCTTGGGGAACATTGGTTGGTCCCGTGGATTCTCCAGTATGGGGTTCTGCAGGGATCAGTTTTGTCCCCTATGCTGTTCAACATCTACATGAAACCACTGAGTGCAATCATTCGGAGTTTTGGAGTGTGTTGTCATCAGTATGCTGATGATACGGAGCTCTACTTCTACTTTTCATCTTCATCAGGTGAGGCTGTGGATGTACTGAATTGGTGCCTGGCTGCGACAATGGACTGGATGAGGGCTAATAAACTAAAACTCAATCTTGACAAGACTGGAATGCTGTTAGTGGGCGGTTCTTCTGACCAGATGGAGGGTGTTCAACCTGTTCTGGATGGGGTTGGATTCCCCCTGAAGGAGCAAGTTTGTAGCTTGAGGGTTCTCCTAGAACATATCTGTCACTTGAGGCTCAGGTGGCCTTGGTGGCACAGAGTGCCTTCTACCAACCTTGGTTGGAGGCCCAGCTATGCCCCCATCTGGACAGGGCTAACCTGGCTTCAGTTATCTGTGCTCTGGTAACCTCCAAGTTAGATTACGGAATGCACTGTATGTGGGGCTGCCTCTGAAGATGGTTCAGAAGCTGCAGCTTATGCAAAATGCAGCAGCCAGATTAATAATGAGGACCAAGAGGTTCGAACATATAAGACCGACTCTGGCCTGCTTGCATTGGCTGCCTGCATGTTTCCAAGCCTGATTCAAAGTGCTGGACTTAACCTATAAAGCCTTACATGGCCTGGGACCACAATACCTGACAGTACGCCTCTCCCAACATAAACCTATCTGTACACTATGCTCAATATTTAAGGTCCTCCTCCGGGTGCCTGCTCTGAGGGAAGCTCAGAGGATGGTAACAAGGGAGAGAGCCTTCTCAGTGGTGGGCCCCCAGTTATGGAATGATCTTCCCAACATTGTTATATTTTCGGCACCAGGTCAAGTCTTTTCCCCTCTCCCAGGCATTTAACAGCATATGTTGAGTTTTTCAATTGACCCCAGATCTGTCTTTAGGCTTGGCTGAGAGTCCAAAGTGTTTTTAATGTATATTGTTTCTGTATATTGTCTGTTTTTATGCTTTTATGGTTTAAAATTTTGCATATCAATTTTAATGTTCAATGTTTTAATCTTTGTAAACTGCCCAAAGAGCTTTGGCTATGGGGCAGTAATAGAAATGTAATAGATAATAAACAATAATAATGCGCTGTGTGAAGAAATATTTCACTGTCCTGAATCTCCCACCAATCAGCTTCATGGAATGACCCTGGGTTCTAGTATTATGAGAGAGGGAGAAAAATGTCTCCCTGTCCACATTCTCCACACCATACATAATTTTGTACACCTCTATCGTGTCTCTCCTTAGTATAACTAGAGTGACATGATAGAGGGCTCCTGCAGCTTTCACTGTTGTGATGAAGAGGGAATTTCACCAGGTGCTGCATGCATAGAAATTACACCTGCTGAAATTCCGTCTTCTATACAACTATTAAGGATACAGGAGCCCTGTACTCCTTTCCATAGGGTCACCCTACTATTACTGGCAAGAAGCTTGACCTGGGGAAAAGAGATCATGAGAAACATTCTGGTCCAACAAGGCTCATGTCCCAGACAGGTCAAAACCACAAAGGAAAAGTTGAAAAAAATCTATAGAACTGTACAAGTAAAAACAAAACTTCATCCAATATGACTAAACATGAAAAGGTGGGATTAAAATAGTAGAGTAGCTAATTGGAGAACAGTAAACAATTACATTACATATCATGTTCAAGTGTAAAACTATAAAAATAAAGAGAAGATACTGGGTGGGATGGCTCATGGCAGGGAGTAATCTCTGTGGACAGAAATCTGTATTGTTCATGTATGCATTGTCTAGTTTTCTTTTCCTAATGTAACCTTTCTTAACAACTACCAAGGTATTAGTTTCTTTCTACAGCTGTCTTGAATACACTTGCTTGTTGTTAATAAATGTTTAAAATATAGTCTATGAGCATCTATTTATAAAGTAACTGTGTTGAGTCCTTCTCAGCATCAGGAAAACCACTTCTCTATGGGTCAACATTTAGACAGGAAGTAGGAGCATGTCAAGGTAACTGGAGATCTGCTTAATAATGTTTATTATCCATAAATTATTTCTCCTACACCTGCACTGAGCTGGGCGTTGAACGTGATGCCCTAAATGGCTCTTCCCAGCGATTCTGTGAGTGCGGTGGTGCTTTCTCCTTTCACCTTTGGTTCCATGATGGGACAGCCAATTAGCAAGGAAGACAGCAGGTCCGCCAGCCGTCTAACCAACTTCCAAGGCAGGTTGCCACCATCCCAGCCAACTAAGTAGAGAGACAGCCAATTGACTAACCCAAATTGGACTTTTGTGGAGCAACATTAGAAGGGTAGGATGTAGTTAGGGAAGGGGCTTAAAGGGAGGATCCTTCTAAAAGCAAGCCATCCTCCAGATACTTACCTGCAACGCAGCCTTTTCTTCTCCATCTGCTCATTGCATTCAAGCCTGCCAGGGGAGAAAATATGGATCTAGTCCCAGTCCTGCATTCATCCCCTTGCATTCCAAAATGGCATACTGTCCCAAGAGGACTCTTCCACAGGCTTCTTTCCCCCCACCCCTTGAACATGTAAATTGCCTATAAGTGCCATCAACACTAAGTGCTCTGCTGTGTGCTATAGGCAGAACCATAAAGGAGAAAACATTTCACTTGACTTGACTTCACTGGATTAATCTTTACGCCTTTTCCTTTATGGACCCCTTTGGTTCATTAAAGGTATCCAATTTTTCTTCATCATCACAAATACCCAGAGGGTCCCTCTGCTAATGGACGAAAATATATTGAGTTGGAAACCTGTTCGATCAACAGCTGATGTACGGATGCCCCTCTTAAAGGAGGCACTAATCATTTCTGCCAACAAAAAAGGAACTACTGTCCTCTGCTGTAGCCAAGATAGCAGGCCCTGAAGGGGTGCAGACTGGGGGCCCTGGTTCTTGTACGACCAGGGCTTCTGGTTGGAGGAGGGAGATGGATACAGTTCAAGTGGGGCCATTATCATCACAATCCAGAATTCTCCTGGGCCTTAAAAATCAGATGACACTACAGATCCAATCATATTCCACTTTGTGTTCAGCTACAATACTTATTGGTTGCAGGGGTGCCCTGAGGTTTGCTCCATTTCCCAAAAATGTTGGCTTATCCCAGGGGAATGGGATGGTTATCTGACTGTGGGGGGTTTCCATGTTCTCTGCTCTTTGGAATGATACATGTGCATGGAAGCATCGGGGGGGGGGGAAGAATGGATGTCCTTGTATTTTCTGGTTTCTTAATTGCCCCGGCCTGATGTACAAGTTGTGACAGCATCCTGTTGAATAAATAGATCACTGTTGGCATTGCAAGTATGTGAGACTTTTGCTTGCTGCTATAAATAGAGACTGCTTTGCAACCCTGATAATGCATCGGGAAGACTCCCTCCCCCTGTTTAGAAGAAATGAGCGAGGAAGGGGAGAAAGAGGGAGAAAGCTTGTTCTGCCATTATCCCGGGCAGAGGTGTCAGCTACACCTACAGGTCATGCAAGCAATAATTCTGCCAATGGGCTGACGTACGACCCCTGAAGTGACTGCAAAGCAATTTCCAACTGTCCAATTCTATTGACAGCAATAACTCCCCCATGGGGGATGAAATCATATTACCAGAAACAAGCGCTCATTTCCTGCCGACAGGTCACATGAGCAAAGGATCACACATCTACCATGCGCAGCGGTTCATATTTTCAGTCGTAGTTTTTTGTGTTTTTTTTAAAAAATGTTTAATCTTTCTCCACCCCAACAATATTTTTTTCTCTCTTATCCCTCCTTCCATCTTTTCCTGCTCTCTCCATTCTGTGTCTTTGTTAAGGATGCTGCATCTTGCATTTTTCAGTGCACACCTCTGCATTTTAACAGTATACTTGAAAATGTAGTGTTTAAATGAGACAATTGTGTTTGAAAACTCATGCATCATATAGATGCATGCTTAACAGGGAACCATGCTGAACTGAAACTCCAACCAGATTACCTCCAGATGACTTGGACTACAACTCCCATAATCCCTGATAATTATGCTGGTTGGGGTTTGCAGGAATTGTAGTCCAAAACATCTGGCAGCCACCCAGTTGGGGAAGGTTGCCCTATGGAGTGTTCAGTTCTATCATGTTTGGAATAGCCCTATTTTCCCATTTACTCTCTTCCTACTCATTAGGCCCCATCTTGAGTACCGTGTCCAGTTCTGGGCACCATAGGAAGAACCAGGACATGTCAGGATTTTTGGTAACAAATCCGGGAAGGAGGGAGAATTATGAAATTTGAAGAAAATTCCGGATTTTTCCCAGCCACCCACAGGGCAGTTCTACTTTATAGTCAATGGGAATTAACAAAAATGCTTACAGATCTTTCATTTGTAAAGATAAAGAGATAAAACTTGGCAACATGATAGCCCTTGAGAAGGGCTTTAGCCATACCAAGTTTGAAGTAGATCTGTTCATGCGTTGATATTTAGGATTTTTTTTAAAGTTTGAGGGTTTTTTTTTTAAGCTGTCATTTTTAAAGATAAAGAGATTAAACTTGGCACCTTGGTATCTCTTAAGTAGGGATTTAGCTATGCCAAGTTTGAAGTAGATCTATTCATCTGTTGACTTTTAGGATTTTTTTTAAAAAATTGAGGTTTTAATTTTTTGAAAACACACACATAATTGTTAAAGTTAAACACATGAAAATTGGCACCATGACAGATCTTACATAGGGGTTTAGCCATGCCAAGTTTCAAGCAGTTCTGTTCAGCTGTTTATTTTTAGCAATTTTAAAAAAATTGAGGGTTTAAAATTAATATTTTTAAAAACCGCTGGAATCATACCCTTCAAATTCAGGTTGTTAAACCTCCTCTTTGGGATCTTGCACCGAGCAGTTTCAGCCCTTGGCATCAAGGGGATCTCAAGTATTCCTGTTGCAGATTTGGTGGGCAATTGGGCACCTGGAGCTCAGCAGAGGCGAGGCATCCACAGATCAAAATGTGGGAAAGGAGAGGTCAGTCAAAGCAGCCCACAGGGCAAAACAGAACAGGCCAGAGGCCTTTTTCTCAGACTTCTACATCATGGGTGATGAAGGGTCATCCTTAGAGGAAAATCCCTCCACTTCACTTTGTTCACTTGTGAGCTAGGCTCTATCTGAACTGCTGGCATGCAATGCAGAACGTTTGAAGCGCATGTCAGAGAAAAATAGATAGATTTGCGGCTTTGCCTGGCTGGCATGTCTGAGCCTATCTACACATGCAGGATAAAACACTTTGAAAATGTTTTGAAAACTGTATATGGAGTGTGTCCTGGGCCCCAACAGTTCTCAGAACTGTCTGCCTATCTACACTACTGCTTTAAAATGATTTAAAACGGTTTATAACAGTTTTGAGAACTGTTGGGGCCCAGGACACACTCCATATACAGTTTTCAAAACGTTTTGAAAGTGTTTTATCCTGCGTGTGTAGATAGGACAGAGTTAGATTGAAGACGGCTGTAGCTGAGCCCTGAGAGGCTGGCGTGCCACACAGAGCCTTTTAAGAGCGTCTCAGTCCAGTGTTGGTGCAGGCAGAAGTGGCTAGCAGCGGAGGTGTTTTTTAAAGTAAGAGTCACTAGACGTGACCAAGTAATAAGCTGGCACCCTTCCCCCTGGTCACAGGTTGCAAGTGTGCAGCCCAGACGAGCTGCAAGATGATGTTCAGAGAAGCCAAGTGATCTCAAACACTTCTCATTCACCCATCCTTACCTCTTACGCAGCTCTGTCCTTCCTGATGCCACCTTTACTTTTACCCCAGGGATCGGCAACCTTATGCCCTCCAGATGTTTGGGACGAGAACTCCCGTAATCCCTGACCATTGGCTTTTTCTGGCTAGGGTTGATGAGAATTGTAGTGCAAAACATCTGGAGGGCACGAAGTAGCTTACCCTGGTTTTATGTTGGGCTTCAAGGCTTGTGTAGCTCTTTGCATCCCTTTCTCCACTTGGCAATGCTTCCCTCTGCCTTCCCTCTACCCAAACACCCTTGAATGATTTCCTTTCCAGGCCATGGTTGCAAGAACGTGTGGGACTGGTTCCCTCCCCCCAGAACATCCAGTCCCACACGTGGAGCATTGATTTGCTCAGACATGAGCTTCAAGCTCATTAGCAGCTCATCAATATCAGCAATGACAAATGGGGTGTGGGGTGCATCACAAAGCGGAAGGCTCATGGCAGGAGGTGGGGGCCTCCTGCCATTGGGGCTGTGCCCAGGATGTGTTTCTTCTACCAGATGCTCCTTTCAGCTGTCCCAGCAACTACAAAAAGAGCCAATGCAAGACCTTGAGAGGAGGTAGGTGCCTCTTTGGGTTTCTAAGCATGAATTCACAGGGGAAACTCTCCGCATGGACATAGGATCCATCCTTGGGTGAAGAGATGAGTGTGTGGTCAGTTGTTTCCTTCATCGATGCTTTTGCAGGCTTCTGTTTAAATTTGGTTGCACACCTGCAACGTTCTAGATCTTTGGATGTGTTTCATGTTCCTCTGGTTTGCAAAATGTGTAGGCTGCATCTCTCCTAAGAGGCCCATTGGTTATTGACATCCTGAGATGAGCATCATAGTCTGCAGGTGTCTCTGCCTCTCTCTCTCTCTCTCTCTCTCTGTGTGTGTGTGTATGTGTGTGTGTGTGTGTGTGTGTGTATGTGTATTCTTCCTTGTGCCCCTATGCTTTTAACAGCTGAATGGCAGGCAAGGATGCTACAATGGAAGGGCTGTGTGAAGAAATGCCTCCTGTGATCGGTCCTGAATCTCCCACTACAGGATAGATTGTGATACAATGCTGAAGGAGAGGGAGTTCATCTATTTCTCTGCCCATGAAAGAGCATCCAACACCTGGAGGGCAACAGCCTGGGGAAGGCCGGTATAGACAGTAACACAAGTAGCAAGGAGCTTGATTTAATGTGGTCCCTCATGAGCAGGATAGTGTAGGAATTGACACTCATTTTTATATATGTATTTGTTAAATTTATATGTCGCTTTTCCTCCAACATGCCCAAAGCAGCGTATATAATCCTTCTCCTCGCTATTTTATCTCCACAACAACCCTGTGAGGTAGGTTAGGCTAAGAGTCAGTAAATGGCCCAATGTCACCCAGTGAGTGGCCGAGTGGGGACTAAAACCCAGATCTCCAACGCTCTAACCACTACACCACACTGGCTGTTTAGACTCATGAGTATAATGAGGCTAACAAACCTAAGGTCCATATCAACACAGATATCATATATGTATGTTCCCTTCTATTCAGGGCACTCCTGTTAGGAACTTAGAAAGCTGCCTTATACCGTATATTGAGTCAGACCATTGGTCCATCTACCTGGGTATTGTTGACAGTGAGTGGCAGAGGATCTCCAGGAATTCTTCCAGCCTTTCCTAGAGATGTTGGGGATCGAACCTAGGACCTTCTGAATACAAAGCAGTTGCTCTACCGCTGAGCTACAGCTTCATCCCTTTTATTTAGGCAGGGAGTGGGGGGTGTCATTTTAGTTCTCTGGATCTAATAATGGGGGGTATATTTTAGATGTTCTTGTCAATAGGCCATGACATTCTTGCCAGAACAGACCATTTCCTGATGCTAAAATTGCCTGACACTTTAATTAACTTCTATTACCAGTTATTCAGCCTGTCCACCTTGATTTGACAGCAGGAGCCAAATTGGTACTGAGAGTCTGGCTTTTAAATAACTAATTTTTTTTTGGGGGGGGGGGGAGTCGAAAAATGCAGGAATTTTTAAAAAAAGAAAAGGAAAGAAAGGCCTATTAAGAAAACAATAGCATAGAAGATGAAATGCAGAAAAAACCCTTTGGGAGTTGAGTGAATACAGGGATGGCAATTTAATTAGCTATGCCTGAAGATATAACAAATGAGAAGAACAAAAGGGCAGAAGAAACCATTTTATTTTATTGTACTTTATTTTACGTACAATAAGAAAAACACGGTACTGATGTTACTGGTTCTGTGCTGTTGAAAATAACCAAAGTCCCCTGCCAACCGTTTGTTATGGTAGCAAGAGCAAAGAACCGAGGAAGTCATTTTTTTTATTTCTGTACTTACATGTTAAGGACATCTCTGCGTGGACTGCTCTCAACATGAGTCAGATGGAAATGGATGTGCTTGTTGCAGAAGGGCATTTCTAGGATGACCATATGGAAAGGAGGACAGGGTTCCTATAGCTTCAACAGCTGTATAGAACAGGGAATTTCAGCAGGTGTCATTGGTATGCCTGTAGCACCTGGTGAAATTCCCTCTTCGTCACCACCGTTCAAGCTGCAGGAGCCCCGTCCTCTTTTGTATCTGGTCACTCTAGTAGAGCTCCTGTGGTGATGAAGAGGGAATTTCACCAGGTGCTGCATGCATACCAATGATACCTGCTGAAATTCCCTTTTCTATACAGTTTGGTGCCTGTTTCTGCAATGCTACACCCTTCATTTCCAAATGTGCATTTCCTTATTATCTAGAAAGCACATTTTTCATGTACAGTAAGGCTACAATTCTAAACACACTTTCTGAGAGAAAACCCCATTGAACTCAGTGGGCCTGTTCAGACAACACACGAAGCCATGGTTAGGCCGCTAATTGTTTTGCATGAAATGGTTAGTGAGCATGTTTAAACTGTGGTTATGTAGCCACCATGGTTAGGAATGGTTCACATGACATGGCCCTGCTCTCCCTCTTTACGGTTCTTTGACTTTTAAACCAGACTCGGACTGGACAGCTTCAAATGGAGGACTGTCCTCTCCCAGTTCTCCAACATAGAAGACAGTCCTCTGTAAAGTAGAGCATCTGTTAGGGTGACCAACTGTCAGGATTTCCCTGGATTTGTCCTAGTTTTTGTTCTATCCTGGGTGTTGGGGGGGCGGGTCTGTAATTTTCTATAATGTCCTTTAATAACACACTTTCCCCTTTAAGGCTGCCATTAGCATGGGGGGGAGGGAGAATGATGCATTTTCTGGAGGTGTGCCATTCTCCCCCTCTGCTCCAATTGGGGCCTTAAAGGGGAAAGCGTGTCATTCCCAGACATTATAGAAAAGGACCCGATTGAGGGGGTGGGAATGACACTCTTTCGCCTCTTCCACTCCAATGGGGCCTTTAAGGTGGCAGGGGGATGACACGCTTTCTGGAGGCCCTGTTAGGCAGCTTTTTCATCTCCCCCCACTAGGTGTCCTCCTTTTTGGTTTCCTAAATATGGTCACCCTAGCTGAGTCACACTTTCAGCAGAACAAGAACTCCAATGGTGGTCTTCCTCAGTCAGCTTTCTGGAGAGTATATTGTCTATGGGGAGGAAGAGAGAATGCAGCTGCCAACCCTGTCTAGAAAGAGGGTGTCTGAGGGAATCTGCTGGCATAGCAACAAGGGATGCCGAAAGGGACTTATCTGATGTGTCACCCCATCTGGAAATAGAACAGGTGCTTCAGCATGGCAGTGACAAGGAGAGAAAGAAAGACACCTGTGACAGGGAAAGCTGAGGAGATGACAGACGCAACAGAGCCATCACCAGATGTATGCCGCTCAAGTTCAGGCCTTGGCTGTGACTCATTCACTGCAATTGCAATTTCACATGCTCTGAGATGCTATAGCTGCTATCATCATCATCATCATCATCATCATCATTATTATTATTATTATTATATAGCATCTGAGGGGCTCTGAATGTGCCTTGACGCTACATCTAGTTCTTAATGAAGGCACTGGCTTCTTTGTTACTGAGCTTCTCTAATGACTTCTGGATTGAGGCCCTCCCTCAGAGGGCACATCCTGCTTGGCAGAATCTAATGTCTCTTGGGCACAGGCCTGCCTCAATTCAGCGGGAGCCATTTTGAGGTGGATGTGACCCAGTTAGTGAATAAAAGCCTTAGGCACAGCATGCACGGAGCTGGCTGAGGGAAACTGATTTGGAGGGAAAGCTTTCGTGTCGGGAAATTCAGAGACTGGGAGCCCAGGAAGAGACACGTCTTTAAAGGGCGGGGATGGGGTGGGGGTGGGGGAGAAGAGTAGCTTGAGGTACTGCAATTCTAGAGAGAGCTTTGTTCACAAACAAGGACAGTGGTTCATGTAAGGGGAAATATTATTCTGGAATATTTGATCTGAAATGTATACATCTATGTTGTGTTCAGGTACAGTGAATTAACTGTGCCCTGCCCTGTAAGTGAAATAAATGAAATGAACTAACTAAATAAAATAAATACAGCCCAAACTCCAGAGTCTTCCCTCCCTCACTTCCTTTGGCTGAGGAGAAACACAGCTGCAGGCCTGTATTAAGAGCCCTGCTTGGAGATCTATAGAATCGTGTTACTAAACCTGTTTATTTAAAGCGCATGTGTGGCGCATGAATCAGTAGCCCAGGCTTAAGACCATGCAGCATTCTCTATATCGTATTCTGACAAGCTGCTGAAGGTGATGGCCTGTTCTCCAACATGGAGGAAAGCAGGTTCATCTGAAATGAACCTCCAGACTAACTCACTTGATTTAAAACATTTAGAGCCGCCTTTCCATTAATTGATCTACACATTGACGCCTTTCCACCATCAATTGATCTACAAATGGGCTTGCGTCCAAAATGAAAGGAAATAACACCGCAACCCAGCGTAACACTATTATGGCGCAGACTAATAACAACAAAACAATTTAACCTAACAAATGCAAAATTTATTGAAGATTAAAATACAACTACGTCCAGAGTACTTTTTGTTGGGAATAATAGACTAACAGTTGTTGCAAGGTTATAGAACTTTGTTTTTATATATGACAACGGCAGCAAGACTAATATATGCTCAGAATTGGAAGACCGAGAAAGTACCAACAGAGGAGGAATGGCTGTTGAAAATGATAGAATTGGCGAAAATGGCAAAACTCCCTGTGATAATAAAAGATAAAACAACAACCAGGTTCATAGAGGAATGGAAGCCTTTGATGGATTTTTTAAAAGAGAGAGAAGGGAAGGATATATTTGCATGCGGATTCAACGATTAAATTGGAAGAAAAACAACTGATAAAGATAGGGAAGTCGGGTAATTCACTCACTATTTTGTTTCACTTTTTTATTAGGCTTATTTTGATAAAGCATTAAGAAAACGTTAATACTTTTGTTTGTTGGAGAAATTCGGAAGTCCATTTTAATGTTGTATTGTTGTATTGTTTGTGTTTTATTTTTTGTCTGAAAAATAAAAAAGTTTTAATTTTTTTTAAAAAGTAGGAATCTTAGTGAACTATTTACAACATGACTGAAATGGTACAGTCCAGCAAGAGCTACACTGTGTGACTTTGCTTCACATGCATCTCATTTCTGAAGCGCTTGTGTCCCAATCCAGACAATGCTATTCTCAAACAGAAACAGTTGCCATGGCTGGTGATCCGAAGCCTGGCACATGGCAGAATGGGCTACTGTCTGGGACTGTGCTGTTACTGCCCTTGTGGGACAAGACTGGATGCCACTTCCCCATCATGTCCTCCTGCCCTATCAAGTGGAGAGAGAAACAAAATATCTACAAAGAAGAATTACATGTGTGGTCCCTTTAAGGGGCCACGCATTTCTCCAGAGCCACAAATGAATGACAGGGTGAGCTGTAGCCCTGTTGCCATGGCAGTAGAGTGCCACACCCCACCTCCAGGAAGTCTCAGGAGAAACCAGGAAAGCCTTGTGAGATTGTCCTTGTTGTACCACAATATAGGGCAGAGGGTGGGTGGCTGAGGAGGAGGCAGCTCAAGATTTTGCACCATCACTGGGAAAACACCAAAGCTGGGCAGGAGCAATGCGCAGGATGCATGTTAACCCCTTCCCCTCCATTTCCATAGGGTGGCTATGTACACATTGTCCCAAAAGAAGAAACATTTCACCAAAACGAGGATGCAGTATATGCATAAAAGGTGCATATGTAAATTTATGTTTATAGATGCACATTTTGAAATAATTGGTATAAATTAAATAGGAATACAATACATCTTACTGTAGTGGGGAAGTCTGTGATGAGGTGTCCTGTGTGCCTGCTCAGTCGGTTGTCCAGAAGCTCACTGTGGATGGATAATCTCAAGCTCCTGCTGTCCTTCCCTTCTTGTGGATTTTTACTTTTCAGCCAGACCTGGACTGGACAACTCTTCAAATAGGGTTGACTAGTCCAAGTTGAAGCCAGGGATGGGAGAACCTCCTGCTTGGGGGCAATTTAGCCTGCCAGACCAGCCCATCCAGTCCATGGGCCTCAGTCAAAGCCACAGCCCTCTCCTAAGCTTCACCCCCCTCCCCAAGTCCCTGCCCTTCAGGTCAAGCAGGCAGAAGAATCTCTGCCGTTATCTCTGATAATTAATCGGAGATAGCCGTGGGGATTTCCCTGTTCCATTGAGAGGGGGAGTGGCATGTTAAGGGGAATCCCTGCTGTTATCTCCAATAATAACTGGAGTTAACAGTGGGAATTCCCTTAGTGGGTTGCTCGCTGTCCCAATTGGGACTTTGGCCAGCTCCAGATAGGAATTCTGCCAAGGAACAAATAATATAAGAGGGCGTGGCCACCCCAATGACATCATAAGGCAAATAGGAGATCAAGTGGGGGTGATTCTGCCCCCCATCCAATTATAGTTCCCCACTCCTCGTTTATGCCTCACCTGCTTCTGTTGTTCCTATTATTTCTCTGCACTGGAGCCTTGGTCTAATTTTGGAAGGATTTTTGTCACATTATAGATACAGAAAATATAAGGGGGAAAGCACCATCTCCGCCTAAACATTAGAATCCTGAGACTCATGAGGAATGACTCTTTAAAATGTGCTTGCAGCTTGGGGAAGAGAGAACCAAAAACTAACTATTCCAATTCCACTGAAAGGCAAAATTGTCAAGAATGTGAAAACGACCTTAACAAGAATAAAGAGAGAAAATATCAGAAAGAATTTGCCATGCAAAATATTTTTGCCCCTTTGGCGGAGTTGTAATAGCTACCAAGATGCTTCCCCCCCTTTTTACCCAGGTAGCACTATAACTAATTTCATTAGAGAGCCAGAGCTGTTGTTCACTCAATTAGACATCTGTTTCTGCCCTGCCGTTTTAATGACAGCCAACTTGCCTGGAGCAATCACTACTTGCTTAGCAATGCAACCAGTTGATAAGGCCCTTACAGACTGTGTCATGATTTTACCTCTTTGGAGAAAAGCATACCCTGATCTCTTCTCTCTCGGGAGCCCAGGATATTATTATGAGGTTATGCTCAAGCCATATAAGCCTGTTGGATGCGCTGAGCTGTAGTCCTGCCCAGGGGGATGTCCCTTGCTGTTCTGAAGCCCTGTGTTCCCCCACCCCACATTTTTTTCTATGCCTTCTATGCCTAGAAAATGGTCTAAAGCCGACTTCCCCCAACTTGGTGCCTTCCAACTCCTATCAGCCACTGCCAGTGTGGCAAATGGTATGGGAAGATGAGGGTTGTAGTCCAAAACATCTGATGGGCACTATGTTGGGTGAGGCTAGTCTAAGATATATGATACAACTCTACTGCTGAAGCTAAGCAGGTCTGGCCCTTTTACTTCCCTGCAGACCATGGGAACTTGATGAAAGCCTCTTTAAGAGATTTGGAAGTGTATCCAACCTTTTAATCAGTTTTGTATTTTATGTTTGATGCTGTTCCCCGCCTCGATCTGTTGGAAGAGGCTGGTAATAAATAAATATATTATTATTATTATTATTATTATTATTATTATTATTATTATTAATCTCTGCTCATTGCCTATTCTTTTCTCCTTTTCTTAAGGCACTCTGCCTCTGGCTGTTTTATTTCTCCTATCTCTTGTACTTCTCCCTTAACCTGGCCTCAACCTCTATGTTACAGTACCTCTACAAGAATTCAGTTTGACGCCTGGTTGTCCGATTATGTGCATCTTCTCACAATCGCTTTTATGCCTAATCCCTATACACGGGAGGTGGTGAAGCGCATTACCGGTTGTATGAACGCGCTTTAAAGTGTTTAAATGCGGAGAATCGCTTGTTTACATGGTCATAAGGCGCTTCAACTCCCGCGGTAAATTAAAACTAGCTATTTAGAACGCATTCGATAATGCGCATAATCAGACAGAAAAAGCGCCTTGACCCCCGATTTGCGTTCCGCTCTTGTAGAGGTAAAAAATTTAATGCGCCTTGAAAGAGCTTTAAATTGCTCTTATAGAGGCACCCTCAGACACACATCCAAACTGACCTCTCACTTCCATCACCATAAGCTGTGTTGTTTGTCAATGTTCTGTTGCTGACCTTAGGTCCTGAGCAGGCAGAATGCTTGCACAACAAATGGCCAGTGGCTTCGCAGGCAATTTCAAGCTTATTATCAGATCTGTTAGCTTTTGCTTTCAAAAACTAAATTGGAGTACCATCGATACATTCAGTCAATAAAACATAGCAATCTCTTGAGATGAAAAGCGCTGGCAATCATATTTGCTGGGATAATGTTAGCCAAATGCAAAGAGATATCACAAGGGGGAAAATACTGTTGTGACTGTCATGCAATGGTCAGCCTTTCTCAAACAGATAAACCATAAAATAAATAATTGTTGAAAGTGCAAAATGTATTTTTCCATTATGTTGCATCAAAGCTGAAACATCTTTGAGAAGGGTAGTCTACACAAACAACAGTTCAGCAAGGAAATGTGATACAAGACTACACCAGTTCTGAACTGTGGGCAATGTGTGTGTTGTCAGCTTGAATGTTTCAACTCAATCAAGGAATAAAAGAAACCCTGAACATAGAATACTTGTAAATCAGAAAGAAAATTAAATAAGAATTTTTCTTCCTGATGTTAGAAATGACTTCTCAGTCTGCAAAAGTACAAAATAATCTGGACGGTGAAAGTAAATTTCTTTATTGAAATACAATCTTGCAAGATTGGGTGCTGAGTTATAGAAGCAGGCACAATGAACATCAAAAATCACACATATTTATTCTCTGCTACGGTCAGTGAGGATCTCTCCCCTGTCTCTCATTGGTCAGGAGATCCAAGGTTTACAGCCTATCATGACCGCCTAATTAAACTACTAAAATCCCCGCCCCTGTTTACATATCCCCTTACTCTATATTTGTGACCCCAACCCACCTATTTATTGCCTTATATAGTGTCTCTTCCTCTGTTTCTGCAAGCATCTTCAGCTACGCTTAACCAACAAAAGGTTCATGTCTGCTAAATCTCTCACTCTAAAAGGTCATATCTGCGCCTATGATTAAACTTTTCCTTTGAAGCCTAACCGCAAAAGATATAATCTGGCCACAGGAGCTATATTCTACTACTTGCAAATGTTAAGCGGAAACCACAAGCTCTCTTACACTTTCTTGTTTTCAATCTACTAGCGAGGTTTCTATCACATGCATATTCCATTACAAGCATAGCTACAAGCAGCCTAATTTATTTTATTAAGTCTATGAATTAATTCTTCTCTGTATTATAATTATTATGATTAGAATTGAAAAAGTAACATTTCCTCATTTCTCACACTCACAACAAGTGGGCTTTTCTTTAAAGAAATCTTCAGGGAATTTAATTTGGGTAACCATATGGAAAGGAGGACAGGGCTCCTGTATCTTTAACAGTTGTATTGAAAAGGGAATTTAAGCAGGTGTCATTTGTATGCATGCAGCACCTGGTGAAATTCCCTCTTCATCACCACAGTTAAAGCTGCAGGAGCCCTGCCTTCTTTTTTATCTGGTCACTCCAGTATAGCCACAGCTAAAGCTGCAGGAACCCTGCCCTCTTTTGTATCTGGTCAAGAGGGCAGGGCTCCTGCAGTTTAAACTGTTGTGGTGAAGAGGGAATTTCACCAGGTGCTGTATGCATGCAAATGACACCTACTGAAATCCCCTTTTCTATGCGACTGTTAAAGATACAGGAGCCCTGTCCTCCTTTCCATATGATCACCCTATACTTATCAAGGGCCCACAGCCCAGCAGGGGCCCACTGACAAGAGCCCCCTGGAGTTGCTCCTCCACTTCGCCACTGCAACCTGCTTGATCACCTGCTTCTTGCTCTTGTCCAGATAGTGGTGAGAAGGAGGAGCCATAGATGCCCCTGCCAACTTCTTCACTGGCTCTCTGCCTGTCAAACTAAGCAAGTGGGAGCAGTAATGAGAAAGAGGATGAGGAGCCATGGCAGATGGTGACAAGGGCATTGGGAAGAACCACTGAGGGCGTCTTGTTCAAGGGCCCTCCAAAACCTGAAGCCGGCACTGGACTGCTGGGTTCGATGGACCAGTGCTCTGTCTCAGTAAGAAGAGAACGTGATGTGATTCATGCAAACGACGACATGTTTGTGTAGATTAGCTTGCATGGCGGAACCTGCCCATTTAGCTTTCTTTCATTTTCACTTCTTTAAAGATCACACATTCATTACATCCTGTTTCCGCATCAATTTGCAAACTTTTTTTTTAAAAAAAGATTGAATGATTTCCCCCTAGTATGCAATATCTGTGTTGACCTTCCTTCCCATGGTAAACTAATACTCTTAGGGTTGCTGACCTCCTTTCCTCCTCCTTCATAGTCTTGCCTCTCCGAGAGGAGACATCTCTTTGGGTCTCCTTCCATCTTGAGTTGGGGACCCTCCTATCCAACATGTATTTCCTGCAATAAAATGCAAGCTTTCTTTTTTGTTTGACCCACAGCCTCCAGTGTGATTTATCCAGGGGAAAGTGTGCGCCTTCTGCTAGGATTCCACACTGCTCAGCCCTTGTCAGGTTCTTGCTGTTCTGCTAACAAATACAAGATCTAGCAAGAGTACTTTGCCACATATACACATATGCAGATCATAAAGCTTCAGTTCACATTCCCATGTGTTCTTCATATTCAGGTCAAAAATAACTTCAGATTTTTAAAAAATAGAATATGGGAGAAACTGAAACTGACAGACTTGGCTATTCAGGTCCAGAGTTTTGACTGCTTTATTCTTAAAAGTCTAGGGCAGGATCTACTCTACTCCTTTAAATTTGTTTATAACAGGAGTGACAACTGTTGGGGCCCAGGACACACTCCTTAGACAGTTTTCAAACTGTTTTCAAAGCGTCATATCCTGCTTGGTATAGATCTGGTCTAGGTTTCAATGCCTATGTATTAAATTATGTTATTGCTGAATCACAGTTAGCACCAAAATTTTCTGACAGGGTCTGCATCTTTAACAATGATATGGCAGGCAGGCAGGCAGGCAGGCAGGTCATAGTCCTCTCCATGCTGGGAATAGCTATACCTATTGTATTTGGCTGGTGTAGATGGGTGAGGATTTTGCTTCAATTCGGTTTTGATAAGAATTTACCAGCATCCACGAAGTGCTTTGTATTCGGGAGAGAAAGGTCTTGAGATTTTTTAAAAAACTGAATGCAGGAGAAAGCTAAACTGACATATTCTCCCATCCCTATCTCAGACTCAACCTGGTTTGGATATGTGAGTTGGTTCTCAGTTAATAAGAGAAAGGCTTTGGTTTTGATGCAGGAATTATTTGTCTAAATCACTGGAAAGAAAGCTATTCTGAGGCATCATGGACAATTGCTAGCTCTTCTTGCTTGGCAGCCCTGGCAATGCTATGATTGACCATTCATCAAGATGTCTTCATTTAACCCCAATAAATGGCAATCTTCTTTCAGCCCGGCCCGGCAGCCAGGGAAAAAATGATCGGGAGATTTACTGCATCATTACTTTGGGCATAGGTTTAAACTAAATTTACTGGGTTGGTAAATGGTTTTAGGGCTCCAGGCCTAAAGTTCCTTCAGTAAATCATAGTGCCAGTTTCTTGGAGGAGACTCTTTGACCAGGATTTCTCATGTTTACTTAAAGAAATTGGTTTCTTTCTCTTAATATGATGGCTCTCCAGTCTTGTCATTGTGAACTTCCATATGTGAAAACAGTAACACGGTTAGAGTTTCTTTAAGTGTAACCAGTTTTTTTCAGCCAATATCCATAGGGCATAATCCCATGCATGTTAGACATTAAAACAAAAAGTCCTACAACTAGCATGCCTTAGCGAGCGAGCTGAGGAATGCTGGGAATTGTAGGACTTCTTTTTTCTCTAAACATGCATAGGAGTACACCGTTGGCATAACTTCGGTGGAAGACATGTTAAAAATTAATCCATTTGCTTGACAGCCATATTATATCACAGCCTGTAGTAATTAGGTCACCTAATTTCTTAATTTCTTAAGAAATAATGTAACATAGCATAATATAACAAGAGCTGTGCTGGGTCACGCCAATGGCCTGTCTAGATGCCTAAACGAAGTCTACAAGCAGGACATGAGTGCAACAGCACCCGCCCACTGGAGTTTCCCAGCAACTGGCTCACTGCCCCAGATACTGGGGATAATATACAGTCATCATGGCCATTAGCCATTGTCCTCCATGGCTTGTCCTCCATGTATTTATCCAAATCCCCTCTAAAGCCATCCAAGTTAGTGGCTATCACTGCATCTTGTGGCAGCGAATTCTATAGTTTCACTATGTGCTGTGTGAAGAAATACTTCCTTTTATCTGTCTTGAATCTCCCACCCATTCCACTTCATTCTGTCACTCTGGTTTCTAGTATTATGAGAGAGAAGAGAAAAAATGTAATCTTATCCACATTCTCTCCACATACACACACACATACACACACACACACACACACAATTTTATATACCTCTCTCATGCTCCCTTTACTTGCTTTTTTCTAAGTTAAAAAGGCCCTCACTGGGGAGTTGCTCCAGCCCCTTAATTACTTTTGTTGCCCTTTTCCAAACCCCCTTTATGTGCAACCTACTGCACAATTGCTTTGATACTTAGCAAGTTTGCCCTAATATTTGGTTTAAGGTCACCTTCCAGCACATTCAAGCTTATTTTGTCTTATTCTCAGTGGATAAAGCATTCAACTGTTCTCCCTCTTATTTCTGACATCCTGTAAAATATTTGACTGTTGCCAACCTATTTCCCCCTCCAAGGATGGACCATCGCTCAGCATGTTTGCACGTAAAGATGCTGCCTCTCTGGCACCTCTCAAGTGCTGCTTCAAAGATAGTGACCTACCCACCTAGTTGCCAGGGCCAGAGTCAAGAGTAGTTATGCTGGGCACCTGCTGAGGGCCAACCCTGATGCAAAGTCTTCCACTGCCTGAAGTGAGAGAGCCCATGTGCCACTGCCTCTGTGTTGCCTCTCCCACCTGCTTCCCCTTACTGCATCACCCCCACCCCACCCCTTCCCTGCCACCATTAGGGTGATCCCATGGAAAGGAGGACAGGGCTCCTGTATCTTTAACAATTGTATTGAAAAGGGAAGTTCAGCAGGTGTCATTTGTATGCAGGCAGCACCTGGTGAAATCCCCTCTTCATCACACCAGTTAAAGCTACAGGAGCCCTGTCCTCTTCGAGTGAACAAATACAAAAGAGGGCAGGGCTCCTGCAACTTTAACTGTTGTGATGAAGAGGGAATTTCACCAGCTGCTGCATGCATGCAAATGACACTTGCTGAAATTCCCTTTTCTATACAACTGTTAAAGATACACGAGCCCTGTCCTTCTTTCCATATGGTCACCTTAGCCACTATGTTATGCCCCCTCTTCCCTTTCCCGTAATCACAACACCTCCCCCAACCATGTTGCATCCCCAACCATTCCCATTTACCATGTCGCATCCCCCCTTCCCTTCCCCTCACTTACCTTTACCACCATGAGCTGCATGGTGGGAGAATGCAACCAGCCCAGCTCTTCAGAAAGCCGGCCAGGCTGAAATGCCTGGCTCGGAGGGGGTCCTTCCAGACATTGTGGGAAGGGTGTCCCAGGAGATCGCCTGTACAGGCAGAGCCAATATACCTAAAATACTAGCATATTTTAGCTTAAAGCTCTTCCTGCCAGTAGTGAGACCTTAGGAGAGGCATTAGGACCTTTTAGAACAGGGAAAACTGAACAAAAGCCAGGGAAGCACCAATGAATAGTGCTCAGAGGAAAGAGGGTGGGGGTCAGGGTCAGGTCAGAACTGGTCCCCAGGTGGGCCAGATTGGCCCCTCAGGCTGAGGTTCTGCCCCACTGATATGGAAATTAACTTGAGAAGCCTAGTTTCCTGTTGGCTGGCTGCCAATGATAACTTCTCTTACAACTTTCAGGTACCGCTGAGGCGTTTCCTTCTGATCCATCCCAATCTTCTGAGGGTACCCTCTCCCCTCCTCCATGAGGTAAATGTAAGCAGCAATGGGAAATACCAACAACACGTCAGTGGAGCTGAACTCCCCTTCCGAGGCGAAGGAAGTTGCCCTTGAGGAGCCAGGGACCACAGCTTCTGGAAGCCAGGAGGCTGTGAAGAAGAAAAAGGAGGTCCCTGACCGAGGCTCTTGGAAAGGCAAATTTGACTTCCTGCTCTCCTGCATAGGATATGCCATCAGTTTGGGAAACGTTTGGCGCTTCCCTTATCTCTGTGGCAAGAATGGAGGAGGTAAGATGAGCCTGCTGAAGACATGCTTTGGGGTAATAACACCAGAAAGCACAAAGGGGTGAAAGCCGTGGCTTGAAATCTGTTTGCATGTTGCCTACTCACAAAGGCATGCATACGGGGTATGCCGAGAGTGCCCAGGCTTTCCTGCCCCACTCACTGCTCCAACTGGGGCCTTAAAAATAATAAAAAAAATTAATTTCCTGGGCGCACACCCTAATGAAATGTGCTGTGCACACCTCTGCCTACTCACTTGGAGTGACTTGAACATTGCGCATTGAAAATCTACAATGTTTTTCAGTGCAGCACAATGCTGCATGTAGCCATGTTTACTAAGAGGGAATCCCCCCCAAGTTGAATGGAAGCACAGGATAACAACCATCATTGCCTTTTTGTAGAAAAGCTGCATTTGAAACAAAAGTGCAAATCAAGCAAATACAGAAGTAGGTTGAATACCCAACAGTCTGAAACCTCAAAACCATTAAAATGTTCAATATCAAAATGACCTAAAAGCAGAATTAAGAAATATAGAGAAATCAATCAATAATCATGGAATAGGTTTTCCAACTGCCTGCCAAAGGAAGCTAGAAGTAAACCTGGATGACCTAATCTACCTTACAGAGTTGTTGTATAGCTTTTTGTCACAATGTCTGTGTAGTGGGAGATCCAGGACAGATCAAAGGAAGGACTTCTTCACTCCGTGTATAGTTAAACTATGGAATTCACTACCACAAAATGTAATGATAGGCACCGATTAGGATGTCTTTAAAAGGGGGTTGGATAAATTCCTGGAATAGAAGGCTATCAATGGCTACTTATACTAGTCCTAATGGCTCTGTGCTACTTTCAGTATTAGAGTCAGTAAGCCTATATACACCAGTTGCTGTGGAACGCACCATGTCCTGCTTGTGGGTCCCTGCTCGACAGCAGGTTGGCCACTGTGTGAACAGAGTGCTGGACTAGATGGACCTTTGGTCTAATCCAGCAAAGCTCTTCTTATGTAGGCTGACCATATAAAAAGGAGGACAGGGCTCATGTAACTTTAACAGTTGTAGAGAAAAGGGAATTTCAGCCAGTGCCATTTGTATGCAATCAGTTCCTGGTGAAATTCCCTCTTCATCACAACAGTTAAAGTTGCAGGCACTATACTAGAGTGACCATATACAAAAGAAGGCAGGGCCCCTGCAACTTTAATTGTTGTGATGAAGAGGGAATTTCACCAGGAACTAATTGCATACAAATGACACTGGCTGAAATTCCCTTTTCTCTACAACTGTTAAAGTTACATGAGCCCTGTCCTCCTTTTCATATGGTCACCCTATCTTATGTTTTAGTGCTTTGAACTCTATAAAGAAGGGGTGCCAGATGTTCTGGCCTACAACTCCCATCAACCCTAGCCATCGCAGCTCATGGTGAGGAATGGTGGAAGCGATAGGCCAGAAGTGTAGGACCAAGTTGCCCACCCCTGGTCTGGGGCATCAAGCAAGCTTCTGGCCTCTACCTCCCTTTTCCCTTTCATCTAGTGCCCATCCCACCTTCTTTTCAGGTGGTTCTAACTTCTTTTCAGTCAGGCTCTGTGGAAGCTTCTAGAGATGGCTTCCTTTTCATCCTCATTCCTGTCCAACTGCCTGGCTGTTGCCTCTCTCACTTCCATAAATCACTCTGGCCTGGGTAAGGCCAAAACGTGGAAACTGGGCATTTAGAGCTATGCATACATACTATCTTCTTTCCAGTAAGGAAGTCCATTTGCCCAAAACAGCACCCAGCCTTGACTGACCCTTCACTAGAAGTTGTTGTTAGAAGAACTTCCCTCAACCTGGCACCCTCCAGATGTGCTGGAATGCAACTTCTATCATGATGGAAGTTGTAATCCAACCCTTATACAGGGCACCAGATTGGGGAAAGTGGAGTTAGATTATGTAAGGCTGCAATCCTATACATGTTTGGAAAGAAAAAAGTCCTACAACTCCCAGCATGCCCCAGCCAGCCTTTTTTCTTTTCAAACATGTATAGGATTACACCCTGAATCAATGGTTCAGAAAGGAATATACTCAGTGCATATTTTTTTTCTAATATTGCACCTAATATTATGCCATATTCATTAGTGGTTTGGACTTCTTTTCAGTTTAGGCTTGCAGCCTTAAAAGGAGCCAGTAAAGTTTCCCAAATTGCAATTCAATCATCCTAATGGAAAAGGTCAATCAAGACTCTGTTGCTACTCTTGAGGGAAAAACCCATCTCCTCAGACACAGCCTCTGTTGCTTCTAATTTATCTTCATCTAATTTTCTTACTTCCTTTAATTATACCACTGCTCCTCCATCTGTTTCCACATGAGATCCAATTAGGGTTACCAGCTCCTGATCCAGAAATCACTTTTTGCCTTTCACAACTGCCCAGAACGGAATAGTTACGTGAAACAGCTGATTGAAGCCATCCTGAAGTCTCCATCTTGCGTACTGGAAAACGTTTCTAAGGGACTTCCAAAAATTGGGGGGGGGGGGAACTCTCTAAAATTCACATGATTGTAAAATACGCGGTGAGCCTTCCAGCAGAAAACTATAACAAGCCTAGCCAATTCAATAAATCCCATTAAATGCCTACCTGATCTACAGTTTTTTGCTTTAGTTTGTGTGCTGGATTTGGCCATTCAAGGGGCAATTAAGAGATCATTCATCAGTAATCCTGCTGCCACACTCAACAGGAAGCAATAAAAGGGGCAGAAGCAGAAAGCAGAAACCCTTTAACGAACATTGCATGTTACCTTTATTGAATGCAAGTGTTTTCTGAGTGATCATTATGGAAGGGTCTTATCCTTGACGATGGGTTTTGCCAGCTAGAATAGTGCTAAATTAAGTGTTGTGTGGACCCACCACTTTAATTCTGCTTCCAGCCAATTGAAAAAAACCACCCAGTGTTTAAACATTGGTAAAAGGTTTTAGTGTGGAAATAACTAAAGACATTAAAAGAACTTGTAAATGAAACAATATGTTACACAATAAATATGTTTTACCTTATTAATGAATGATGTTTATAACAGGTTCATAATAATTAACAATGAGACTATGAGCAATAGGAAATTTCTGTTTTATGAATTTCGAGTGAGTTTTGATTAGGGGTGGCAAGGGGTGGCTTCTGCATCTGCTTGCCATTTTTTTCCCCTGAGAGTCAGTTGAAAATGTGTAATTTTCATGTCCTTTCTCATAATATAAGTTATTGTGATGAAGAGGGAATTTCACCAGCTGATGCATGCATGCGACACCTGATGAAATTTCCTTTTCTACACAACTGTTAAAGATACAGGAGCCCTGTCCTCCTTTTCATATGGCCACCCTTAGGCTGACCAGATAAAATCCAGGTCAGGGCTCCTGTAACTTTAACAGTTGTAGAGAAAAGGGAATTTCAGCCAGTGTCATTTGTACGCAATTAGTTCCTGGTGATATTCCCTCTTCATTTCAACTGTTAAAGGTGCATGCACTATACTAGAGTGACCATATACAAAAGAAGGCAGGGCCCCTGCAACTTTAACCTTTGTGATGAAGAGAGAATATCACCAGGAACTAATTGCATACAAATGACACTGGCTGAAATTCCCTTTTCTCTACAACTGTTAAAGTTACAGGAGCCCTGACCTGGATTTTATCTGGTCACCCTAGCCACCCTACCTGTTATGCACATTTTGGTACGCATTTTTTTATTCCTAAGCTGCACTGCAACATTCAGAAAAGTATGATTATTCCTGTACAACAGCATTCTGGATCCTGTGTAGGTTTGGAAGATGCGAATTTGCTAAGTTCGCATTAAAATGCAAACCTAATGTATTTCTCACCCATCCCTAATCTTGACACACAACAGTTTTACCAACCACAAAAATCAAATGCAGTGAGAGGCTTTCTTCCCAACCTGCTCCTGGGTGCCTTCCTGATTTCTTATTTCCTGACCCTGGTGTTTGCTGGGATTCCACTTTTCCTGCTGGAGACTGCGCTTGGGCAATATACGTCTGTCGGTGGACTTGGAGTCTGGAAATTAGCACCCATGTTTAAAGGTACTGTGAGTTCATGGAGCCGATGCAAAATGAGTAGACTATGGAGCTGGGGTGTTGGCCCCTGTGGGAACAGAGGGTTGGACTAGATGAACCCTTGGTCCAGCGTGGCTCTTCTTATGTTCTTAACCTTAGGCCCAGGGTCCAAGAACCCAACCTGGGGTAACATCCCAACCTGGGGTAACAACCTGGGGTAACATCCCAAGCCTCCAGTGTTCCCGAGATGTCCATGCCTCTTCCTCACATGACCAGGTGGGTCCCCACTCCACGATGTTTGGTGGTTTCCCTGCTTTTGCATGCCCCCCACCCAATTCTAAAAAGTTTAACTACCTCTCTGAAGGCGTAGTTACTGGCAGTAAGAGCTTTAAGCTAAACTACTATGCTGGTATTTTGGCCTCTTTTGCTCTTGTGCCTGACCCCTTTTGCCTTACGTACCACTGGAATGCAGCCCCCAAGTGCTTCTCTGAAATCATATTTGGCCCTTGGGCTGAAAGAGCTTTAGTGCCAGGCATATTATTATCTTTCCAATAAGGAAGTCCATCTTGCCAAAAGCAGTATCCAGTCTGGTGCCCATCAGGTTGATGGGCCCTCCACTAGAAATTGCACTGTGTCCTGCTTGGGGGTCCCTGGTCAACAACTATTGGCCACTTTGTGAACAGAGTGCTGGACTAGATGGAACCTTGGTCTGATCCAGCCTGGCTCTTCTTATGTTCTTGTATTCTTACATTCTTACTCCTGCTGTAGAGGTAGTGATGTGGATGTCAGCATGGGCATGGGCTGGTGGCCATCAGCTTGTTGCATCTATGTAAACTTGGGTGACTTAGAATGAAGACACTGATGCCCACTGCACCACATGGGTTTTTTAAAAGGATTCTGGGAAAAGATTAGGACTTGGCTCTGCACACTTTTCACCTTTGCGGAAGGCCAAACATTTGAAAGCGCAGTTGGCCATTTTGTCACTGCTGGGAATTGGAATCGGAGTAGGCTAGAACCAAAGCAAAATTCCACCGGACTGCCTGATTTTTACAAATTGAATCCAGAATTTTATGAAGTTCAAAATTCATTATTGAGGGGTGAGGAACCTAAACTTTAAGACATTGCGGCATTAGCGTTGAGTATTCATTTCCCAAATTCAGTATTGAATTACCTGTTTTTCTAAGAACTCTATGTTCCAAAAGGGCTCAATTATAATTGGGAATGCTGTACAAAATGTTCTGATTAGATAGAAATCCAAATCGTTACAATTTGCCTTTGTTTGAGACTTGCTCCTCCTCCAGTTCATCATCTCTTCACATAAGTTCATTGTAGCACTTTTTCACTGCATTTAAGTTGGCTAAAATCATCACAATCATCATCATAATCATCCTCCTCCTCCTAAAAAAGGATCCCATAAAAGGTTGGAGATTACTTGCTCTCCAAACTCCTCTGGTTAAAGGTTAATCATTTGTTATAATTTACCACCTTGACAATAAACTGTGAACTGATACTATTCACCAAGGCAAAGTCAATCTTCCAGGTCACCATTGTTCTCTTCATTAGCACTGATTGCTTCAGCAGAACCTTGTCATCCTTGACATGATGTCATTTACTAATGTAATTTAGTACTTGGGAGGACATGCTATTGTCCCCACAGTGACCTTGAGATGGAGAATAACATTAGGAAAGCAACCAAACGAGGGAATGTTGTGATAATGGGTGACTTCAATTACCCTCACATTGACTGGCTAAATGGATGCTCCAGGCACAACAGAGAGGTTAACTTTCTCGATGCCCTAAATGTTTGTGCCCTAGAACAAGGATTATGAAACTGACCAGAGGGGAGGCAACTCCTAGACTTAATCTCAAGTGGTGCTATCCAGGACCTAGTGCAAGATGTCAGTGTTGTTGAACAAACTGGAGATAGCGACCACAGTGTAAACAAATTAAATTTATTTTTAAGTGGAAAGTTGCCAGGGAAGGCCAACACAGTCACATTTGACTTCAAAAGATGAAACTTCTCTAACAGAACTTACTCAGAAGTAAGCCCCACTACAAGATGTAGTGATGGCCACCAGATTGAAAGGGGATTGGACAAATTCATGAAGGATAAGGCTATAGATGGCTATGAATGATGACTAGATATTGGGCCTGTTCAGACGACACCTTAAACCCTGCTGGTTAAGGCTTTTGGTTAAGCAACAGGGTTTAAGGTGTCTTGTGTGATGCGTTTTATTAAACCCTGCTCATTCACTAACCACAGTCAGACCGTCTGCAGCAGGATTAGTGGCTCTAACCATGGGTTAAAGTGTTGTGTGCGACAGCACAGCTTGTGGTTAGTGCTGACCCCAGGGAACCACAGTTTCGCCAACCACAGAGCTTGAAGTGTCATCTGAACAGGCCCGTTACCTAGGCTGACCATATGAAAAGGAGGACAGGGCTCATGTAACTTTAACAGTTGTAGAGAAAAGGGAATTTCAGCCAGTGTCATTTGTATGCAATTAGTTCCTGGTGAAATTCCCTCTTCATCACAACAGTTAACGGTGCAGGCACTATACCAGAGTGACCATATACAAAAGAAGGCAGGGCTCCTGCAACTTTAACTGTTGTGATGAAGAGGGAATTTCACCAGGGACTAATTGCATACAAATGACAACAGCTGAAATTCCCTTTTCTCTACAATTGTTAAAGGTACATGAGCTCTGTCCTCCTTTTCATATGGTCAGCCTACGTTACCTCCAATATTGGAAACAGTAGGCCTCTTTATACGAGTAGCCAGAAAACAGTAGTAATTGTGGGTTTTGATCTCATGTCCTGCTTGTGGGTTCCCCACAGGCAGCTGGTTGGCCACTGTGTGAACAAAATGCTTGACTTGACTAACCCTTGGTCTGATCCAACATGACTCTTCTTATGTTCTTAGCTTTTGAGAATTTGATGTTTCTTGTCTCCTAGGGGTGGGCCTGGCTGCAGTAGTTCTCTCCTTCTGGCTGAATGTCTATTACATTGTCATTATTGCCTGGGCACTGTATTATCTCTTCAACTCTTTCACTGCGGTGAGTGTCTGCTGTCCTTTCTTGGGGGGTGGGGGAGGGGAGGGCATGATTGAGACCCATCTATTGGAATAAGGTTGTACCAGTTAATGAAATGGATGACATAATATATGCATTGATAATCTAAACAATAATAACAACAGCCAAATATAGAATTTATATCATAAGAGTCTGTAGCCTTCTTTGCTCTCTCAAACCTGCCTGTTTGAGATGGAGGCTACGTTCACATTAACTTGCTTGACTTCTAGCATGTTCTTTCCTGAAGTTGGGTGGGGAGATCAACAGCCAGAGTTTGTGAGACCCAAATTGGCCTCTCTGCTTGTAATACTACATTTGTTCACAGCCAAGCCATTCTTATTAGTATAAAGGCTCCTTTAATGTAAGTCTCTAAGCAATCAATAGATCTAAAACCCATCTGTGCCCATGGTGTCCTGTGGGATTCCATTTCATTGAGGCACACACAGCTGCCGAGGGAGGTGTACATATCGTTTGCTTCTGTCCACTTCGTTTTTTCTTTCCCCTCCTTTGATGGCGTTCTCAAACAACAGCGAAACCTCTTGCCAAAATGTGTGTATTGTTTAGCCACGTCTGAACCATACGTCAGCAACTTCTGTTGCTCACTTAAAAACAACAGCAGCCTTTTCATTTATCTAGTTTTCATCATGGTGGCTTGGGAAGATTCCCGCACAGGACTTTAGATCGGGACTTTGCCCTCTGTTAAGCTCAATTTTTGCAATGGAAAAAGAGCTGATCTCATAGGAGAACTTCACCAGTCGTTCTGTCCATCTCCTGTCTTTTCTTGAAGAGCTTTGCTGAAGCAGCTGGGAGTGGTCTCATCTGAGAGGGAGGGGGCGAGGGCACACAGTAAGCATCATCAGATGAGCTTTTATAGCATGTCGTTACTGGCTGCTTACGGATGTTCACGAGTCCTTTTGATGACGCCGTCCATCTCCCTTGCATCTCCCGCTCCTTCTGCTCTATTTTCTGCGACAAAATAAGATCCAGAAAATCAGGTTTTTGTATTGAAGGGAAACTTGCCACCTTTTCCTGCTGTGTGCAGGAAAAGTAGTGCAATAAAAACACTTACTGGATGGGCCATGTACTCATTGCTGCTTCCTCTTTCTTCCCCGTGAGAGGAAAGAGGAAGCTGCTCATCCCTATTATGAAACAGAAAAGCAATGGTAGGGATATGCGATTCCCCCCATCTGATGACACTCAGTATTTAAGGAGCCTGGTGCCTTTTGTTGGAAAGAGAGCTCCACAAAGCCCCCCCCCCCATCCCATCCCACCCTACCCCTAAGGAATTGCTTAGGCAAGTATTATTAAGAGAGACACCTGTGCTTTTGTGGCATCAGACACCATCACACAAATCTCCATCATCTCAGACCTATTTGCATGCCAATCACCTTACGTTGACACTATGCATGACATACAGTTGCGTGGATAGCTGCAGGACACTGCAATGCTGAGCGGAGGACCCACCTAGGGACGGAGTGTGTGTGTGTGTAACCCTTTCCCCTCTCACCATTTCCTGCTCACATTTTCTCCTTCTCCAAAGCTGTTTTCTCCCTTGCAAGAGAAACCTGCATCTTTCCTCCTGCAGGCTGAAAAGCAGCTGGGGGTGGAGAGGAATTTATACAGAAAAGAAAAGAAAAGAAAACAGCTTGAGGGGAAAGGCATATGGAGTAGCCACCCTCTCCCTCGACAATCCTCCACTTAAACCTGCAGCTTCCTGAGGCTGATTTTGTTTATTAAAAAATATTGAGCATTTGTAAAGAGATGTGCTCCGGCTTCCACCAAACGTCAGACAGACAGCTTCTTATGAAGAAAACCTGAACTGCTTTATTTTTGGATGAAACAGAAGAGCGGCTCAGAGCTTCAAGCTACGCTTAACAAGAGAGTGTCTTCTCCCTTGCAAGATTGCACTGTGTGTAAATTAGAACTGTTTTATTTGCCTACAAGAAAGGGAGAGAAGTCATAGAATCATAGCATAGTAGAGTTGGAAGGGGCCTATAAGACCATCAAGTCCAACCCCCTGCTCAATGCAGGAATCTACCTTAAAGCATACTTGACAGATGGTTGTCCAGCTGCCTCTTGAATGCCTCTAATGTGGGAGAGTCCACCACCTCCCTAGGTCATTGGTTCCATTGTCGTACTGCTCTAACAGCCAGGAAGTTTTTCCTGATGTCCAGCCGGAATCTGGCTTCCTGTAACTTGAGCCCATTATTCTGTGTCCTGCATTCTGGATTGATCGAGAAGAGATCCTGGCCCTCCTCTGTGTGACAACCTTTCAAGTATTTGAAAAGTGCTATCATGTCTCCCCTCAATCTTCTCTGAGGATGCTGTAGAACCGTTTATTGTACAAAAGCCCAGCGTGTTTTGGCTTCTTGCTTTTCTATTAGGCCTTCAAGGGGTAGTAATAATGTCTGAGGAAATTAACAACAACAAATTGCCATCACAAGACAATTTGTTGCTAATACTTTCTGCAGACATTATTATAACCCCTTGAAGAAGGCCTAATAATAATAAAAAAAGAGGCCAAGACGTTGTACAACATTTTTTTCTACAGCGTCTTGAGACTTTTCTCCCTTTTTAATTTGCCCACCTGAGGCTGCACTCCTGTCCTATACAAACTTCCCTGGGAGTAAGTCCGATTGAACTCAAAGGGACTTACTTCTGAGTAGATATGCCTACGATTGCACTGCCAGGTTTTTAATTTTAGAAGTTATGAGGATTTTAACATTGTGTGTGGAACTGCAGGGGAGCAAGTCCTTGGTGGAGAACAGAGTTGCCAGTATTATGACTGATGCAGGAATCCTGTTCTGTTTCTGCATGCGAGGCACACATTCAAGATCTTGACTTTCTTCCCCATCCACACCCCAGGACCTGCCATGACAGAACTGTGGAAATAGCTGGAACACGGACAGATGTTTTTCCAACTACTCCCTGAATGACACCACCAACCTGACCAGCGCTGTGACCGAGTTTTGGGAGTATGTCTCCAGCCAAAGTCATGTTTTGCCATCATTGGGGTCATCTCATCAGTGCAAAGGTTCAGGGGAGAGGGATGGGAGGAGGTGTGGGCAGCAGGATCCTCTCACTAACCTTCCATAGGGAAGGCCTTAGATGCATTGGCCATATTTCAATGCAATATTTGTGCCACAGGAGATGAGAGAGGCATTCAAACCCTGAAACTAGAAATTCCTTTTAAAAAGAAAATAGTAGATAGTGAGCCTATCTACACTACTGCTTTAAAACGGTTTAAAATGGTTTATAACAGTTTTGAGAACTGTTGGGGTCCAGGACACACTCCATATACAGTTTTCAAAACGTTTTCAACGTGTTTTGTCCTGCGTGTGTAGATAGGCTGAGTATCAAAATTTGGTGGGTACCAAACCTGGCTTTTGGAGGAGGGTTGGTATCGTCAACACCTGACATACTGGCAAAAGTGGACTTCCCTGTCTCCTCCTCCTCCTCCTCTAGAAATGCTACACTGAGTCAGAAGACTTTGATGAGTGGGGTGAACTGTGGTATGTGGGTGGGAGGGGGATTCCCCAAAATTAGGCAGAGGGATCTTCTGCGAGAAAAGCCCTTCTTCGCCAGGAAGGTACCTTCCTCTCAAGGAAGTCAGTTCCTGGATCCAGCCCATAGTATTCTCTCTCTCTCTCATTCCCTCTCTCCCCCTCCCTCTCCCCCCCCCACAAGCATATGCAAAACATATGCAAATCTATCCCCTCTTTCATCTTCTAGTTTGGGTGATCCATTTCCTCTTTTTTGACATGTAAGTGGCCCCCCTTCCTACATCCAGGTATTCTTCTCTCTCCCCTTCATATTTCTTGGCATCCCATCGATCAACACCTTTCTGCCACTGGAGAAAGATGCCAATAATTCATTCTCTATGGATCTCAATTATTCTGATTTCTCTCCCTCTGCCCACCCCACCCCCATCCGCCCTGCTTGCAGGAGAAATGTGCATCAACTCTCTGGAGGCCTGGGGGAGCCGGGTGATCTCCGCTGGCCTTTGGCTGGCACCCTCGCATTAGCCTGGGTTCTGGTCTATTTCTCCATCTGGAAAGGCGTCAAGTGGACTGGAAAGGTACTACTTTGTGCTAGTTGTATTCTCCAGTGCTACTCTTGATTGCTGCACTCATCCCTTTCTGTTGAAATGTCCTCCTGATTCAGGTTTTCACCCAAGTGCCTATAATTAGCGTTGCTATATTTCAAGGCAAAATTGCTGTGGGTGGTATCTTATTCTAATCCTCTTTCCCCAGCTTTCACAATAGCAAAAGTCATCCTAGTTTTCTTGTTGAGTCTCTCCCTCCCTCCACCGCCACCGTTGCTGTTCCCCTAAACCCAACAAGCTAGCCATTTTTCATGCAAATTGGCCCTTTTAAAGCTGTGAAAGGCTTCATGGCACAACTTGAGAAACAGGCCAGAGATTTGGGGTTTTCAGCCTGAGATACTTTTCAGACGCAAGATATTTGTGGATTGATCGAATGGCTACTTGCCATATTACTTTGAAATGCATTTGAAATGAAGTTTCACAGCATTTTGAAAGCTGACAAATTTTAGTTCAGATTTTGGTGGTGACAAATATTCAAACTCAAACTTCAACATTCACGTTTCAGAAACAAAAATTTCCACCGCAATTTGAGATCTGCCTGTTTTTGGTTAACCATATAAAATCTGCTTTTTGATGCTATCAAATACTTACTGCTGCTGCATGTCTGCTGCCAAATACTGCCACATACTGGCAGATACATGTCAGATACCATGAAATGCTAACTGCTACTATTTATCAGCTCTCACAGATTTTCAGGTACTGATTGCTATATATCAGATACTGACAAGTACTGACTGCTAGTGCATGTTAGATACTACCAAATGTTGACCAGCTACTGCAGATCAGATGTCAGGTATTGTCAGATGTTGACGGCTGCTATATGTTAGCAGGCAGATACCATCTCATAGTGATTAGCAAATACCAGATATTATCAAACGCGGACAGCTTCTGCATGTCAGTAGTCAGATACCATCAGGAAATGCTAGTTGGTACTATAGAATCTTTAGCTGTTAAATGCTGCTGCTGAACATAAAAATTAATCAATATTTACATACCCATGGAATATTCATCATCATCATAATTCCTGGAGGAGAATTTTGAGGCAAATGCATTTCAGGGCATGTCTACACCATCCATTTATTCCAGGGTCAGCTTGAGGTCATCCGTGTGCATCCAAAGGATGCACAGGGGATCCTAGGATCAACCAGGGATGATCACTCACTTTCCCTGGGATAAAATGGATGGCATTTATCCTGGTTTTTCCCACGGTCCCGGGACAGCCCCAAGAACCGTGGGTGGAGAGGTGCCGGCTCCCAGGTCCTACTTCCTTCCCACAAGTAGCCTCAGGAAATGGTCATGGAGCTGTCCGGGGGGGGGGGGGGGGCTCCATGCCCATCGGGCATGGGGAGCAGCATTTTCACCATCCTCCGAATGGCTCTTGGGGGTGTTGGGATGCCAAGTTCCCCCTTTTTTTCTAAATTTATCTTGGTGCTGGATCACACCCATGCAATTGGATAACATCTTCTCTTTAAAAATAAAAATTCCGGAACATCCCTCTTTCCTTTCGGGAGGTTGCACTGGCGTTTGGACACTAGGGGAGGATCCCGAGAGCCTGAAAGCCCAAGATCCTTCCCCCTCCCCATCCTGGAAGGTTCATAAGTGTAGATGAGCCCTCAGTTTTACATTTAACAACAACGTCCAAAATATCTCTCTCTTACCTGCAGATTGTGTACTTCTTAGCTACCTACCCTTACTTCATGTTATTTATTCTCTTCTTTCGTGGAGTCACCTTGCCGGGAGCCAAGGAGGGAATCCTCTTTTATATCACACCATATTTCAGCAAACTCTCCCGGTCTGAGGTCTGTATTCCTGTCAGAACCCTGCCTGTGCCTGTGGAACTAATTAGCTCTACAGACAAACAAGAGCCAATTGTCCCAGCACGTTCTGAAACCCAAGGTGGAAATCGGAACTGAGTTTTTTACATCCACGTTTCCAAAATAACCTCTTCTAAATGCCCTGGTGTGTCATTAAAGTCTGTTTCTTACACTATATCTGACCTGTGGAAATTGCCGACACTGTTTCTGTATAGCAGCAGCTTCACATGAGCAATAATAATAATAATAATAATAATAATAATAAATTTCTTACCTGCCTCTCCGTCTGGATCGAGGCGGGGAACAACAACATGATAAAATACATAAAACTGATTAAAACATGACACATATTATTAAAACTGCATTAAAACATCCTAAAAACATCCTTAAAACATTCTAAAATTCCACTGGATATGCCCACCGGAAGAGAACAGTCTTTATGGCTTTCTTAAATTCTAAAAGACTGTTAAGTTGACGAGTCTCTTCCAGCAGGTCATTCCACAGTCTGGAAGCAGCAGAAGAGAAGGTCCTCTGGGTAACAGTTGTCAGCCTAGTCTTCGCCGACTGCAGTAAGTTCTTCCCAGAGGACCTGAGCGAGCGGGGCGGATTGTACGGGAGAAGGTGATCCCGCAGGTAACCTGGACCCAAACCATGTAGGGCTTTATCATGGAGTTAGTTTAATTTAGTTTTCCTATGTGCCAAGGGTCTTCAGCAAAAGTGCGCCCTAAGCGGGTCACAAATTTAGGGATGGACAAATCCATCAGTTTTGGTTTCTCCTGCATTTGGTTTTTTTTAAAAAATCTCAAATTCTTTCCTTCCTGAATATTAAGACATTTGCAATTTTTTTTTATACAAAAAATAAAATAAACCGAAATAAAATTCTCTCCCATTGTACTGGCCAAATCCAATTGGTACAGCTATTCCCAGCGTGGAGAAGATCAGGTTGTGTGCCATGTAGGATGAGGAGCCTGTCAGATAAAAAGATGTAGCAACCTTAATTCAGTACTAACCCAATTGAATAGAAAAGATTCAAACCCAGACTTTTAAACATTAAGTGCGTACAGCTCTGGGCCTGGATGGATTAATCTATCAGTTTCAGTTTCTCCGACATCCAATTTTTTTTGTTTATGTTTTTAATCTCAAGGGTAGTATCCAGGGTTGGCTCTAATGACATTCTGCTAACATAAACCAAAGTTTGGATAATGTAACTAGAGCAGTAGGGAGGGGAAATGCCAATTTGCTGCTGAAATTTGGAGGTGCAGCAAGGGAAAGGGCTGATTTTCCTTCAAAACAGGCACTAAGCTAACATAGGAACTGGGCTTTCTCCTTTTAGACAGATATCCAGCCTTGCCGCTGTCTGGGGCAGATCCAGGAGGCAGGTGTAAGCACTTCTTGCCATGTGGTCTACCATACAGAGAGCTGGGAGGGGCAGTTTTTCCGCCTCTCATTGTTATTGCCTTGCTATCAGGTGCTGTGGAGCTTGAATTGGGATTTCAGCTGATCATACACTGGCTACCTGGGCTGTCAGTCAGAGGAGGGTGGTTCCAGCTGACTCAATTGCACAATATCCTATAGTCCTCCTGTCCTGGCAGGTCAGATAACCGCAGAGGGCCAATCAGGTGTCTGATATAAAGCTCCCAGATGATTGGCTGCCTCCCATCAATCTGATCAATTTGTCACTGAATGAAGTCACTGTGCTCTGCTAGGGGGCTTGGCTTCTGCCTGTTCATCTGCTCAATGTACATGCCCACTGTTAGGCCTGAGATCTAGGGTTTCTTTGAATTGGTCTGCCACCTTTCTGGTGCGCAGTTACACCGGCCCATATGTTCCAGCTACCCCCACCCCCATGTTTCTATAGCTGGCAAAACAGGATGTCCCCCACAACGGAGGAACGTTAAGAGAAATTATGATGACATCAGCACCGCTCACCATCTCCTCGGGCAAACTTAGGGCAGCCATCCCAACTCCCAATCTCCAGACATTTTGGGTTACAATTCTCATCATCCATGCTGGCTGGGGCTGATTGGAGTTGTAGCCCAAACATCTGTAGGGCATTGGGTGAGGATGTCTGCCTTAGGGGCTATATCAGTTGCATCAGAAGTAGATTAGATTGGGGTATTCTGCTCTCACAAAATTATTGATACACATTCTCTAAAGCAGGTGTGACAACTCACATGGAAGTCTGTGAACTTGGAGACAAAGTTCAGCCTAGAGAATTGCACTGTGCCAGCTGCACTGGTTACCAGTGTGATTCCGAGCCAATTCAAAGTGCTGGTTTTGACCTCTAAAGCCTTAAAATTTGGGACCCAGGCAGGATCTCAGGATCTATACTACTGTTTTAAAACAGTTTAGAACAATAGTGACAACTGTTGGGGCCCTGGACACTCTCCATATACAGTTTTCAAACCATTTTCAAAGTGTCATATCCTGCTTGGTGTAGATTCACCCATATCAGCCTGCCCACAATTTAAGATCAGAAAGAGGGTCCCTTCCCATTTGCCCACCTGTGAGAGCAATTAAGTGGGCAATCACATGGGAGAGGGACTTCTCTGCAGTGGCCCCACACCTTTGGACAAATTCCCTTTGGAGGTTCGTCCTACAGAAGGCTTTGAAAATATATTATTTTACCATGGCCTTCTTGTGGCGTTACTATTATTGCTGCTATTGCTATTGTTTTTGCTGGTTTTATCGGTGGCTTTTATTATTTTTATTGCTATTTTATTGTGTTTATGTTTTTATTGTTTTTAATGTTTTAAACTGTTTTTATGAATTTTATTGTTGTAAGCCGCTTTGCGAGGGCTTCTGCCCTGAAAAGACAACCAAGAAATTTTTAAATAAATACAAAAAGAGACTGACCCATTTTCTTCCTTTGCAGGTCTGGATGGATGCAGCCACACAGATCTTCTTCTCCTATGGCCTAGGGCTGGGGTCATTGATTGCTTTAGGAAGCTATAACAAATTTCACAATAATGTCTACACGTCTGTTGTGTATACCAATAATAATAATAATAATAATAATAATAGCCAGCTTTCTCCAACCTGGTGCCCTCCGATGTGTTGGACTGCCAATGCCCATGCTGGCTGGGGATGGTGGGAGTTGCAGTTCAATGCATCTGGAGGGCTTTTAGCATTGATGCAGCATTTTCAAATGTCCCAAGCACTTCACATATATTATCTTCTTGTAATTCTAATCATTGTTAGTCCTACTTAGAGTAAACTCATTGAAATGAGTGGCATGTCAGCTAGACTAACCCACTATTTTTATTAGGGGTGTGCACGGACCCCCCGGATCAGATCGGGACCCGGATCGGGACCTCCAATTTTGTCCCGGACTGGTTCGGACAAAATCGGAGGCCCCCCGGACCGGATCGAGTCCGATCCCGACCCAAAAATCGTAAATTTTTGGATCGGCCGCCATTTTTCCCCCCATAGACTTGCATTGCAATGCAAGTCTATGAGGAAAAAATGGCGGCGGGTGGGTGAGGGGGGGCCTAACTCCCTCCCCCCCCGGGGCCGTCCGCTGTGGACGGCCCCGGCAGGTAAGCCCCCTCCCCCGCGCTCCCTACCCCCCCTGGGGCCGCCCGCTTCCATCCGCTGGCGCCCGCGGGCGCCAGCGGATAGAAGCGGACGGCTCCGGGGGGGGGTAAGCCCCCTTCCCCGCCACTGCTTACCTTCTCGGCCCGTCCGCTCCCGTCCGGCGCCGGCGGCTACTACCAGCGGGCTCCGCGGCCTACTCTCGAGTAGCGCGCCGGGTGATGACATCACCCGGTGCGCCACCCTGGAGCAGGCCGCGGAGCCTGCTGGGAGTAGTAGGCGCCGGCGCCGGACGGGAGCCGCCGGGCCGGGAAGGTAAGGGCCCCCCTCCCCCCTCCGCGCGCCCCCTCCTCCCCTCCACGCACCCCCTCCTTACCTTCCCGGCCCGGCGGCTCCCGTCCGGCGCCGGCGCCTACTACTCCCAGCAGGCTCCGCGGCCTGCTCTAGAGTAGCGCGCCGGGTGATGACATCACCCGGCGCGCCACCCTAGAGCAGGCCGCGGAGCCTGCTGGGAGTAGTAGGCGCCGGCGCCGGACGGGAGCCGCCGGGCCGGGAAGGTAAGGGCCCCCCTCCCCCCTCCGCGCGCCCCCTCCTCCCCTCCACGCACCCCCTGCTTACCTTCTCGGCCCGTCCGCTCCCGTCCGGGGCCGGCGGCTACCACCAGCAGGCTCCGCGGCCTGCTCTAGAGTAGCGCGCCGGGTGATGACATCACCCGGCGCGCCACCCTAGAGCAGGCCGCGGAGCCCGCTGGTAGTAGCTGCTAGTGCCGGACGGGAGCGGATGGGCCGAGAAGGTAAGCGCCCCCCTCCTCCCCCCTCCGCTGTCCACTTTCATCGGCGGGCATAGTTCTGTTCTTGGAAACTCGGACCATTTGGAGATTGAAACATAACAAAAAATGAGACATTTCTAAAATGTTCTGTATTTCATGTATCAGAGGCAATAAGCCTATCTCCACCATTTCCAGTATCAGAGGCAGTAAGCCTATATACACCAGTTGTTGGGGAATATAGGTGGGAGGGTGCTATTGCATCATGTCCTGCATGTGGGTTCCTGGTTGGCAGCTGGTTGACCGCTGTGTGAACAGAGTGCTGGACTAGATGGACCCTTGGTCTGATCCAGCATGACGCTTCTTATGTCCTTATGGCCATGGGGTCGGGGGTCATTCCTTAGGGATTGGTGAATCTGTGAAGCACAATTTCTCATTTTTCCAATGCTAAGTTTGTTCTGTCCTGATTCTGCATTGGATTGCAGAAATTCTTTAGTCCACATGGTAATTTGTATATATCTTTCCGGCACAATTTTTAAAACACACACACACACACACTTTTATATGCCTTATTTTTACAAATGTATGCATCTTTAAAGTGATTTTCCAATGAACAAAACATTTACGGACACATTGTTTTGATAATTATGCTTTTTTTAGGTGCATGGGGGCAACTTGTATTACAAGCTTCACAAATGTATGGACTTTTATGGCAAGCTGCATTTCTGTTTGTATTTTGGTCCAGGAAGTGCGAATTTGGTAAATTCGTATTGGACTGAACGAATTTCTCACCTATCCCTGCTTTTGTTACAGGACTCCTAAAGCTAGGGCCCAAAGAATTAAGGGGGAAAGCTGCCCTCCTCTTCCATTGCCACTAAGCACAAGTTGTTAGCCAGAGAACTACAGAAAGAGGAAAATAGGCATGCCTGTGTACATTCCTACATAGGCTTTACTACATGACTATGTAAACAGTTGATGTGGAACATAGGCAGGAGGGTGGGTTTCCTGTGGGCAGCTGGTTGGCCACTGTGGGAACAGAATGTAGGACTAGATGTTTCCTTGGTCCGATCCAGCCTGGCTCTTCTTGTGTTCTTAACAGCACTAGAAAACTCTCCTAGCCAAATAACCATTCATAAGCAAAGGGGTAGCTTTTGCAAGGGCCGTCCTCCTGTTGATGATCAATTCAGGGGCATACGATTTGCTCTTCGCAGGCTGTATTAGAAATTGCCCGTAACAGTAAATGATTTGAAACCCTCCACGATTCACCATTCTTGCCTCATTTGGAAAGGCTGTCTAACCATTTCTGTCTGGTGCTATTTCCTCCGAGCTGCTGATCACACTGAAATTCTCTCTATTTTTTTTCCTGGTACAATGTTTCTCTTACGAAGAGTTTTTCTCAGGGCCACTGAGCGTCACATGTTCCTTCAAAAATGGGTTTTTGCTTCCCTTTTCTTATTAGTAGTGTGTGTGTGTGTGTGTGTGTGTGTGTGTGTGTGTACACATACACACACACCTCAAGGGAGGGTTGAATCGGCTTTAAACATTCACAGGGAAAACCTCTTAAACCCTTTCCTGTTCTCAATCCATTAGCGAGAAACTAGGGTCTTGCTTATCAACCTCAAGCTGAATTTAAGGCAGTCCATCCAACCCTGGAGAAATGATTTGTGGCAGCAACCTAGCTGGTGCATGAACATTTGAATAGGGCCTTTCTCTTTGCTCTCATTTCTCTCTCTTACTTTTTCTCCTCTGTGCAAGCTCAACTGGGCATCTTTGTTCTATTCTGTTCTGTCACTGCCATATTTGCTTATCTCAAAGTTCACAGCAGATCAAGAATCATATTATTGTATTTTTAGCAACCGTTATGCAATTTCAAAATATTCACGATGGTCAAAATGTTCCGTGCCACTTACATTTCCACTTATCCATTCATTTATTCATTTATCTATATTTCACGTGGTCCTAAAGTACTGGGATAGATAACTTTAAGGATATTCAGTGGTGAAGGCCAGAGTACAGGGTCTTCTCGGTAGTAGCACTGCAAGTCTGGAATTCCCTCCCTAGGACCATTGGGCATCCTCCTTGTTCCCTTGGTAGGGACATGAGAACAGAGTCATCTTGGTAATGGCACCTGGATTGTGGACGTCCCCCCGAATGAGTTTTGGTTGGGTCTTCTTACTCTTTAATTTTAGCAGGGCATCAAATCAAGGGTGTTTCTACACAACTGGGCCTTGCCTCTGTTTTAAGTACAACATTACTGTACAAAATTATGCATGTTGTGGAGAATGTGGATAGGGAGACATTTTTCTCCCTCTCTCATAATACTAGAACACGGAAAATCCCATGAAGCTGATTGGTGGGAAATAGAACAGGAAGGACTTCTTCACGCAGTGCATAAATTATAGAATTCACTACCACAAGATGTAGTGATGGCCACCAATTTGAATGGCTTTAAAAGTGGGTTAGATAAATTCCTGGAGGAGAAGGCTGTCAATGGCTACTAGTCCTGATGGCTATGTGCTACCTTCAGAAATCCAGAAACACAACGTATGAAATCATGAAAACAGCAGCATAAGAGGACTAGAAAACAACTGACCCAACTGAGAAATACACTGCCACAGCATGAGCTAACATAAGAAGAGCCCTGCTTGATCGGACCAAGGGATCATCTGGTCCAGCACTTTAGTCACACAGGGACCAACCAGCTATCCACCAGGGACCCACAAGCAGGACATGGTGGAACACCACCCTTTTACCCATGTTCCCCAGCAACTGGTGTATATAGGCTTACTATTGGGTTTTATCTCATGATTTGGATCCGGAAAAGATCACACGAAACTCCACCCGTGCAAAGGGCTTTCCTGGTACCCCCTCTCCACTTCAGCTACCTCTGCCCCCCCTGAAGCTACCCTTGAGGGGCGACAGCCCCTCTAGAACTGCATGGGATGGATAACTCAGGGGAACAGTGGAGCTGCCTTGCATAAGTGCATCACTGTTCATGACAATTCTGGATTCAACCCATTATATTTTTGTGTTTTAATCTGAAATCTGCTTTAAGAGCTGAAAGGCAGGGTAGGCATTCTCGCATTGATTAATTACTTAATTAAAGGGAAATTTTCTTTTCCAGAGACTCCATCATTGTTTGTGCCATAAATTCTACAACCAGCGTTTTTGCAGGATTTGTTATTTTCTCCATCGTTGGCTTCATGTCTCACATCACCAAGAAGTCAATAGCTGAGTTGGCATCCTCAGGTACTGTGTCTTCAGTAGGGAAGTGGATCTAGGGCTTTCAAGAGGTGTACTGTATACCAGCAGTATGGCAATGTACCCTTAAGCTAATCTTCACATGTCTTCCTAACAATTGGGCCACGTTCTCCAGACGCTGTCAAGGGATATGGGGCTTACTTTGTATTAATTATATCATATTTTTATTTATCACTATATCATATTCATTTCTGCTAAGTGGGTGAAGATCTTGGCAGAGCTCCAATATTCAATCCCTGCAAGAAAGTTTATTTTTGCTCGTTTACAAAAACAAAGTTCTGTTCAGTGAAATAAAATTACACTGTGTGTACTATTGCAAAAGGGTTCCATTTATCCAATGCTGAGGCTGACGTAACAAATCAATTTTTTCTTCATCTATAGTCAGCGAATCCCTTTTATCCATTTCAGGAACCTTAGGCTGAAATCCTATATATGCTTACCTGGGAGTGAGCCCTGTTTTATTCAATGGGACTTCGTTCTGTGTCAGCGTAGGATTGAGCTGTTAATCAGGCATTCTTTAGTAGATTCCTGGGACAATTGTGACTGAAATCAAAAGGTTCATAACAATCTTTTTCTTTTTTAAAAAACGATTGATTCCCACCATTCCAAATATGAGCCTGCCCTTAATTTGTGGCCTTTATCACAGGCCTAATGGTCCCACTACCAAGTAGGGCAGCCATTTATGAATTGCCAAAAGAGGGGAAACATATCACCAAAAAAGAGGACAGCAATTTGCATAAAAGTTGCATATGTATAGATACAAATTTAGACAATATTTTTTGTAATTTAAATAGAAATAAAGTACATCTCACTAGGGATGTAAAAAAAAAAAACTGCAATGGAAACAAACGACTTCAGATTTTTATGAATCCACTCATGGATTTCGCAGTGGTCTGAATTCTCCCCTGCAAGACGGATTCCGCAGATTTGCAGAACGCTTTTTTTAAACGTTTGAGAATTTTGCGCAAATTTTGTTGTAGAAATATATGCAAAAAAAACCCCCAAAACACCTGGCCAAAAATGCACATTTCCACCATAGGCTTCACACACTTTGGGGAGATTTGTGCATTTGAGGGGAATTTGCACATTTTTGCACAGGCCAGTTTTAAACTGGATTTGGACTGGACAGTCCTTCAAATGGAAGATGCCTTCAAATAGAAGTTGTCTATTTGTTGGCAGCCTGACAAACAGAGGATTATCTTCTGTAAGAAGACATATAGTCATCCTGCCACCAAGAGAGGTTAGGTTGGTAGGCACCTGAGATAGGGCCTTTTTGTGTGTTGTGGAAATCCCTTCCAAGGGAAGACAGATTGGCCCCATCTTCAGTGAGTTTGAGGGCCAAAACAGACATTACTGCAGATGTGTATCTGGCAGCAATGTCTTCTTTTTATTTTTAGGTGCAGGAGGCCCAATCTGGAACTTAAAATCCCGTGTGCCCTGCACAGTAGAGTCCGGATCCAGATCAGGGCCCCTGTGCCTGCTCTAGAGCAAAAATGAATAAAAAGAAGAGGTAGCTGCTAGATACACATTTAAAGTAATGTCTGTTTTGGTCCCTAGTCAGGCAGTCAAAATTGTACTCTATCACCAGGTCTTTAATGGATCTTAGAATTATTATTATGAGAGGGTTCTACTCTTAAAGACAGTCTAGTAAATAAGTTTAGATGTTATTGTTATTCAATCAAATTTATTAGGCAACCTAAAATAGGTTTTAGCCAAAATCATAAAAAATATACTGCCCGGTAACCAAATCACTTTGGGCAGTGTACAAAGATTAAAAACCTTTAAAATACAATACTGCACATAATTTAAAAACTTAATAATAATAATAATAATATAATTATATGCATTATTTATATTACTGTATATAAATTATATACACTATATAATAATAGTAGAATTATATACTAATAATTAAACAACAACAAATTAAGATTAAACCCAGCTACAATTCTATCTTGCCCCTTGGATCTTTCTGTGTAATGATAGGGGGGAAATTTATGTAATAGCAAGAGGGGAAATGCCCCTGGAACATAGTCTATCCTTTGGATTCCTGGCTCCACACCTTTGCTTACCAATGGTGCCTAACCCTGTTGTGCTTCCTATCTGGAGTTTGCTGAAAAAGAATACAACAATAACCATTCCATGTGTTTTGTTGGTGGCAGGTCCAGGACTGGCCTTCCTCGCCTACCCCCAGGTCGTCACTGAGTTGCCCATGTCCCCTCTCTGGTCAATTATCTTCTTTTCAATGTTAATGATGCTTGGACTTGACAGCTAGGTAAGGGGGGAGAGAGAGAGAGAGAGAGAGAGAGACCCTGTGAGGACTAGGGGTGTGCACGGACCCCCCGGATCGGATCGGGACCCGGATCGGGACCTCCAATTTTGTCCCGGACCGGTTCGGACAAAATCGGAGGCCCCCCGGACCGGATCGAGTCCGATCCCGACCCAAAAATCGTACATTTTTGGATCGGCCGCCATTTTTTTCCCCATAGACTTGCATTGCAATGCAAGTCTATGAGGAAAAAATGGCGGCGGGTGGGTAAGGGGGGGCCTAACTCCCTCCCCCCCCCGGGGCCGTCCGCTGTGGACGGCCCCGGCAGGTAAACCCCCTCCCCCGCGCTCCCTACCCCCCCTGGGGCCGCCCGCTTCCATCCGCTGGCGCCCGCGGGCGCCAGCGGATAGAAGCGGACGGCTCCGGGGGGGGGTAAGCCCCCTTCCCCGCCACTGCTTACCTTCTCGGCCCGTCCGCTCCCATCCGGCGCCGGCGGCTACTACCAGCGGGCTCCGCGGCCTACTCTCGAGTAGCGCGCCGGGTGATGACATCACCCGGCGCGCCACCCTAGAGCAGGCCGCGGAGCCTGCTGGGAGTAGTAGGCGCCGGCGCCGGACGGGAGCCGCCGGGCCGGGCAGGTAAGGGCCCCCCTCCCCCCTCCCCCCTCCGCGCGCCCCCTCCTCCCCTCAACGCACCCCCTCCTTACCTTCCCTGCCCGGCGGCTCCCGGCCGGCGCCGGCGCCGGCGCCTACTACTTCCAGCAGGCTCCGCGGCCTGCTCTAGAGTAGCGCGCCGGGTGATGACATCACCCGGCGCGCCACCCTAGAGCAGGCCGCGGAGCCTGCTGGGAGTAGTAGGCGCCGGCGCCGGACGGGAGCCGCCGGGCCGGGCAGGTAAGGGCCCCCCTCCCCCCTCCCCCCTCCGCGCGCCCCCTCCTCCCCTCCACGCACCCCCTCCTTACCTTCCCTGCCCGGCGGCTCCCGGCCGGCGCCGGCGCCGGCGCCTACTACTTCCAGCAGGCTCCGCGGCCTGCTCTAGAGTAGCGCGCCGGGTGATGACATCACCCGGCGCGCCACCCTAGAGCAGGCCGCGGAGCCTGCTGGGAGTAGTAGGCGCCGGCGCCGGACGGGAGCCGCCGGGCTGGGAAGGTAAGGGCCCCCCTCCCCCCTCCGCGCGCCCCCTCCTCCCCTCCACGCACCCCCTCCTTACCTTCCCGGCCCGGCGGCTCCCGGCCGGCGCCGGCGCCTACTACTACCAGCAGGCTCCGCGGCCTGCTCTAGAGTAGCGCGCCGGGTGATGACATCACCCGGCGCGCCACCCTAGAGCAGGCCGCGGAGCCTGCTATTAGTAGTAGGCGCCGGCGCCGGACGGGAGCCACCGGGCCGAGAAGGTAAGCGCCCCCCTCCTCCCCCCCCGCTGTCCACTTTCATCGGCGGGCGCCCGCTGGCGCCCGCCAATGGAAGCGGCGGTGGGCGCCAGTGGGCGCCCGCCGATCCGCCGATCCGCCGAACCGGTTCGGAGCTTTTTCGGACCGGTTCGGATTGGATCGGCCGATCCAGCTGCGGGATCGGAAATCGGATAATTTATCCGATTTCCCACTGGACCAGACTCGGATCGTGGATCGGGTCCGATCCAGTGCACATCCCTAGTGAGGACATGAATTGGGGCAAGAGATGGCGGTTTTCTCACAATAAGCTGTACAAATAAGGCGTGCAACAAAATGTTGCATTGTGGAGTGCTGTTTTGGCTACACAAACGCTGGAATTTGGATCACTATTAGTAGATGAGGATTACATTCCTTTCCTCAATAATCTCCTCTGTGCTGATTTTAGACCCTCTCTACAAGAATTCGGTTTGACGCCTGGTTCTCCGATTATGCGCATCTTCTCAGAAGCGCTTTATGGTAAATGACTGTATGCAGGAGGTAACGCTTTAACGGCTGGAGCAAAATAAAACTTGCTATTTAACGCGCATTCGATAATGCACATAATCGGATAGATAACGTGCCTCAACTCCCGATTTGCGCTCCGCTTATGTAGAGGTAAAATTTTTAATGAGACTTGAAAGAGCTTTAAACCTTTCATGTAGAGGCAGCCTCAGAGGGTTTAGGCCATCAGCAAGCTATTTAGGCCCACTGACACTGGCCCAGAGACCATCCCCCCCATCTGGGACCTTAGCCTCTGTCTGAGGGGGAGGGGACATCAGAGTTGACAGATCCCAGAGTCCATTGCAGGGTCAAGAGGTTGGAGGTGGGAGGCGGTCTCTCAGGGTAGCAGCTCCCAAGAGGCTTCTCAAGTAAAACCCTCCCTAACAAAAAGTGTCTGTTGGAATATTGGGAACAGGCCTGCTTGAGATGAAAGCAACTCCTAAGAATTGTTAGTCAAATGAAGCTCACCCTTTAGGTGAGAAGAGATGTTTGTTTGTTGAATGAAATTTTGTGGATTACACTGCAGACATCTTTATTGTCTTGTACTGGCGGTGTTTGTGTGTGTGTTGGAATCACAACAAAGTAAGGGAAATCCAACCTTTGACAAAGGGGGGGGGGGGACCTGCACAGAAGCAGGGAAACCACCAAGCAGATTGTGATCAGGGGAAAGTGGATGGGGGCTGGGAAGGGGTGTTGCCACCTGGGGGACTCTGTTGGCCTGGAAATGGGGTCTTAAGCAGGCTGGACTTGGCCCCCCAGAGCTGAGGCTCTTCAATCCACCCTTTCTTGTTTGAATGATACAATCCAGGGGGGGTGAACCAAAAGTGATTTTGCTGTGAGTGCAGAGCAGCTCTTCCTGAATCAATGACAAATTGATTTGGTTTCAACTTTATTTTGCCTCCCAGCCTTTTAAGATGAAAAAGTGCCCCTTTATTTCACCACAAAATTCATTTGTTTCATTGTGTCATCTATTTATAAGTTAGTACACACAGGGGATGCAGTGGTGGCTGGATTTGACCTGGTTCATGCTGCAAATGCTAACTGAACAACTCTCTTCATTCATTGTTCTTTTTTTATGCCACTAAATACCTTTTTTAAAAGCATTTAATTCTACATGATTTGCTTGAGAGCTGCTTCCCCACCCCATGGTGGCTGCCAGATACTTTTAAAGTGACAGCTCTACTCTCTTAGATGTTTCTAGAAGTAATTACTTTTAGTGTTGCTTCTTAATCAACTTGTACATGGAAGTGCCCCACAGGGCTGTGGTTTTTGAAGAAAGCATTGAAAAATGACATCTGAGAGCTGTCTGTTAGCCATCCCATCAGCCACACCATTAATATTATTTATGTCACCTACCACACAAGCATTTTGGATTAAGAATTTGGAGCCGTCCACCAGACAAAAGGCTCACCAATCAAACCATTGGGAGAAGCCAAGAATCCTTGTAAAGATTATTTGCTCAACAAATGCAAGTAATGAACAAATAATAGGGAAGTATCCAATGGTACTCCTATACAGAGTAGACCCATTGAAGTGAACGGGCCTAATCTAAGTAGGACTACCATTGCATACTGCCTACTTTGCACATCACAACTACCCAGGGGTTTTAAACACCCTGGGTAGTTGCAAACAAGTGACAGCAAAGTTAGCATGCTGTCTCCTGGCTGCCCAATCACTCCTGCTGCAAATGGGAGGAGCTAAACAGTCCCAGGGACACTGGATTGTTTATTGTGACATCCAGACTCAGACTTCTGGGTTGTTGGGGGACAGACAGCCCAGCACTGGAACCCATGGAGGAGAGCTCCATAGTCAAACCTCCTTCTCCAAGGTCAGAGCTCTGTTTCCATCCTGGGAAGAGGAGATCTGCTGCATTCTATGGCCCCTTAGACACCATCTGGGGCAGGGGTAGGCACATTTGAGAGGTTCAGGAGCCATTTTTTGCCTCCAAGACCACTCCATGGGCTGAATCCTCCATGGCTGCTAAAAACAGGGGGAAACAAAACAAAAACGAAATGGCATCCGTAGCTGCTACGGGGTCACAAAAGGGTCAAAATTAGTTTTCAAACAAAAAAGCAGCTCTGGGTGGCATATTTTTAATGGAGTCTCTCCAAATTTGGGGGGATGGCAGGGGCTGTGGGGTCTGCATGTGGCTTATGAGTCATGGGTTGCCCACTCTCTGGTCTAGAGGCTATAGGATTGGTTCCATTGGGGAATGAGGATTAAGAGGATAAGGCACTGGTCATATGGAAACACCAGGTTTTAAGGACAGATTTGAAGCACCTGAGAGACATGGCACTATATGTGGGTTCACAGAGGGTGTGAAGCACAAGAAGTGAGAATAGGCACAGTTGAATGGCCTGGAACTTGGAGGGTTCTCCCTGGGGGCGTTGCTCTGGGGACTGTTATGATGAGTGATAGCCCTACCAAATGAAACCCTACACCGCTACTAGTGCCTAAGAATTGAACGTTATTATGCTAGCTAACTCCAGCTGCATAACACTGAGCTCTGTATGAGACAAACCTAGGACACCAACAGATAAATATGACAGGAGAAGACTTCTTCTGCATCTTCTTTGAAGGCTTGTTCTCATACTGGGAGAAAAAGAAGAGCAAAGCTCTGGTTCTATGTAAACATATATTTTTCTTTATTTCTTTTATCTTATCTTCTGTCTGCTCGACACGTTTCGGTTACAAAACCTTCGTCAGGAGCTACACAAAACAGATATAGCCACATTTTAGCCAACTCTAAAATACAACATAAAATAATTAAAAATTGTCTTAAGCAAGCACGAAACAACACCCATATCAAACTGAAACATAATGAACTGAAACATATCTTAGTTTTAATTCCTTTGCTATCAAACACACCCAAAGTATTCTACATTTACACATTCATGTGAGAGATTTTATACACTGACCTGGAGCACTTCTTTACAATTTGTGATTGTTATTACGACAGAATTCAGGTCAAAGTTGTCCCAATAGGCTCAGTCGTCTCAAGGTTCCGAGCTGAGGGTCAGTTTGGAAGCAATTTAAATCATTTAGTTCTACAGCTGGCAGCCTTGATTGCCTTGTGACTCTATGATCCTGTCAACACTCTGGTAGCAGTTTGGGCAAATTTTTACCAATCTGCTACTTTTTATGCTGGAACCTTACTGTAAAGTTTTACTATTATTTATACGAGGATAAATCTAACAAATCATCTAATCCACTGGGTTCCAGGCTTTTTAAGGATAGAATCCAGAAAGTTCTCTTTTACTGAGTGCTGCCTCACCCCCTCTTACCTTTTCTATTCCGCAAAAAACAAAGATTCTGGCCCATGTTTTTTATCTGTGAAATGCTTAACCAGAGGTGCCCCTGGTTTTTGATGTCTCAGACTATACAGATGCTCACCTATCCTGATCTTCAGTGGTCTTGTTGTCTTTCCTACGCAGACCTTATTGCATGGACAGATAATCATATAAATGACCCCTGCAGTGTTGCAGTTCAAAAAGTCTACAATCTGTATTGCTTTGCCACTGATGGGATGACTGAAAGAGTGCATTTTTTTAGTAATTCTACAATACACACAATGTCCACATGGGTGGTGTCCTTGAGGTCTGGGTAGGTTTAGTACAGTCTGCTGGACCATGGTTTTTTTATGATCATATTTTGTATGATCAGTGTGGATTAGCCAATCTTTTAAATTTCTTGTTCTTTTAAATGTCACCATTGGTTTCATAGACAGACCTGGCAGATCCTGAAGCAGATGCCAATTTGAGCGTATATGCTTTTGTAGATCTTTTGTGACAGGGTCAAAAGGTAAAATGCATGAGATCTTATTATTGGCCATCCTTTCTTTTGGTTGCAGTAGATGTTCTCAGTTAGATTGGCTCGCCTTGAGTCTGGCTGCTTCGATTATTTTCTTCGGGTACCTTCTACTCTAGAAACGTTGCATCATAATCTGAGACTCATGACAAAAGTCCTGATGTTCTGAGCAGTTGCATTTTATTCTCAAGAATTGACTGTACGGTAAATTGTTTTTGAGGGTCACTGGATGATGGATGTCATACTTCAGCAAGGCGTTCCTGTCTGTAGGTTTTTTAAACATAGTTGTAACTAAAGTGTGATGTTGTTTTTTAACAGTAATATCAAGAAAATTTACCTGTTGTCTATCACACATGCTCTCAAAACTTAAATTGGGATCCCTGATGTTGACCCATTCGATGAACTCATTCAACCTTTCCTTCATCCCTCTCCACACGAAAAATATGTCATCTATGAAGCACAAGAAGGGAGAATAGGCACAGTTGAATGGCCTGGAACTTGGAGGGTTCTCCTTGGGGGCGTTGCTCTGGGGACTGTTATGATGAGTGATAACCCTACAAAATGAAACCCTACACCGCTACTAGTGCCTAAGAATTGAACGATATTATGCTAGCTAACTCCAGCTGCATAACGCTGAGCTCTGTATGAGACAAACCTAGGACACCAACAGATAAATATGACGGGAGAAGACTTCTTCTGCATTTTCTTCGAAGGCTTGTTCTCATAGTGCCAAACCATGGTTTGGTGTTACATCTGGATGTAAAGATTGATGTGAAGGTCTAGGGAGGCCCTGTTCCAGGGAGGTGTGGGTGAAAGGGGACACAGATTCAATATGGAAGTCACATAGTCTTAATTTCCCCCTGCATTTCTGCACTGTGGAAGGGTTCATCACAGCTCTGATGGATGAGTACCCGCACGTGCTGAGAGCGAGGAAGAAAATATTCATTGCGGTGGTGTGTTTAATCTCTTATCTCATTGGATTCTCCAACATTACCCAGGTAAACCTGCTCTCTGTACTCTTGTTCCAATAGGTGGTAACAGCAGCCACCACCTATATTACTTTTTTGTCTTCGTGTTCCTAATGCTTACTCTGGTACAGAGCTGATAGACTAAATTTCGTTTTGATGGGGATATAGCACAGGCATAGGCAACATGTGGCCGTCCGGATGTTTTAGCTTGGGGTGACCTAGAGCTATACTAGAGTGACCAGATACAAAAGAAGGCAGGGCTCCTGCAGCTTTAACTGTTCTGATGAAGCGGTAATTTCACCGGGTGCTGCATGGTTACATATGACACCTGCTGAAATTCCCTTTTCTAAACAACTGTTAAAGATACAGGAGCCCTGTCCTCCATTCCTTATGGTCACACTATTTTAGCCTACAACTCCCACCAATCCTAGCCAGTATTGTCCAATGTCTGGAGGGCTCTCCCACACTAGAGGCATTCGAGAGGCAGCTGGACAGCCATCTGTCAGGGATGCTTTAAGGTGGATTCCTGCATTGAGCAGGGGATTGGGCTCGATGGCCTTATAGGCCTCTTCCAACTCTACTATGCTATGATTCTAAGTTGCCTGCTCCTGATTTAGCACCATCTGTATACTTGCGGCATTACAGAGGTTCCTAGGCAAAAAGCTATCTCCATTGTCTACAATGGAGGAAAAACAGAGGGTGGGAAGGGAAGCAAGGGAAGGATTTGGACAAATGCAGTATACATATTTGCATAGGGTGGTGATTGTTGTACATATTGTGTGACTGGCAAACTCCGTTGCTAAATTCGGAGATATGCGAATTTCAGAAGATTGGTTCACATAGTAGTTCAAAATGTGCAAAATTAGATCAGTTACTGAACAAATTTCACCCCCACCCTAGAATTGTGGCAAAGGAGATCACACATGGCGTGGTCCCATTCAGATTGCCCCTCCTCCCAGCCAGTGTGGGGTAGTGACTAAAGTGTTGGACTGGGAGTCAGGAGATCTAGTCCCCACTCGTCCATGGAAACCCACTGGGTCACTTTGGGCCAGTCACAGACACTCAGCCCAGCCTACCTCACAGGGTTATTGTTGTGGGGATAAAATGGAGAGGAGGAGGATTATGTACGCCGCCTTGGGTTCCTTGGAGGAGAAAAGGCGGGATATAAATGCGATAAAAAATTAATAAATTCCCTTTTAAACCACACACACACACACCACATGAAATGTGATCACACATTTCTTGTATTGTCTAGTTTGCACCTCAAAGAGCCACCAAATGTTATAGGGAGTAGATAGTCAAACCTACTCATGAGACCACTCCGGGTCCATGCAAAGCCCTCCCTCCCACTCTCCCCACTCTCTCCCTCCCTCCCCCAATCACCCTGCTTACCTGCAGCCTCCTCCACGTCGTCCTGTGTCGTCCTGTCTCCTCGCTGTGGGCTGCCGCATTTCCTGGTCATGGCAGGTGATGACATCACCTGCCGTGACCAGGAAATGCAGCGGCCCACAGTGAGGACGGAAGACGACAGCAGGACAATGGTGGAGGAGGCAGCAAGTAAGCAGGGCGATTGGGTAAGGGACGGAGGGAGCGTGGAAAGTGGGAGGGCTCTGCACGGACCCTGAGAGGATCCAGATCCAGATTCGAGGTGGATTGGATCAGGCCCGATCGGAGGTGGGTTGGATCGGGCCTGATCCGGACCTCCCAAACTGGGATTGGGATCCAGATTGGATTGGGGGGTCTGTGCACAGCCCTAGCTAGTAGCCTTTGATAGCCTTCTCTTCCAGGAATTTATCCAACCCCCTATTAATAGCAGGGCCTGGAATAAGTTATGGGACTTTTTACACTATTGCTCATAGACATTCAACAGGACTAACCATGGAGGGAAAGGGTACATCTCTCCTCACCATATGTTGTAATTAGGAATAGACACATCTGTCAGTTTTACATTTCCCACGTTTGGTGTTTTTTTTTTAAAAAAAAAACTCAAGATTTTTATTTATTTTATGTATTTGTTATTACTAGGGGTGTGCACGCCAAAATATATCATCATTTATCATTATCGTCATTTCAGACCAAAAAAAATATTGTCTTCATTCGTATTGTAGCTGAACTGTATTGTCTTCACGATAATTATTGTGAAAAAACGATATTTTTTGCAGCCCTATTTTTAAAGAAAAAAAATGCCTATAACAATTGTATTTTAAAAGTTAGAGGCTTGAAACTTGGTCACAGTGCTTAAGGGGTATGCCTAAGTATGTGTATGAAATTTGAGATCGATCTCTCCAACCTTCGATTTTATATTAATTTTTTAAAGATCATTTCTGTTCTGACAGGTCTGAATGAACGCACGTGGCGAGCTGTCATTCTGATCTGTCAGAACTGAAATGATCTTTAATAAATTCATATGAAATTGAGGGTTGGAGGGATCGATTTCAAATTTGGCACATATGTGAAGCATATGACAGCTCGCCACATGCGTTCATTCAGACCTGTCAGAACAGAAACAATCTTAAAATAAATCATATAAAATCGAGGGTTTGAGGGATCGATCTCAAATTTCATATACTTACTTAGGCATACCCCATAAGTACTGTGACCAAGTTTCAAGCCTCTAACTTTTAAAATACAAAAGTTATAGGTATATTTATATGGCAGTCAGATAAAACGATAAAATCGCCCGAAAATTATCGTCTCCGTTGATTATCGTAGGTTTTTCTATCATATCGTCATCGTTAAACACATGCACGATAACGACCTTATTGTATCTTTATTGTACATTTTATCAATACGATACACATCTCTAGTTATTACATTTATATCTTGCCTCTTTTCCTATTGCAAGGAACCTGAGCTGGCCTGCATGGTCCTCCTCCTGTTCACTTTAAGTTTACAGAGGTAGGTTAGGCTGAAAGCCAGTGACTGGCCACAGCCATTGAGGTTTATGGCCGAGTGAGGCCTAGAACTTGGATCTCCCAAGTCCTAGTCTGACACTCTAACTGCTACACCATATAGGCTTTCTGTTTCTTAAGAAATTCGCAAAGTTTGGAAAGTTCTTATCAAAAATGAATCGAACAAAATGTTCACACATCTGCATGAGTCAAATTCAATAGGGTACCACTTTTCTAAGCATAAAGAGGACCATGCTGTAGTACCTGTGATGTAGCTGTTAAAGATGAGGAGCCTATAAAAAGGGGGGATGGCGTTGACATCCCAACTTCAGCACTGCAAACATAGTTGAATCACAGGGATTGAAACCCAGGCTTTTCAGAGTTAAATACTCAAAATCCAGTCTGAATGAATGAACCTTCAATGTCACTTTCTTCCACATTCAAATTTTTAAAATCTCAAAATTTAAAATTTTCTGTCCAATTTGTGGAAAAATTTGTGGATTTGGGTAAGTTCTTATAAAAAACCAAACCAGACTAAATTCCCTCCCCTACAATTGTTCCCTGAACCCACAATTAATTTAAGAAAGAAGAGACATAGCTACACACTATGCAGTAAGTATAACATGTAGTTTGAGCCTTTTGTTGGGCTATCTTGTTTTTCCATCTGTTTACACCATTTCTATACCAACTTTCACCCAATGGTTTCAAAGCCAACACAATAAAACAAGTCAAAAACAACTTTAAGTTGTCAAACTTAAAATCATTCTTGGCTCCTGTTGAAGTTAATCAAGCTCTAAGGTGGCAATCATTTCCTTCCTAGCCCCGATGAAAGAGGCAGATAAAATCTGGAACTCAAGAATGGTTTTGTCAGGTCCAGTTGGCATCCAAGCATGAACCTTCCTGGCAATTTTAGTAGCATTGGCTGTTAATGTTGCTTGAATGTCTCTTCTTGCTTCACACCCCAAGGTCCTGAGAACTATTCCTGACCTTTGCTGGGACAATGGAAGAAAGGGCTCATGGCCTCCATCCCGTTAATAGCTATTTCTCATTTGCGGGTGTGAATAGATTTTACAGTAACATGGAAGAGATGATTGGTTATAAGCCATGCAGGTGGTGGAAGATCTGCTGGGGTTTCTTCACTCCACTTGTTTGCTTGGTAAGGACTTAAGGACAAACCAACCAAAGGATTATCTTGCCCCGGTCAGAGACCAAAGGTCTGTCAAGTTCAGCACTCTCTGCTTCCATGACTGCAGTCTGTCTTCTTGAAAGACCAAACCAGATGTGATGATAATCACATCATTAACCATTGTATGTGTTCCTTTTTTTTTAATGGCAGCTGTGCTGGAGGCAAACTAGATAGGGCTCATGGTGTGTGTGGAATGGGCATGCTGGCTGGGGATGATGGGGGTTGTAGTCAACTACATCAGGTTGGGAGAAGGCTGGTGTAGCTGGAGGTGTTGAGGGCAATGGTGAAGCCATGTATGGAGATTCTAGAACAGGGATGCAGACCCTCTTTCTGCCTGAGGGCTGAATTCCATTTTGGAGAAACTCTCGTGGGCTGCATTCCAGTGGTGGTTGGAGCTGAAGGCAAAAGGGTGGGGCCAAACTGCCTAGCATAGTCTAGCTTGAAGCTCTTACTGCTAGGAACTAAGCCTTAGGAGAGTCATTTTACTCCTTTAGAATGGAGGAAAAAGCTTCCTCAAAGCTGGGAAACCACCAAACAATTGGGTTGGGCCCAAGGGAAGTGGGCATGGCCATCTGGGGAACCACAGTGGACTGGTTTGGGGCCCCAGGAGGGCCAGTTTTGGCCCCCAGGACTGACGTTCCACACTGTTTCCCAATAACCAATCTGCTTTCCTCTGTGCTGATGCTGAGCTGCCACATTTCTTCCTTCTTTTTCCAGGGGTTTTTCTTCTTCAGTGTGATTGAAATGAGTCCCCTGAGCCTGGGTAAATACGTTTATCCAGCTTGGGGTCAAGGCATTGGCTGGTTCATGGCCCTGTCTTCTATGACGTTGATCCCAGGATATATGCTGTACTTTTTCTGCACTGCAAAGGGAACGGTCCGACAGGTAGGCGCAATTTCACAGCCATGTTCCTTTGGGTTAACACCTCATTGGGACACAATAGCAGCCTTTTCCCCACGACAGCGACTCTGTGTTACCAAAGAGCAGAAACGCACCATCGGCAAACTCCTATGAAATCTCCTTTGCTGGACTGTAAGGAAAAAATACTCATGGTTTGTTTATTTTTGAATATGATATACTGCCTTTCTGTCAATTAGATGCCTTTCAAGGTGGCTTAAACATATATAATAATGTGTTCATTCTTTTTTTTAAAAAAACCCAACCATTATCAAAGAAAAACAGCAGACAGAATAAAAAGCTTCCAGTGGTCTATCATGATTTCTTTAAAGCAGTAATTAAGGAATTTAGCAGACAGTGAACCAAAACCGCAGACTGAACTGAACAAACATGGACATCAAATCCAGAACTATATGCTACAATAAAAAAAATCAGACACCAACCATTAACTATCAGGAGTTCAATTGAACAGGACAGAATTTGCCTGGTGCTAAAGGATCATAACAAAGATGCCACGCACATCTCCTGTGTTCATAGTTGCAGCATATCCACAAAGAACAGCCTCCCACTGGTAGTGTGGGATATGTTGCTTTTCCATCAGGTAAAACACAGGGCTAAGCAATTATATATATAATCCAGTAAGCACATATAAAGCCTAGGCACATATATTTAATCCAATAATTAATAAGCTAAAGCAATTTTAATTTAGGAGGCACATAAGATGCCAAATGCACAGTAGTCAGAAAAGGGGCAGAAGAGCATGAGCTAAAGATAGGAACATACAGTGGAGCAGAATTGTCAGGTGTCTGTGACCTTTGAAGCGTGAAGAAAGGCACGAGACATCATGGGGGCTGTTTTGTCATGAGATGGAACTTAGCTAATGCAAGTAGGAAACACAGGTGTCTGTGGTTGGAAGCGGATGCGTGATAGTAGGGAACACAGGTAAAAATAACTAGACCATGACAGTAGGTCAAGCTCTGCTAAGATTGCTTGCAATTACAGAGGAAACAGATGATATGTGTGGGTGTAAAAGTGTGGAGGAGAGGGGAGGATGAACAAAGGCGGGGATTTTAGTATTATAATGAGGCATATCGGATAAGCTGTAACTTGTTATAGGAGGAAACTTTTCCGGCCGGGAACAGAGAATAAATGCTGTGTGATTTATGATTTTCGGTGTGTGCCAAGCTTGTATAGCCACACTCCTTTTGCAAAAGGCTTTTTGCAATAAAGAAACTTGTATTCATCCGTCCAGATTGTGTTGTCCTTTTCTAAAACAGAATGGGCATTTCTAACAGTAGTTGCATGCCTAACCTCAGTACCTGAGGGAGCACCTCTCCCTATATATGCCTGCCCAAGATTTGAGATCTGTTGGAGGAGCCCTCCTCTGCGTCCCACCAACAGGAGACTTACATTATGGTGGGACATAGGAGAGGGCTTTTTCTGTTGTGGCACCCTGGATGTGGAATAGCCTTCCTTTGGAGGCCTGACTGGGGCCGACGCTGGCTTCATTTTGGCGCCAAGTTAAAACACGGCTTTTTATCAAGATCTTTGAGAGCTAAATTGTCCATAGTTGCACATAGTTTTAATTGTTTTTCATTGTGCCTATCGCTTTTAAAAAAAAATGTCTACTGGTTTTAATTAGTTAGGAATTTAATTCATTTTAGCTGTCTATATTATTTATTATTTTACATTGTTCTGATTTTATCTGTACACCGCCCTGAGATCCCAGTGATATAGTGCGGGATAAAAATGTTTTAATAAATTAATAACTTCTGCAGGCAAAACCAACCAGAGAAGGGTGTTCGACAATTTCAGCAGCTAGCCAGGTCCTTAGCATTCAAAGTGCTTCAGATTGATGTAATAATAATAATAATAATAATAATAATAATAATAGCAGCAACAACAAAAACAACAATGCTTTCTCTGAAATCTTTACAACAACCCTTTAAGGTAGATCCATATTACTATAACCATACTGCAGATGGGATAGGCTCTGAGTCTGAATAAGACTACTCTGTGTGCTCATGGCAGGGGTAAGATCTGGGACAAATGAGAAAGAAGTTTCAATTAATTTTTGACCAGAATTGACCTACTTTGCACCTCCTGGGACCGACCGTGGCCCCGAATGCAAACTGCGCTTGAGGTCTGTATATTTTCAAGCTTGCAATGCAATTCATGGAACAAAAGTAAGGTGTTTGAAAAATGTGCTCCTGTGAGCAATGCATGTGAAAAAAAATGCATACTTTCAAATACTGCCCACAAGTACCCTTTAATCGATGGGAGAAAAATGCATACATTTACAAAATGTACACAACTGATGCATGCATTTGGGGAAATGTGCACAAGAATATGCATGGATATTCATGCAAAAAGGAAAAAAATAATAATGCTCACAATCTGATCTGGATCCAAGTCGGATTATGCTTCAAGGTGTAATTCGGAAAGCTTCAATGAGCTTGAGTTTGCTGATGCGCACAACCCTAGCTGGGGACTTCCTGGTTCTTAGCTCAGTCTCTTGGCCACTATATCATACCAGCTCTTGCATGGTCCGGCAAGTTGAGTTAACACCTGCTGCTAGTCCGGAGTGGCTCTTCAGACCCACATCTTCTCAGACCCTCTGTGCGCTCCATCTTCGTCATCCATCATCCCTCCTCCTATGCTCAAAGCTATTCTTTAAGCTTCTTTCTGACTTTGCCAAAGCTTTTCCATTAACCCATAGAAAGCCCTTCCTTGTTTGGGGATTTAAATGGCTTAAGGGATTGTATGGGATGTGAATGCCTGACCTTTGGGTTGCTAGCTATAATCTATTGCAGGTTGACAACATGTTTTTTTAACATCCATTGGGCTTGGTTCATCCTCTGAGCATCTGAATGGCCCAGAAATTCAGGACTTAATTAAAGAGACACTGGGGGTGAGGAAGACGCTGCTTAGGTTACGTAGTCTCTACATCCATGATTGTACTGTGCAACAAGTGTGGGATTTAGTATATGTTGATGACAGAATTCCTCATCCAGAGATTTCCAGTTTTTGCATTATTTTTTCTTCTCTTTTTAAAGTCAAGTATCTAGTCCTTATGACTTTGAAGTCTCAGCAGCCTGAGTGCAGCCAGACAGGGCTTCTAGTGGTCATCAAAAATTAGAACATTGTGGTTTTTATAGCTCCTCCCCTCTCCCTTTGAGAATAAATTACACCAAACAAGCAAATTTGTATGCGACTTCAAGTTAGCACTAAACTTCCACAATAGGAAGTACTTCCTCAATGGGGGCACTCCTTTATAGTACTTCCTGTTTCCTGTTTCCGACTGGGGAAGGAGACATGTAGGAGAATTCAATAATGGTAGGGTAACCATAGGCTGACCATATGAAAAGGAGGACAGGGCTCATGTAACTTTAACTGTTGTAGAGAAAAGGGAATTTCAGCCAGTGTCATTTGTATGCATGCAACACCTGGTGAAATTCCCTCTTCATCACAACAGTTAAAGCTACAGGCACTATACTGGAGTGACCAGATACCAAAAAGGGCAGGGCTCCTGCAGCTTTAACTGTTGTGATAATGAGGGAATTTCACCAGGTGCTGCATGAATACAAATGACACCTCCTGAAATCCCCTTTTCTATACAGCTGTTCAGGATACACAAGCCCTGTCCTTCTTTCCATGTGGTCAGCCTAAACTATGGCCACCCATTCTTTTAAAGGGCCTAATGCAGGGAGAAAGGTGAGAGCTACAGACCTCTTGTACAAAAATCCCTGATACGCCAGCTGCGCCCCTTCCTAGAGTTGGAAGACCTAAAGATGGTAGTGCACGCGCTGGTAACTTCGAGGCTCGACTTTTGCAATGCGCTGTACATAGGGCTACCTTTGTGCCTAGTCCGGAAACTTCAACTAGTTCAAAATATGGCAGCCAGGCTGGTCACCGGTACATCTAGGGGTGAACATATTACGCCAGCTTTAAAATCGCTCCATTGGCTGCCAATTAGTTTCCGGGCGAAGTATAAAGTGTTGGTTATTACCTTTAAAGCCCTACATGGTTTGGGTCCAGGTTACCTGCGGGATCGCCTTCTCCCATACAATCCGCCCCGCACGCTCAGGTCCTCTGGGAAGAACTTACTGCACTCGGCCAAGACTAGGCTGACAACCGTTACCCAGAGGACCTTCTCTTCTGCCGCTCCCAGACTGTGGAATGACCTGACGGAGGAGACTCGTCAACTTAACAGTCTTTTAGAATTTAAGAAAGCTATAAAGACTGTTCTCTTCCGGCAGGCATATCCAGTGGAATTTTAGAATGTTTTAAGGGTGTTTTTAGGATGTTTTAGGATTTTTTATGCAGTTTTAATAATATGTGTTATGTTTTAATCAGTTTTATGTATTTTATCATGTTGTTGTTCCCCGCCTCGATCCAGACGGAGAGGCGGGTAAGAAATAAATTATTATTATTATTATTATTATTATTATTAAGCATAATTTGTTTTATTTAATGCTTTTATTTATGCAAAATTCTTAAATGTTTTGCCAGATTTTCTCAGATTGAAGTGAATTTGGTTTAGACAAAATTGTGTTGGCAAATCTAGCAGGGATACGTTCTATTCTGGGAGACACAAAAGAGAGCGCAAGAGTGTCTCAAATTTATCTGGGACCCTAATCTGTAGCTTACTTACCTTTGTAATTAATCCAGCTTTGCCTGTAATCAAAAGAATCCTGCCTTTAATTTAAGAATGCAAGCTATAATGTTTGCAGATGAAATCCCGCACACGCAAAGGCAAGTCAATAACAGGCCCAAAGAGACCAACACAAATCTTTTCCTATAAATTATTTTTTCTTTGTAGATCTGTACACAGTGTTGTCACTACTGCAAATGATACATGATTTCATCAGATGTGATTATATAAGGAATGTTTTGTACATCAGCACTCAAGCACCTTCTATTAGTGGAAGGTGTTGGGCGTCGGGACAGGGAGGAATTTTCTTCAGATCGCAATCTGATAAAAACTAACCAAGTTTGCAGTTCCCAATTAAATATGTGAATCAGAATACATCTTTGGCATTTACATGTCTCAGAATTTTGGAAACGAGTGCTCTAAACAAAACATGCATGCAAAAATGTTTATTTTAGAAGAAATTGTATTTTTTTTAAAAAAAAATACGTTGGTGAAAAAATGTACAAAAACATTAGATAAGAGGAACGTGGTTGCAAAACAAAAGCATGTATCTGGGCATACTGCATACAAAATGCATATATTGAGAGAAATGTGCATGAAATCTTTTTGGACATTTTAAAAAAATTGTGAACCCATGCGGAAATAGGACAGAATGAAATGAGGGTTGGAAAAGTGAGAAATGGAGAGAGATTGAAATCAATGGGGAGGAAAGGGCAGGGAAAATGGGTTGTTGTGTCCTCCAGGGACTCAAGGGGTCTTATTATGCTTCTGCAGAGTAAGAGAGCAGACCATAGCTCAGGAGTAGCACACATCCTTTGCCCGGACAAGGTCCCAGCCTCAATTTCTGGCATCACCACTTAAATGACCTCAGGTAGCAGGACTGGGGAAGAGCTTTGTGTGACACCCCCAAAAGACACAGCTGACTACACAAAAGGACAATGGTTTCCACTTGAAATGAGGCAGCTTCTTACATTCAGACATGCATACAAGTTACAAAGTATTTTCCCATCACAACCTCCTTTTCCCATCATATCTGTAGGCCAGGGGTTGGCAGGGGGTAGATTAGGATCTACTGGTAGATCAGGATTTACCAGTAGATCTCTGTGTGATTCGCAGTAGATCAGTAAGGATTTCTCACTCCCAGTTGTCTAACAATAGCAACAACTAAAACGCTTCCACAGACCCTAAGTTAGGTTGCTGAAAAGGAATGCATGGGGGAAATCCAGGAGTGTATTTTTGCATGAAAGAACGGGGGAGCTTGGTTCTGGTTCTGATCACGAATTCCTGGGCTGAGCATTTGCTCAGAGGCACCTTATTCCTTCATCCGTACAGCAGCCTGCCCCAACCTGGTACTTCAGGGGTAGGCAATTTGTAGCCCACCAGATGTTTTCACCTACAACTGTCATTAACCCTCACCATTAGCCATGCTGGCTAGGGCTGGTGGGAGTTGAAGGCCAAAATATCTAGGCAGGCAAAAGTCACCCAGCCCAGCAGTCCTGTCTAGAAGTTTGGGACTACAATCCACATCAGCCCAAGCCAGCATAGTAAGTAGTCAAAGATGATGAGAATTATAGGCAAAAACACCTGGAGGGCACTGTGATGAGGAAGGCTGCTGTCTCAGCTTATGTCCTCCCACACCTGAGCCACGCTTCTGTATCTGGCACCAGTTGGTTAGGCTAACCACGAACGTCTTGCCAAAAAGGAGGAAATTCAGCACCATTTTGTATAACAGTTGCATATGCAAAGGTATATCTATAGGTGTAAAATTGGGGGGGGGGCTGTTAAATAAATAGAAATACTAAACGTATCACCATAGTAGAGAAGACTGACCAGGTAAGTGGTGTACCTGCTCAGTCAGTTCTCCAGGTGCTAATTGTGGATGGACAATTTCAAGGCCTCTGCATGCTCTTCTTATGGTTGAATTTTAAACTGGACTTGGATTGGACAGCTGTCCCAACAGAGGACTGTCCTCTGATAGCTGTTTGAATTGAAGACTGTCCTCTGTAAAGGAGGCCACCCAGCCACCCCAGAATTGGTGGATCTTCAGGTTCTAGTAAATAACAAAATAGATCTTGGAAGCCTGAAGTCTGCCCACCATTGCCATTAAACAAAATAATTCCAGCGCTAATGTGACTTCTGGTGGGAAATTCCAGGTATGGATTACCTCTGAGGACTATGGGGACGTTGCCAGCCAAACCAAGGAGAATGCAAAGATTTTGTTTGCGTTTCGTTATTTCTTGCTGTCCTCAGCAGGATTTGGTTCTCCTCCTCACTCCAGAGAGAATGATGAAATGGGATTCTTGCCTCTCACCTCGACCTCTCCAGTAATTATCGCTAAAATCTAATTTCCAGTGTTCATAGTCACTATCCTGAAATTTGATTTTGGACACCTTCATCTTCTTGACACATCATCTGCATCCTGCTGGGAGAATAGATTAATATACTTCTCTTTAACTATGGTTTACCTGCCACAAGCTGAGAGGAGAGACAAATTTAAAACAACATTGTGTCAAGATCCAGTTATTTCCTGAAAAGCCCCATCTTGAATTCATGTGTTTGTGGGGAGGGGGGGATATTGTGGCAGTGCCAGGATCCGGTTTGTGTTTCTTCTTCTATGGCAAAGGCAGTCTGAGGATTCTGCCACTAGTGGCTCATTTGGCTTACACTGATAAACTTTTGTTTTGATTAGAGTTTGAAAAAGCAGGACTTGCACTGCAACAAAGGCCTCATCGACACCAAGCAGGATATAGCACTATGAACATGGTATGAAAGTGGTATTTAAAAGGCAGGAGCCACACTACTGCTTTATAGCGCTATTGACGTGCACTGACAACTGTTGGGGCCCATTGATTCATACCATATACCGCTTTCAAACCGCTATATCCTGCATGGTGTGGCTCCTGCCTTTTATATAGTGCTTTCATAGGGCAATATCCTGCTTTGTGGAGATGAGGCCTAAGTCATTTTGTTCAGAGTTCTAGCCAGCCATTCCCCCTTCCCTGCCAAACACTCCCCCCCCCACACACCAAACCTGCATCTTCTATTTGTCAGACTACATGTCATGTCTCTTGAGCTTGGGCTATTTTGCCCCCGTCCATCACATAGACCCTGTTCAGACAACACGCTAAGCCACAGTGATTAAGCATTTTGAACTAAACATTATGGCTTAGCGTGCTGTGTGAACCATAACTTAGTGTGTCATGTGAACCATTCCTAACCATCGCGGCTACATAACCAAGGCTTAAATACGCTCACTAACCATGTGCTGCAAAAGGGTTAATGGCCTAACCATGGTTTAGCGTGTTGTCTGAACAGGCCCATATTTATATATTTTTCGACTTCTGCAAACCCTGGGGTTTCCATAAGCATGCCATTGCTTCCCTCTTGTTTCTCAGTAGCCCCATTTTAGCTACAGTGCTGTCGGCACTCACCACCAGAATTTGTTATTAGAAGGAATGATGTCAAAATTAAGGTGTATCTCTGAATATAACAATCCCACTGATTTCCACCAGGCTGGGGAAGGCTGGTCTGCTTTCCAGGCAGACATCTTTCCTGTCATCTGGGACCTGAGCCTTTGAGCTGGAGATGCCGGGGTTTGAATGTGGGACTTTCCGCATGGAAAGCAGGAGCTCTCCCTCTGAGCTGTGGGCCCTCTCCAAAAGTCCAAAGGGAACGGTCCGTTGGGAAGACCATGGTATAGGAGAATAGCACGAATACACAAGTGGAAAGAGTGTTTTCTTTTGGTTTCACCAATAATACCGCATTTGCCTTTCTCTAAAAGATCCTGCAGAAAGTTCTTTCAATTCTGCAATGAAAATGAAAGTAGGTACAGTGGATTAACTGGAGAAGGAACAGCAAGTATGGGGTGTGAAGCAGAAGGACTGACTTGGGAAGTTTCTGGATGTCAACTGGCTGGGGAGGTGGCTGTGGTGGTGGTGGTGGAGGAGGAGGAGAGAGGAGAGAGGCTGTAATGACAGTGAAAGAATGTGAGAACCAAAGTGTTTCACAGTATGTTTTGGTTAGGGAAGTACTAAGGAATAGAAAACAGATATGTGAGCTTCACCACAGAGTTTTTCTACATGAGGCATTTATTGTGTGCTTGTTATTCCCTATTCACGGTTGTTTACAGGTTCTTTAGATGACATCATGACCATCCAGTTTTGCTTCTGTTTTTAAACATCTCTTTCGGTGTATGTTTTTGCCTTTTCTACACAAGGATGTTAATCCACTGGATCTACTTTTGGTTTTATTGCAAAATTGAGATCTGAGCACTACACAAAGAGTGCTTCCTTTTCTGCTTTTCTGCTACATTACCTCTGGGTGGCACTGTGGTATAGCAGAATAACGCAAATCCACAAGTGAAAAAAGCATTTTCATTTGCTTTCACAAATAATATTACATTTTCCTTGCTCTAAAAAAACTTGCAGAAAGTGCTCTCAATGCTGCAACGAAACCGAAAGTAGATACAGTGGATTAACAGTCTCATGTAGAAATGCTTGCAGATAACGGGGTGGGGGTGGGGGGAGAGAAACAGAGTCATTAAGGATATGATCCTATGCATGTTTAGACAGAAAAAGGCAGATTTTTTCTGTATCAACATGCACCCTAAGTCATCTTATCTAGGAGAAAAATTCTTCCTCGCTCAAAAATTTAGAGTCTAAATATACTGGAAGATGCTCACTATCTTAGCAAAAGCAGCCTCTAAGCCTCCGCCAGAAAGCTTCCTTGACCTTCTTGCTCCTGTCCTGTAGGATAGAACACTTGCCTAAATGCCATATTTCTATTCATTGTACTCTGATGACAGAGGAAATGGGGGAAATGATCACTTTCTGCGTTTGAAAGCGGGCTTATTAAGAAATTTCCCTCTTTCCTATATCTTTCTTCCTATTCATTTTGCATAATTTGGTCCAGATCAGTGCAAAACTTTTTGCCCTGTCCTCGGCTGCCCAGTGCAGAGCTGAAGCTAGCTGGTGAGGTCAGGCCATCTCTGCTAATGGGTTTGAATAAGATCTTATGTGAGGACAATAAATAAGTTTGTCTAGAAGAAAGATAGGCAAAGGGCTGAGGTTAATCAGGCTTGTGGCCTTTCCAGCAGACTGCCTGGATAATGAAATAAATCTGCTTGATCCTAACAAAGATAGGCTTGAATACGAATCCCCCAGAGAAGAGACACTGCACTATTTTTCAAGTTTCCACCTCAGGTCAAAACTCACATGTTCACGCAGAGGAAAATTAATTAGCTTCAAGGCCATTGGTGCTTAAAAACTATCCTTTTTTTTTAGGATCATGGGAAAGAAAACAAAAAAACCCACCCACCTCCTTGCTCTCTGAAGTTTTGGAAATCCCGGTTTGCTCCTTTTAGAGCAGGGGAGAAGGCCCTCCTTTAGCCAGAGGGCTGAATTCAATATGCAGAAGTTCTCTGGGGCTGCATCCCAGTGATGGGCCAGGCTGAAGGGAAAGGGGGCTGGACCAAAGGCCAAGAGGGCAGGCAGAAATATAAAAAAAAATCAGCCTATTTCAGCTTAAACCTTTTTACTGCCAGCTATTCAGCCTTAGGAGAGGCATTTCAGCCTTTCAGAATGGAAGGACAGGACTGCACAAAAATTGGTCGGATGAAAGGGGGTTGGGCCAGGGGAAGGGAGGATGGTCATCTGGGGAATGAATTGGGGCCCCAGGTGGGCCAGACGTGGCTCATGCCCCTGAGGTTCTGCATCCCTGTTTTAGAGCCTTGTATTCTCATTAGGTTCCCCCATCCCCAGACTGTGCCCAGATGAAATATGGAGCCAGCTTTAGGTGCTCACAGTCTTTCCCACCTGGGTTCTCTTTAACGAGGTCAGGGAGATGCTATATTCAGACAAGTAATTTCGTGTGTGTTCACTCAGTAATTTCACTCTGCAAGGAGTGTCAGGAGTAGAGGTGAGCCATCCCCGCCTGCCTGCTAGCTCATGCTAGACCAGGTTGGAAATTATTTCTCTTATTTATTTAAAACATTTCTTGGCCGCCTTGCAGGGCAGAGGCCCTCACAAGGTGGCTTACAGTAATATAATACATACAATATTAAGAGCAATAAAAACATAAACACAATCAAATAGCAATAAAAACAATAAAATCAACAGTAAAAGGAGCATGAACAACAATAGCAGCAATAACAGTATTCATCATGGGAAGGCCATGGTAAAATAAAATGTTTTTAAGGCCTTCTTGAAAGCCTGCAAGGATGATGCATGGCAGACCTCTGATGGAAGTTTGTTCCAGAGGTTTGGGGCCACCCAAGAGAAGGCCCTCTCTCGTGTGGACACCCACCAAATTGCTTTTACAGGTGGGCAAATGAGAAGGGTCTCTCTTTCTGATCCTAAAGTGCAGGCAGGCTGATATGGGTAAAGGTGGCCCTTCAAGTAACTAGGTCCCAATCCGTTTAGAGCTTTAAAGGTCAAAACCTGCACTTCGAATTGGATTCGGAAACACACCAGATCTATCCATCCATCTATCATCTATAAAAATCAGGAATACTTTGGCTCATTTTCTGAGCCAACCCTACTTCAGAAGTCAAGTTTCATTCGCCCCTGGGGAAGTGACATTTCTGAACGACTACAAGGAACTTTCTTCCATCAGAGCAGCAAAAGAAGGAGAGATCTCCCTCTGCCTATGGCCAGAGCAACAATGCCAGCCTGGTAATGGGAGTTGAGACTGAATGGGAGTTGAGACTGAAAGAACTGGGCCTGTTTAGCCTGGAGAAGAGAAGATTGAGAGGAGACAGGATGATAGCACTCTTCAAATACTTGAAAGGTTGTCACAGAGGAGGGCCAGGGGGTTGCACCCAATGGCCCCGTAGGCCCCTTCCAACTCCCCTATTCTATGATTCTATGAGGATGTTTGGGTGTGTGGTGGAGTGGGGGGTGTTAGGTGCTAAGCCAAGAATTCCTCTCTGACTCAGGTTTCAAGCCAGAGAAGTACTCAAGGGCCTCATCACGCTTGCTTCTTTGAGGTGAGGATTTCAAGCCTTTGAAGCGTGCATTGGGGTCGGGCCACTTTCCCTGGAACTTTTAATGAGTGATGCGTGAGGGTGTTTTGCACTTCTGTGAGATCCATCACAGATCTCACATAGGATACAAGCTAGGAAGCCACGTGAAGAATGAACAGATCCAGAAAGACAGGAGGGACCTTCCTTGGCTTATTATGTGCAAACTAGATTCCACAGCAAGGTTAAAACAAAGAAATCCAAAGTTAAGCCCCGATTAGTACCACCCCCTCTCCTCAGTTGATTTACATGAACATTTGTGATGAAGAGAAGTAAATTTGAGAAAGGTTTTCGTTTCTGTGTTTGTCATGTCATTTACGGTGAAGGGCAAAGGAACGGCAGAAGCCAACAATTCAAAAATAGTTACCTAAGGACAAGGGAGAGATGCAAAGTGCATCTGAGGTAAATGTAAAACAATAGGGCTGTAGAAGTATGAGGTACTTTAAGAAAAATGAAGGAAATATTATGCATTATCCAAAATACATTGTGTCTAGGGAACTATTGGGGATGAGGGGTGTCCTGTGAACAAAGACTGGGGAAAGTTATTTAGGGAATCCATCCAAATCCTAATTTCAAACAATTTTATTTGTAGTTAGACACATGGGGGGGGGGGGGCGTTAAGCATGCACCTAAACTGTAAAGTTATGTAGATTGTTCCCATTCTGTACTTTACCCTTGCCCAGTGCTCTTAAACATTTTTATTAATGATTTGGATGAGAAAGTGCAGGGAATGCTTATCAAATTTGCAGACAACACAAAATTGGGTGTGATCGCTAATACCCTGGAAGACAGAAACAAACTTCAAAGTGATCTTGATAGACTGGAGCGCTGGGCTGAAAACAACAGAATGAAATTTAACATGGATAAATGCCAAGTTCTACACCTAGGAAAAAGAAACCAAATGCACAGTTACACGGTGGGGGATACTTGGCTCAGCAATACTACAAGCGAGAAGGATCTTGGAATTGTTGTAGATCACAAGCTGAATATGAGCCAACGGTGTGACATGTTGCAAAAAATGCAAATGCTATTTTGGGCTGCATTAATAGAAGTTTAGCTTCCAAATTGCATAAGTTACTGGTTCCCCTCTATTCGGCACTGGTTAGGCCCCATCTTGAGTATTGCATCCAGTTCTGGGTACCACACTTCAAGAAGGATGCAGAGAAGCTGGAGAGTGTTCAGAGGAGGGCTATGAGGATGATCAGGGGTCTGGAAACAAAGCCCTATGAGAAGAGACTGAAAGAACTGGGCATGTTTAGCCTGGAGGAGAGAAGATTGAGGGGAGACATGATAGCACTCTTCAAATACTTGAAAGGTTGTCACACAGGGGGAGGGCCAGGATCTCTTCTCGATCATCCCAGAGTGCAGGACATGGAATAATGGGCTCAAGTTACAGGAAGCCAGATTCCGGCTGGACATCAGGAAAAATTTCCTGACTCTTAGAGCAGTACAACTATGGAACCAATGATCTAGGGCAGTCATGGGCTCTCCCACACTAGAGGCATTCCAGATACAGCTGGATAGCCATCTGTCAGGGATGCTTGAAGGTAGATTCCTGCATTGAGCAGGAGGTTGGACTTGATGGCCTTATAGGCCCTTTCCAACTCTACTATTCTATGATTCTGACTAGGGATGAAAAAATCTGTCAGTGTTCCTTTTTTCCATATTCAAATCTTTTAAAAAAAAACAACCTCAAGTTCTTTCTATCCCATTTATGAAGAAATTTGCAAAGTTCTTACAAAGCATGAACCAAGCAACAGTCTCGCTCATCTACGCCAGACAAATTCAAGAGCTATTGGCAGCATGGAGAGGACCATGTTGCACCTGCCTGTCGTGCAGCTGTTGTTGAAGAATAAGAACAGGGCAAGGGGGAAAAAGTTTATTAAGACCAAAGTACTCAAAGCCCTCCGCCCGGATGGGTGAATCTGTCAGGTGCTTTCTCCCACCTTGAATTTTTTTAAATCTCAAATTCTTTCCCTCCAGTCTACAAAGGAAATTGCACTGTGGGGTAGTAAGTTCTGATTATAAAAAAATTTAAAAATTTCAACGAACCTGACCAAATTCTAATCTATCCATCTCAAACTTTGACCCTTAGGTTAGCAACTGAAGTAATCTCTGAGAAGGACAACAGACGATGCCAATTTGCATAACTTTTGCACAGGCTCCTTTCTGTGTATAGGTGCAAATTTAGAAAAAAGGATAACTATAATTTAAATAGAAATACAATATATCTCAACAAAGGGAGGAAAGTGACCAGGTGAGCCATGTGCCAGCTCAGTCTGCTGCTGTCCAGGTGCTGCTAACTTTTGATGGGCAATTTCAAGGCCCCTGCTGGCTCACCTGTCTGATGGTTCTTTATCTTTAAACCAGACATGGACATCCTTTCAAATAGGGGACGCCTTCAAAGAAAGGACTGTTCCTGACAGCTCTCCAAATTGAGGACTATCCTCTGTAAAAGAGGACACCTGGCCTATCCACACCCCTTCTCCACAGTGCAGTGGACTCTTATTTTTATAGCCAAGACGCCCACCATCTGGGCTCTGCTATTTCCCCCGCTTTGATTCACCATTGTGGCAGCAAACAGCAGGTGGCAGCAGGGAGATCTGGATTAGTTTGGAACAGAGCTGAGGCTTGGAGGGAAAGGAGAAGTTGATGCAGAATAAAGTGGTTCTCACAGGCAAGGCAGATTATAGGCCATTTCAGTCCTACTGAGCAGAAATGCAAAGAGGGAAATAATAATAATAATAATAATAATAATAATAATAATATACATCAGTGCTAGGAAAGTTGGGCTAAATGCTTCCTAGACCTCATCCAGAAGAAAAAGATTTCTGCTGCTTCTGATTTTGAGCACAAGAGATTCTCCCTGTCTCTTGACAGCATAATATGCTACCGAATTAGGGTGACCATATGGAAAGGAGGACAGGACTCCTGTATCTTTAACAGTTGTCTAGAAAAGAGAATTTCAGCAGGTGTCATTTGTATGCCTGCAGCACCTGGTGAAATCCCCTCTTCATCACAAGAGTTAAAGCTGCAGGAGCCCTGCCCTCTTGACTGGATACAAATGACCATGTGTAGGGTCTATACTAGGGGTGGGCATCCTGCCAACTAATTCCATGCAGCCCTCTGCCGAATTTCAGAAGCCATCTGCAAGTGATCAGTTCAGAGCTCTGGGGAATATGATCTGCCCCCTTGCCCTTTGCCTGTTGGGGTGGGGAGGAAGAGGGCAAGAGATGAGGGGTGTCAGAGCGAGAGGCCTTTCAACCCCATCCACTACTGGCACGTGTCCCTTGACTGATAGTTGAGACATTTGGATTGCTTTGTTTATTTTTCATCTTTCTGATGCACCCTAAAACTGAATGTTGATAATGACTTCCATCTTTCGATCAATGTGATAGAGCAGACTTCCCGAACCTGGCTGCAGGATTATGGGAGTTGTAATCCAACATATCTGAAGGGCACCAGGTTGGGGAAAGCTGTGTCAGAGTCTATTCTATAACTGGGCAGCAAAAACAGGAATTGGTTGCATTGTCAAAGGACAATGCACTACTCTGATGGCAACAGAACACTGAACATTTCTAACACTTATTCCTGTCAAACCTATTTGGATCTCTCTCTCTCTCTCTCTCTCTCTCTCTCTCTCTCTCTCTCTCCTTGCAACCTGGAAATAGTGCAGAAAAGGGCAACTAAAATGACCAAGGGGCTGGAGCATCTCCCCTATGAGGGGAGGATACTACAGCTGGGATTGTTTAGCTTGGAAAAAGGGAAGCAAAGGGGAGACATGTTAGAGGTGTACAAAATCATGCATGGTGTGGAGAATGTGGAAAGGGAGACATTTTTCTCCCTCTCCCACAATACTAGAACCCAAAGGGGGCATCCCATGAAGCTGATTGGTGGGAGATTCAGGACAGAGAAAAGGAAGTACTTCTCCACACAGTGCATAGATAAATTATGGAATTCATTACCACAAGCTGTAGTGATGCCTCTAATTTAGATGGCTTTAAAAGGGAGTTGGATAAATTCCTGGAGGAGAAGGCTATCAACGGCTACTAGTCCTTATGTGCTACATCCAGTATCTGAGGGAGTCAGCCTATATACACCAGTTGCTGGGGAACATGAGTTATAGGATGCTATTGCACCTATGTCCTCCTTGTGGGTTCCTGGTCAACAGCTGGTTGGCCACTGTGTGAACAGAGTGCTGGACTAGATCCTGCATGGCTTGGTCTGATCCAGCATAGCTCTTCTTAAGTTTTTATGTTAACCTTCATATATCCTTTGGGCAGCGTTTTCAACTGATGATCCAGCCGACACAAGATGTGATCATGAATGTTCAGCGTAATGGACTGCAACCAAAGACTTCACTAAATGAGAGCATCTTGGAGGTTGCTGTCTAGGTGGAGAAGAAAACCGGTCGGCAGCTGATCACGTCATGGCCACTGACCACCTTTGGCCCTTCTCCCCCATTGGTTTCCAGCAACAAAAAGATGGCGGTAGTGGAGAAGCCTTTCCCACATCTTTTCAGCCGTGTCAATCCCCCTGTGAACCTCCTCGAGGACCGTGTGCAGGAATTATCTTACTCCTTTGCGACCCCCTTCCTTTATGGAGCCTCTCGAAAGGAATCTCCCTGGTCCGCAACGTGAATATTGGCCCTCAAGGGACCCTTTAAAAACCTTTAAGGGATGCTCATGCCATAGCTCTTCATTTGACAGGGGCCCTCTGCAGCCGGTCAGCCTGCTCACACGTGGGCTAAAAGTGGGGAGGGAGCCACACCCAGCAGCCTTGGCCTTGCCCATGCCATACCTGACCTTCCTGTGTTGAGGGGAAGGGCTGAAGGGAGGCTGGGGAACAGGGACATCTTGGCTTCCATTCATGCCCACATCCCCTCTGCACTTTTTGGCCCTCTTGTGGGGAGGTGAACGCCTGCATCGGGGTGCAGCCTCTTTCTGTTTTGAAGCATCGCCTTCTTGCATGTGTTTTCCAGGGCTTTTCTCAGTAAAGCTCCAGTGTCGTTGAGCATGCTCCCCCCTCCGGCTTCCTCCTTGCTTTCCTTTATCCTTCTTTATGCATTGTCTGGATGGTAAGCCTGCAGGCAGCAGGGTCTGTTGATTTTAACTGTGCTTTGTACAATGCCAATGTTCTTAGCTACGTAAGAATCCATAAGCATGTATGTATTATTATCACCACCGTATAAAAATAGCGGACTTTGAGCTAGGAGTGAAATCTCAGCTGTTTAGCACAAAGCACCTTTCACGTTGGCAGGCGGTCCGAATTTTCATGCATGGCTCCTGCCAAGCAGGGGAAGTGAAACAAGACTGCAACTCTGTGCTCACCTACCTGGGAGTCAGTCCCATTCAACGAAATTGGACGTACTTCTGAGTGAACGTGCATAGGGTTGCACCATAAAAGCGTGGTGCATAGGGAATACTCTGCCACGATGTAGACCTGGAGCGCTGAACCTCTTCCAGCCAAATCCATTTCGGAGAAGCTCTCGGGGGCTGCATCCCAGCGGTGGGTGGGGCTAAAGGGAAAGGGGGTGGAGCCGAATGCAAAAGTGGAGGGACAAAAATGCCAGCATACTTTAGCTTAAACCTCTTACTGCCAGTAAGCAAACTGTAGGAGAGGCATTTTAGCAATTGGAATGGAGGGAAAAAGGCACAAAAGCTGGGAAACCACCAAAGGGAGTGGAGCTAACAGAAGGGGGCCTGGCCACAGGAAGGGGGGCTGGCCATCTGGGGAAACCTCAGAAGGCTACAATGAGACCCCCGATGAGCCAGTTGGAGCCCTAAGACCTGAGGTTCAGCACCCTGATGGAGACAATTGCTGGGAACTTAAGCACCATAGGAGAGATGCTTCTTCATGCCAGGGGATTGTCTTCCAAGAGGCACAAGGGGTCTTTATGTTACACACCCAAGGCACAGGCTGCAGATGCCCAGCAGCCTGCCCTGAATGGCCCCTTCACTTTTCATTCTGTGGGTGCCAGGATTCCAAGTCCTCCCATTGAAACGCGAGGCTACAGAGATTCTCTGTGGTGCAATCCACAACGTCTTCATTAGGTCATAAACACCTCTTCACACCTGTAGCATCTGCGAAGGCTAAACAGGGGAAGAGTTCAGCACCCCTCACCCACACATCACATTTGGTGTCAAAATTAGACACCCTGCATGTATACATTATACAAGAATGGGCGGGGCAGATACTAACTTTTATTACATTCATTTGACCTACAACCCCCACACAGAATATTGCAGTCATCAAAAATAAGTCTGATTTCATATGTTACAACTGAAGATTACCTTCACAATAAGCAGTAACAGGATCTTTTCTAAAAGATCACAAAAGGCAGTGTCTACTATAAATACTAATAAAGACCAGCTGCCTCTTATCTTGGCAACGCAGCACTAAGAGATTATTCTTGGGCAAAAAAACACCAGGACACATTTGTGTTGAAAAATATTGTATAATAGACGTTAAACAGCTAGCCTTCTGATACAGGTCGGTACATGGCAGAATGACGTGACATAAAAGGATTTTGTAAAAGATTAATTACAGGGGGTATCCCCTTTTAAGAGCAAAATGTAAACTTGTCTTCGGAAGAATTCAGTAATGTATACAGCTAAGCTCCAGACGGTATATAAGGAAGCATTTAGACAGGTTGCGTGGGGGTTGTAGGTCAAGTGAATGTAGTAAAAGTTTTTTCATTGTTTTAAATGAGAGTTCTCATTATAAAATCAGGTTTCAGTAAATTTGCAGAGCATGTAAAGAAAGTATATCATGTTAGTTTAGTTTCACATTTTACAATTGAAAAAGTAGGGTATTCCAATGGCCAAGATAGTTTTCGTATATATTTAATGAATATTTGTTTGTGTTATTTTAATATAGCTCCTGAAGAAGGATTGTTTCCAATCCAAAACATTGGGCTGTCTAAAGGATTGTTCTAAAATTTTTTTTATAATTGAATAAAGAACATTTTTACATTGGCACCAGAGCCAGTCTCTTTTAGTTTCTCAACTACCATTGGTGCTTCTCCCTTCTATCACGTTGCTGAGAGTTCCACCCAAGGCATGCTGGGAGTTGTAGGCATAAGCCTTGGTTTTTATTAAATTCTTTAACAAATACTTAAACCCCCCAAATTCATGTTTTTAGATTTTTCTGGTACATTGTACATCCAGACCTATTACTGTGTCTCCATGTCAAGTTTCTAACTCATCAGGAAGTGGGTAAACATTTCCAGACATACGTGACGCACACATACTTTCCACTTTGTAGGTAGAGATGGAGAAAGAGAAAGAGAAATGGGCACAATGGGGACATAGTGCAGATATCGAGTAGATAGGCTCTTCATCTCTTGAAAGATAAAATGGAGTAGTGGACGAGGACTATGTCTTGGGTTCCTTGCAAAAGGGAAAAAAAGGCAAGATATAAATATATTATAATAATAGGAATTACAAGAGACCAGTGCCTTCTCAGCATCTCTTAAAGCAAATGTGAATGTATACCCATATCCAAGCACCCACACCTTGGTATTTCTGGATGAAACCCATTGTTTAGAGCCCTCGCATGAACGGTTGGCTCATGGAAATCTGTTCTTTGACAGCAGCAGCAAAAAAAGGACAACGCGCCAGGCAGCCTGCAAGATGCTGCTAGCCAAGGAAGACATGTGCAAGAAGAAACGAGGCAGAGCCAAGAGCCCTTATTAAGCAGTGCACTCAGAGATAAAACCAAGGCCATCTGTTGCCTTGACGTACTGGCACCATAATTGCAAGCAGTGGGAAATGTGGAAGAGGTTCCAGATGAACACGGGGGGGGGGGGAGAGAGGGAGGGGGAGGGATTTTGCACTTAGTATAAGCTTATTATGACAGGCTCTCCAGGAGAATTTGAATAGCAGAAGGGCGAAACGATCGCCGGGGAACAGATCTACGCTCGCTTCTCCTGTTGACTCCATCCTCTTCCCAGCCTATCCATGAGGCTCACTTGGCATTTCGGTGTGGCCAGAATAACAGGTCAGCAGCAATGGAAAGACAGCCAAAGCTGCAGCTGCTCTGCTGTCCACTTCTGATTCTCTAGACCTACCAGTGTCCGAGTCTGTCTTAGTGCAGGAGCAAAATAAAACTCGCTATTTGACGCGCATTCAATAATGCGCATAATCAGAGAGAAAACGCGCCTCTACGCCCGATTTGCGCTCCGTTCTTGTAGAGGTAAATTTTTAATGCACCTTGAAAGAGCTTTAAATGCCTCTTGTAGAGGCAGCCAAAGATACAGGAGCCCTGCCCTCCTTTCTATATGGTCACCCTAGGATGGGGCTGAACACAAAAGGAGTGGGTCCAGAAACACCAAGACATTTTAGCTTGAAGCAATTACTGCCAGTAACTAAAGCACAGGGGAGGTATTTCAGCCTCTTAGAGTGGACCCACCCTGCCCTGCAAAGGAAGGGAAACCAACCACCAAATGAACAGTGGTTACGGGAAGAGGTGGTGCTGGCCAGAAAAGGGGGCGTGGCCAACTGGAGGTCTCCAGAGGGGCAGATTTGGCTCCCAGGTGGGCTGGAATTGGCTCACGGATCTGATGGGGAAAGTTCACTGGGGGTGCTGCTGCTGCAGCAGATGAGCCAAAAGTGGAAGCTGTTGATTGTATCAATGAATGTCCATCTGTCTGTGTGACAGGCAGAAATTTGACAGGGGCAGCTTTTTCCTAGAATGGAGATGTGGTGGTTAGGCAGAATGTAGCTGTTGAACATGCCAAGCAGTTAAAACATATAGAATCTTTGTTGGCAAAAGGTGGTACCCCCAGCTAGATCCTTCAGAGGACGGCCTCCGCATGTACATTTCCCGCCGAAGGCAGGTGTCAAGCCAACCACCATGACCATGCCTACCTTTGATGCCAGCCCTGACGAGAGTGTAACGTTCTCACACCTGAGTGCAAAAAGGCTGCCAATTTTTTCATCAGCTCCTGCTCCCATGCCTTTAATGGCAGCTTGATTTACACGCATGAGCAGGTGGTGAACGGTGAACTTCACGTTGCAACATGGTTTATCGCTGATTTCTACCGATCAAGCCGCACGGCGTGGTGTTGCTGGGTCTCGTTTTGTTTTTGTGCAGTTGTAGACATAGAACAATCCTCAGAAATGCCCTTAACAAAATAGGGCAGATCTGCTGGCAACCTGAAGAAAAATTCTCAAGCGGTGGCAGGGATTTGCTGCGCTTCCCTGGGCTAAAATGGGAAACTAGCACTGATGGGATGTCATTGCAATGCTGAACTGAGTAGCTGCCGAGTGCGTTATGACGGCCACTGCGAAGCTGACACCTGTTACTGCCAGGATGTTATTGCTACCCCACAACCAATTCACTGCCAGACTGTTTGCTGGGCCATCCTCACTAAAGCTCTAATGGAGTTGTTAATAGCTTCCTTCTCGCATTGCTAGAGTGTTGCAACGCTCCCTTGCAACTTGCCTATGCATGCACAAATAGGTTGTTGCTGTTGGGGAGCTACATGGCTTTTAAAGCACAAGGAATTTAAAAAAAGGGGGGATTAGTTCATTATTATCCCTTTCTTCCAAGCATCTTAGAGACTTCATTTTTAGATTTTTATGGCTGTTCTTATATATTTTTATATTTATCTGCTGTTTATGATTTTGTATTGTATCTTTTTCTCCCCCACCCCATTTTTATTATTCCACTAGCTGACATACCCGGCGTTGCCCAGGTCCCTGAATAACATGTATTTTGATAAATAACAAATATCTCTGCAACTTATTCATCTTTAAGCTGGCAGGAGATTTTTATTTCGGGAAGGAGCATAGGGAAACTGCTCTGTATAGCTTCAAATGTTGAACACTCAGTCCTTGAGAGATATTCTTATATTATTCTACAAAATGTTTTCTCACAATGCTCACCAAAGGCCAATAAGTCTGGTCTCCTGCCCAAGGCATGCTGGGAATTCTGCCCAAGGGATGCTGGGGGTTGTAGGCATAAGCCTGTGTTTTTATTAAATTCTTTAAAAATACTTCAAATAATTTTTTAAAATTATTTTTCTGGTACATTGTACAGCCAGACCTATCAGTGTGTCAAGTTTCAAATTTCTAACTCATGTGGAAGTGGATAAACATTTCCAGACATATAAATCTGCACACATCCTTTCAGCTTTATAGGTAGAGAGAGAGAGAGATCCCACCTTTTTTTTTTGGCTTCCATGGAAACCAATAATCCTCCTCTCCATTTTATCCTACAACAACAAACCTGTGAGGTAGGTTTAGGTTGAGAGTCAGTTACTGTACCAAAGTATGATAGGGTGACCAGATAAAATCCAGGTCAGGGCTCCTGTAACTTTAACAGTTGTAGAGAAAAGGGAATTTCAGCCAGTGTCATTTGTATGCAATTAGTTCCTGGTGAAATTCCCTCTTCATCACAACTGTTAAAGTTGCAGGGGCCCTGCCTTCTTTTGTATATGGTCACTTTAGTATAGTGCCTGCAACTTTAACTGTTGAGATGAAGAGGGAATATCACCAGGAACTAATTGCATACAAATGACACTGGCTGAAATTCCCTTTTTTCTACAACAGTTAAAGTTACATGAGCCCTGACCTGGATTTTATCTGGTCAGCCTAAAGTATGATAACCATATGAAAAGGAGCACAGGGCTCCTGTATCTTTAACAGTTGTATAGAAAAAGGAATTTCAGCAGGTGTCATTTGTATGCATGCAGCACCTGGTGAAATTCCCCCTTCATCACAACAGTTAAAGCTGCAGGAGCCCTTCCCACTTGACCACATACAAAAGTTAAAGTTGCAGGAGCACTGCCCTTTTGACCACATACAAAGTTGCACAAAGAAGTCTGCATACATTTCTAAAAAGCACAAAGACCTGCTTCAGTCAGTGGGCAGGTGCATTAAAAAAAAGTACATTTCAAAAGTGCACACAAAAACGTGCTGATTTCTGCATGGGGGGGGGGGGGACAGAAACCGAACCAAGCATCCCCTGCCAGAATGCCCTCTTCAGCACAGCTCTAGAACAGCTTTCTCCAACCTGCTGCTCTCCAGATGTCTTCCAACTACATTTGTACTTCCAACACATCTGGAAGGCACGAATTTGGAGAAGGTAATTCTACGCAGTTTGCTGCTCTACACTGGAATCTGGTTATCCTCAAGGCCAGAAAAGTCAGGAGAGACCCCAGCGTAAGTCCCTGCTAGACCAGCCAATCAGGTCTGTGGTGCTGGGGGAGGGAGGCTTGAATCTTTCTGCACATGCCACCTTCCAAAATGAAATTGCCGCCACCTCCCAGAAACTACGTTTCCCCACAGGGCAAAGAACAGGTTTTGGAGAAAGGGATTTCCATCAGGAAAGAGCACAGGGGAAACAGTGAACCTCCTTCCCCTCCCCAGCACCGCAGCACTGTGGTCTCACTCAGTATCACGCACGCACATGCACACACACACACCCTACAGATGCAATTAAACTTTGTAAAAAACAGTGGGGAACCCATGATTGGATCTCCCGCTGCCAGGACTAGTTTGGGCTGGGGTAGAACAGAGCATGCTTTGCATGTATAATGTCCCAGCAGGTTCCATCCTTTTAATCTCTAGCTAAAGGATCTCAGCAAGAAAGGGACACCCCGCCCCCCCGCCCGATGACCCACCTGAAACCTTGGAGAGCTGCTGTTGGACAGCATCATGCTCAATGGTCCAATTGGGCTGACTCAGCATAAGGCAGCTTCTTGTATCTAATTCACCGAAGCATGTTTAGGCTGCTGATAGGTCGCAGGAACATAAGAAGAGCTGCCCTGGGCCAGACCAAAGGCCTGCTTAATCCAACATCCTGTTCCCACAGTGGACAACCAGATGCCCCACAGAAAGCCCCAAAGCAGGAGCCAGCAGCACCCTCCTGCCCATGTTCCCCAGCAGCTGGTATACTGCAGGTAATCAATTTTGTGTGTCTAGGGTGCCAGGTGCCCTACTTTACAGAGGGCAGTCCCCTATTTTGGAAAGCTGGTGGAGGACAGTTCTCTATCTAAAGGCGTCCTCTTTATGAAAGGTCCGAGTCACCATTAAAGGTAAGGACCCATCAGAAGAATGAGCCAGCAGGGGCCTTGAAGTTGCCCATCCACAGTTAGCACCTGGACAGCTGCAGCACTTGGTCAGTTTCCTCCACTATGGCGAGAGCCGGCTTGTATTTCTATTTAAATGAAAGTTGTTCGTTCTAAATTTGCATCTCAGTGTATAAATTGGCATATGCAAATGTTATGCATTTTGCTGCCCTCTTTTGTGGCGATGCGTAAGTGCCCACCCAAGCTGTGCAAGCACTCGGTAGATGCCTGCAAGCAGCTAAAATCTCCCCCCCACACCCTTATTATTCTGGCTTTTTTCTCTTCCCAGCACAGGGATCAGAATACGGGATTTCTCTCTTTTTGTGGAACAATTCAGCTTCTTTAAGCCGCAAATGCATCTGAGTTATTTTTAAAAGTGCGTCAGCTTCTACGTCTGCAGCAGCAAGAGAGAGGCATCAATGGGAGCAGCCCTGGCTCAGGAGGGCTTTCTCTGGCAAAGTGCCCAGGCTGTTTTGGGGTGTGGAAGTGGGACTAAGGTGTGTGTGTGTATGTGCATGTGTAAGAGAGCAAGAGCGTGCTGGGGGAGAGGCAGGGAGAGAAGCACACCTATAGGATCAGAGAAACAGAACTATATTTTCTATACTGATTATATATATATATATATATATATAGGTGGGTGGGTGTAAAAATTTTCCTTGTCTCACTGTGCTAAACACTATTCTTTTAGTATTACTGTTTATTGTTCCTTCCTATGTCCAGTTCTGGGCACCACACTTCAAAAGGATGTTGGCAAGCTGGAGAGGGCTCAGAGGAGGGCAGTGAGGATGATCAGGGGTCTGGAAACAAAGCCCTTTGATGACAGACTGAAAGCACTGGGCATGTTTAGCCTGGAGAACAGACGATTGAGGGGCGACATGATAGCACTCTTCAAATACTTGAAAGGTTGTCACACAGAGGAGGGCCGAGATCTCTTCTTCGTCATCCCAGAGTGCAGGACACTGAATAATGGGCTCAAGTTACAGGAAGCCAGATTCCGGCTGGGTGCCAGGAAAAACTTCCTGACTGTTAGAGCAGTACGACAATGGAATCATTTACCTAGGGAGGTCATGGGCTCTCCCACCCTAGAGGCATTAAAGATGCACCTGGACAGCCATCTGTCAGGGATGCTTTAAGGTGGAGTCCTGTATTGAGTTGGACTTGATGGCCTTAAAGGTCCGTTCCAACTCCACTATTGTATGATTGTGATTTTAGCGACTGTGTTTGGTATTGTGGGGTTACATCTTTTAATATATTGTATGATGTTTTAATGTCAGCAATTTGTAAGATGTCTTAGATTATTTCCTTTTATTTTTAAAGCTGGGAGATTATATATATATATATATATATATGCTTAAAATGAAGAAATAAAATAAAAGGCTAGAAAAGACCAGAAAGGCCTCTGATCAGGGCTGGAGTCAAGGGTAGGCATGGTTGGGTACCTGCTGAGGGCTCACATCCTAGCAGGGCTCCACTGACAAGAACCCCCTGGAGTTGCTCTTCCCCTTCATCCTTGCAACCTTCCTGTTCACCTGCCTCTCACTCTGGCCCGAGCAACCGTAGTGGGGACAAGGAAAAGCTCTCTGCCTGCCAAGCAAGTGCTAGCAGTGATGAGAAAGAGGATGAGGAGCAACAGCAGCTGGTGATAATTGCAGCGAGAAGGTATACTGGCCAAGGGAGGGATCCCATTAAGGGTGTCACCAAGTACCCTCAAAAACCTGGAGCTGGCACTGGCTCTGATCCAAGACCAGCCACCATGGCAAGAAAATGAGAGAGGAGACATACCTGACTATGGCTAGATCCACACACTAGTGCTTTATTAGAGTGACCGTATGGAAAGGAGGACAGGGCTCCTGTATCTTTAATGCTTGTATAGAAAAGGGGATTTCAAGAGGTGAAATTTGTATGCCCGCAGCACCTGGTGAAATTCCCTCTTCATCACAACAGTTAAACTTGTAGGAGCCCTGCCCTCTTTTGTATGTGGTCACTGTAGTTATACTAGAGTGACCAGCTCCAAAAGAGGGCAAGGCTCCTGCAGCTATATTAGAGTGACCAGCTCCAAAAGAGGGCAGGGTTCCTGCAGCTATACTAGAGTGACCAGATACAAAAGAGGGCAGGGCTCCTGCAGCTTCAACTGTTATGATGAGGGAATTTCACTAGGTGCTGCATGCATACAAATGACACCTGCTGAAATTCTGTTTTCTATACAACTGTTAAAGATACAGGAGCCCTGTCCTCCTTTCCATATGGTCACTGTAGTTAGGTTTGAAATGCACTGAGAACTGTCGGGGGACAGGACACATTCCACATACCACTTTCATAGTGTTATTTCCTGCTTTTTATTCCACATTCATAATGATTTGACACAAGATGTAGATCTGGCTTAAGTGAAGCCTGAATGTTGCATCACTCATCAAGGAGCATTAATAAAGGGCATTGAAATCCCAGTGTGCCTTAGGGAAGGAGAAAACTGACACCAAGGCCTGCCCTTAGTTGTTGCTGAAGCTGACCGACCAATTAGAAAATCTTGAAGCTCTTCCTATTGTTCCCCAAGATGGGGGCTGATTTAGATGTCACCTTTTTAGCAGATGATGGCAGATGATGGGAAATCGGCCTGCTGCTGTTCTGAACACACGCAGATGATTTAGCCTGGGGACAACAGGGTTTTCTATGTTACAGTAAAGCAGATGATGCACATGAGAAGTGTGAGTCTTACCACAGGTCTTACTTCCATCATTTTGAGCTGTTGTTGGATTTTGCCTACATGTGGGCAAGGCTTGATGTGAACAGACCAGAACCAAAGCTTAGGGTGGCAAGATGTCATCTTTTACACAAGACCATCCTCTCTTTGAAGGGCTGTACTGTACCAGTTTTAAAATCGCTTCACTGGCTGCCAATCAGTTTCCGGGCGAAGTATAAAGTGTTGGTTATTACCTTTAAAGCCCTACATGGTTTGGGTCCAGGGTACCTACGGGATCGCCTTCTCCCGTACAATCCGCCCCGCACACTTAGGTCCTCTGGGAAGAACTTACTCAAGCCAGTCAGAACTAGGCTGGCGGGTGTTACCCAGAGGACCTTCTCTTCCATCACTCCCAGACTATGGAATGGTCTGTCGGAGGAGGTTAGACAAATTGACAGTCTTCATGAATTTAAGAGAGTCATGAAGACTGTCCTCTTCCGACAGGCCTATCCAGATGAATTTTAAGATGTTTTTAATGTTGTATTTTTCTCTTGTTTTTTTTTTTTTTTTAATTTAACTGTTGTGATTTTTATGTTTTATATTGTTGTTGTTCCCCGCCTCGATCCGGAGGGAGAGGCGGGCTACAAATAAATATTATTATTATTATTATTATTATTATTACTGTCCAATTCTGACAGATCTAAAGATAAAGAGCCATAAGAACTGTTGCCCATCAATCAACACTTAAAACTTGGACAGCAGATTGACCAGGCAGGCACCCAAATCACCTGGCCACAGTCTTCCATGCTATGGTGAGATGTACTGAATTTCTATTTCAATTATCATAATTATTTCTAAATTTGCATCTATACATATGGATGAGCACATGCAAATTTTATGCAAATTGGTGTCCTCTTTTCTCCTTTTTTTGAAGATATATTTCCTGTTCTTTCATAACTTGTCAGTGTTGAGGTAAAATTTCTCAGCAGATGAATAAAAATGTACTGGACAGTTGCAGAGTGTCCAGAGGACTGGTTACTGCACCTGGTTGTCAATTAGCAGGGGAGTGTTTTTCTATCTACTGCTTTTAAAGGTCAAAGAGATAGCGGGCTTTTCTCCTGGAGTTTTTTCTATATTTTGTGCAGTCATTGTCCATTCAAATGTGTATATATATAATCTGTATGTGTCTCATAGTTTTTTGATGCTGGTGTTAGATGGTTGACGGTGATGAAGTTATGTGATGTGGATTTTCCTGGTAACCTGTATTATATTGATGACCAAAACTGCTGTAAATATATTGAAGGAAATACTGAATCTCAGTAAAGCTTTTACTGAAGAGAACCGCTGGTGTGTGAGTATTTTTCCTTGCATGGATTTCTGGAGCACGCTTACTCTGTGGAAAGTGAACCGGGATCACTAAATTCCTGGACAGTCAGTGCCACCCCCTAATATTATTTTCCTTGCTTAGCCTGTCCTCTCTCATGAGGCTTTTTTCCTCTTTGTTCAGACTTGACCTTTTCCCATGGAGATAGTGTGCATTTCTTCATGTATGTGTGTGTGAGTGTGTGCGGTACATTTGTTTCTGTTTTATTGTTCTGTGTATCTAAACTTCCAGATTGTCCTTCCATATAGATTTCACCATAGTCGGATGTACAGTCTGAAATAGAATGTATGGATCTGACTCTGAAGAACAAAGAGTCGTTGATTTAGATAGTATACTGAGTCTCACATACAATGCCTGTAAATTGTGCAACCTCTGTGTGTGTGTATGTATCTTATCTATTGCCCCTTGGTTATAGCACATTGTTGAATGAAGTTCATGAATCCTTGGCATGAGCTGGGTTAGGAACTGAAATACATAATATTGCTTGGTATGGCAGAGCTATAGGATGCAGAAGGAATTAATTTGAGGAAGACTAAAGTGTTGAGGGACATCTGTTGTTGAAACTGGGGGACAGGCATAGACGTGGGGCTGTGGAGGAGCTGGCAAATGTGCTAACTGGTCTTTGTGTGAGCTTGCAGGGAACATTCACACTATTGGGCATTGCTTTGTACAAATCCATGCTGTGTATGTGTGATCACCAGGATACTGGCAGATACAACCACATTGTTCACTCAGTACTGCCTGGCTAAAATGGAAGCAACCTAAGGAACCAGCTGTGAAGAGTTGCAGGAGTAAATGATCAGGTCTCATGGGGGAAGTGGTACTTTCAAGCCAGTTGTATTTTTCATCCCTGTGGAAAGGTAGGTTCTTATATTCTCATCCAAGAGAGAGAGAGAGAGAGAGAGAGAGAGAGGATTATAATAAATTCACGCAGCCATCCGGAAAGCTCATAAAACATCTGCATTCTGGGTGGGACAGATGTGTGGGTTGTAGATCCTCAGGGCAATGATGAATTCACATGGAGGGGGAACATTGCTCATTGTTGTTGCTTTGTTAAGCCTTTGTTTTCTTAGTCTTCCCTTTGGTGCCTACTCTGCTTTACTCAGACTCAGTTTCAAAGACCCAAGCTCAGGAAAGGAGTTGCGTTATCACGGGGCAATCATAATGCACACCTTATTCTTCTTGTCTTGATACAAGGGTTGTTATGTTCTTGATCATGGAACAGAGGCAATCTCTTGGATGCTTTGGGTCCAAGCCCAGTCAGAACTTTGTTGGACAAAACCAACACTTGGTATTCTGTCCTGAAGACAAAAGGAAGCCAGTGTGACCATAGAAATAATAGTGTTTTCAGTAGGGATGTGCACTGACCCCCCGGATCGGATCGGATAGCGGATCGGAATCGGACCTGGGGGGTCGGATCGGATCGGATCGGAGGCTGGTCGGATCGGATCGGACCAGATGTCCGATCCGGATCGGACGCCATTTTGAATGCTTTTTCCCATAGCCAAGTATTGTTTTACAAAAACGCCTATAACTTTTTCATTTTTAAAGATAGAAGGATGAAACTTGGGCACATTGTAGACTGGTTAGGGGTAGTTGTCTGTGAGAAATTTCAGAAAGATTGGTGCATGCATTTTGTGGCAATTAATTTTTTAATAAATACCCAGGAATGCCTATAACTTTGTCATTTTTAAAGTTACACACATGAAACTTTGCCACATTGTAGGGGGTACCTTGGGACCTATGTGTGTGAAATTTCAGAAACGTAGGTGCTTGTCTTGTGTGGCAATTAATTTTTAGAAAAATGGGTAGTAGTGGGGTAAATACAGTTACGCCTCCCATTTTTTTATTTTTGAAGATACAAACAGGAAACTTGGGCACATTACAGGTACCACTTGCCTTGATATGTGTGTGAAATTTCAGAAACATTGGAGCTTTCCTTGTGTGGCAATTAATTTTTGAAACAATGAGGAAAGAAACACCTATAACTTTGTCATTTTTAAAGTTACACACATGAAACTTTGCCACATTGTAGGTGGTACCTTGGGACCCATGTGTGTGAAATTTCGGAAACGTAGGTGCTTGCCTTGTGTGGCAATTAATTTTTTAATAAATACCCAGGAATGCCTATAACTTTGTCATTTTTAAAGTTACACACATGAAACTTTGCCACATTGTAGGCGGTACCTTGGGACCTATGTGTGTGAAATTTCGGAAACGTAGGTGCTTGCCTTGTGTGGCAATTAATTTTAGAAAAATGGGTAGTGGTGGGGTAAATACAGTTACGCCTCCCACTTTTTTATTTTTGAAGATACAAACAGGAAACATGGGCACATTACAGGTACCACTTGGCTTGATATGTGTGTAAAATTTCAGACAGCTGGGTCCAGGCATGTGGTGGCAAGGTATTTTTGAAACAATGAGGAAAGAAACGCCTATAACTTTTTTATTTTAAAAGTTAGAAGTCTGAACATTGCTCACTTTGTAGATGGGTTAGGGGTAGATATGTGTCAGAAATTTCAGAATGATAGGTCCAGGCATTTGATGGCTATGGAATTTTTAAATTACATGTTTCAAAAAAATTTCTACAGAGGCCAGGTCTTCCCCTCCCGCTTCCCGCGAAGAAAAGGAAACACTCTCTCGTCTCGATCCCTTTGATCCTTGGTAGTATCCATTACAGGGCTCGTGTCTGCTTGAGTACAAAGTGAAAGCAGACACGAGCCCTGTAATGGATACTACCAAGGATCAAAGGGATCGAGACCAGAGTGATCCTTCCTTGCACGCATGGCTGCAAAACTCAGCTAGGCTCAGCCGTTCTGCTTGAAAAGTGAAAGGAGGAAAGGAAACACGAGCCCTGTAATGGATACTACTAGCAACTTCAAAGGGATCGAGACGAGAGAGTGTTTCCTTTTCTTCGCGGGAAGCGGGAGGGGAAGACCTGGCCTCTGTAGAAATTTTTTTGAAACATGTAATTTAAAAATTCCATAGCCATCAAATGCCTGGACCTATCATTCTGAAATTTCTGACACATATCTACCCCTAACCCATCTACAAAGTGAGCAATGTTCAGACTTCTAACTTTTAAAATAAAAAAGTTATAGGCGTTTCTTTCCTCATTGTTTCAAAAATACCTTGCCACCACATGCCTGGACCCAGCTGTCTGAAATTTTACACACATATCAAGCCAAGTGGTACCTGTAATGTGCCCATGTTTCCTGTTTGTATCTTCAAAAATAAAAAAGTGGGAGGCGTAACTGTATTTACCCCACCACTACCCATTTTTCTAAAATTAATTGCCACACAAGGCAAGCACCTACGTTTCCGAAATTTCACACACATAGGTCCCAAGGTACCGCCTACAATGTGGCAAAGTTTCATGTGTGTAACTTTAAAAATGACAAAGTTATAGGCATTCCTGGGTATTTATTAAAAAATTAATTGCCACACAAGGCAAGCACCTACGTTTCCGAAATTTCACACACATGGGTCCCAAGGTACCACCTACAATGTGGCAAAGTTTCATGTGTGTAACTTTAAAAATGACAAAGTTATAGGTGTTTCTTTCCTCATTGTTTCAAAAATTAATTGCCACACAAGGAAAGCTCCAATGTTTCTGAAATTTCACACACATATCAAGGCAAGTGGTACCTGTAATGTGCCCAAGTTTCCTGTTTGTATCTTCAAAAATAAAAAAATGGGAGGCGTAACTGTATTTACCCCACTACTACCCATTTTTCTAAAAATTAATTGCCACACAAGACAAGCACCTACGTTTCTGAAATTTCACACACATAGGTCCCAAGGTACCCCCTACAATGTGGCAAAGTTTCATGTGTGTAACTTTAAAAATGACAAAGTTATAGGCATTCCTGGGTATTTATTAAAAAATTAATTGCCACAAAATGCATGCACCAATCTTTCTGAAATTTCTCACAGATAACTACCCCTAACCAGTCTACAATGTGCCCAAGTTTCATCCTTCTATCTTTAAAAATGAAAAAGTTATAGGCGTTTTTGTAAAACAATACTTGGCTATGGGAAAAAGCATTCAAAATGGCGTCCGATCCGGATCGGACCTCATCGGATCGGATCGGATCGGATCGGAGGTTGTCCGGATCGGATCGGATCGGATCGGATTTTCCCGATTTTGGGTCGGATCGGATTCGGATCGTGGATCGGATCCGATCCGATGCACACCCCTAGTTTTCAGTCCACCATTGGAACTATGCAATATCCATGTTCTACAACTATTGAAGCTTCCTGATAGCCACCAAAAGTAAGTCCGTGAGAACCATATTGCAGTAATCTAGCTTCTAAGTCAGCCTTAGCAAAGCTGGTGCCCTCCAGATTTTTTGGGACTACAGCTCCCAACATTCCTGGACATTGGCCATGCTGGTTGGGGACAATGGGAGTTGGTCCAAAATATCTGGAGAACACCACATTGAAGAAGACTGGGATATGGTTATGAAAGCAAGAATTATGATCATTGTTAGGTCTGAATCTGACAAACTACTTCTGACAAAAAAAGGCTTCTTACGAGACAGGGGTGTTGGCAGATATTATTGGCCATTCTCATAAATCAAGAACCCTATTAGTACAACATACCAAGGATTTCTCTTCATATATGACCTCCTATTCAGTTGCACTTAAGTCTTTACAAAATTAATGGAAGTTAATCCCAACAAACTTTATTTAGATCATGTGTGATGTTGTGTTTCGATCCCATTGAAATCAATGGGTCAAATTAGCTTCACCAACTTAAGGGCCTTTGAAATTAACAGGAAAAGTGAGTTGCAACTAACTTGTCCCATGGATTTCAATGGAACTTAAGTGCATCTGCTCTATTCCGGATTGGGGCCATGCTATTTATTTCTACATGGGTGCAGTGCACTGGGAAAACCCTGGGTCCACCATCACTGGAAGTTAAGGCTGCAATCCTGTACACATTTATCTAGGAGTAAGTCCCACTAAACTCGCATATAGGTTTTACATCTGAGTAGAAATGTAGAGGATTGCACTGCAAACTGTTTATAGGTGTCTGCAACATTTATGACTAATGGTCAGATGGGAGATTTCAGGTTATTGTTATTGTTATAAAATGTGTTGTGATGCTTCAGCAATATTAATGAAGTTGCCTTGGTATTTATCCTCATAATTTTCCTAGAACTAAATGACTCCCACTGACTGGATTCATCCCCTGCTGCCATGAATGGGAGCCACAGATGGTACCTACGGTCAGTCATATGTGAACATTAAGGGGGAAATGGCATTCAAAGGAAAGAATGAAAACAAAGCTGACTGTGAATCAGGAAAGGATGTCTACCTAACCTTTGTAAAGACTCCAATAAATGCAACATGTGGATTTTCATGTTCAGACTGCAGGGAACAAGGCACTATGTACTTGTTAAGCACAGAGTGTAACTAGGTAAAAACAGAGTACAGCTTCACATAGCACGTTACTATGGAATTCGCTACTAGACGTAGTGATGGCCCACTAAGTTGGGTGGAGGATTAGACAAATTCCTGGAGAAGACTATCAACGGCTACTGGTCCTGATGGCTATGTGCTACCTCCAGTGATGTAGACAGTATGGCAATGTACACCAATTGCTGGGGAACGTGGGCAGGAGGGTGTTGTTGCACTCATATCCTGCTTGTGGGTTTCCAGTGGGCAGCTGGTTTACCACTGTGTGAACAGAATGCTGGACTAGATGGATCCTTGGTATGATCTAGCATGGCTCTTCTTATGTTTTTATGACTACAATCTTTCCCTGTAGTGTAAGGGAGTGAGCAGCCAAGGTGTAAAAATCTGAGAACTCCGTCAAATCCATTGCCACTGCTTCCACTGAGTTGGAAGAGGTTAAGGCAGCCTTGCTCAACCTGATGCCCCCCCAGATGGGTTGACTACAATTACCATCATCCCCAGCCAATGTGTGTGGGAAGGTGGGAGCTGTAGTCCAGCCCATCTAGAGGACACCAGGTTGAGGAAGGCTGGGTTAAAGAGTCCTGTGCTTTCATCTTAGCTCCGATGGAAGGGATTCAGTTGGTGGGATGGGGTGAAGAGAACTCTGTCAGGAGCATAACATTCTGTTTCAGTGGCACACCGGCAGGAGCGCTATCCTGGTAGATCGTGCCTGAACTTTAAAAAACTCCTCGAACGATTTCAGTAAATGTCAGTGTGGGGTTTAATAAAAGTATGTGTTCTGGAAATGGATCCAACTACATTGCTGTAAAGTTCAGTCATCGAGGTATCATACGCAAATAATGAAGTACTTTTCCAAATTGTTGGCTGGTTCCTCATTGTTTGACACAGTCCCTATGATCACTTTCATTGATATGGTTCTGGCAGCACTAATAGCCTATTGGGGGAAGTGAGAGGAGGGATCTGAGGCACACCCTCTCACCCTCTGCCTCCAACAGGTGATCAGCACCATCAACTTTGGGGCACAGAAATCCTTCCCTGTGTGGTGGTTGCCTCTTCCAAAGAGCCCTGCTGCCATTTAAGTACATGTTTCACAGAAGCACTCCACATGACAGAGAATTCAGCATGATGATTTCCACCCAGTCTTCCCCAAGGGAAAACAAGGACAAGTGAGAACCAGGAAAAGGGATCATGGTGGATAGTTCAATGTAAACGTTGACTCAGTGTACGGCAGCAGAGAAAAAGGCAAATGATTCCATGCTGGGGATCATAAGGAAAGAGATCGAAATTACAAATGTCAATATTGTAATGCTGTTATACAAATCTGAAGGCTGTGTACAGTTCCAGGTGTCGCATCTCAGAAAAAGCCACTGTAGCCAGAAAAGGTACAGCAATAGGCAAACAAAAGGTTCAGGGGGCTAGAGCAACTCCCCTACAAGATGCCGACATTTGGGGCTTTTTAGTTTAGAAAAAAGACAAGTTAGGGGGAGAGGTCATTATGTGGCTAAAGTTATGCATGGTCTGGGAAATTGGATAGACGTTTCTATCTCATAATACTAGAATGTGTGGCAGTAATGCATCTAGGAAATTTTAGACCTTGGACCTAATGGTCTTACGGGAGGAGCTTTAGGGAGCCATTGTATTATATCAGTTGTGAAGCAGGCAATTAACAATTCTCTTCTTCTCCCCCGTCCCTCACCTCCATTCCATGCTTTACAACTGTTGCTACAGTCCTATTATGTTAGAGCAAAACTGTTTGCGAACCCTGATTTTTTAAAAACAAAAACTGAACACGAGCAGTTTTGCATTTTAAACCCACTTAATTCATAGCACCATCATGACTACTGGAATAAAATGGTGTTTGCTTTTGCTGCCCTCATCACATTCTACTCCCTGGGTGCGCATGGTGGGGTGGGTGGACTAGCTCTGTACCACTGACCTGGGGTCATCCAATGAAGCTGGTTGGTGGGAGATTCAGAACAGATTAAAGGAAGCACTTCTTCACACAACACACAGTTAAATTATGGAAATTGCTTCCAAAAGTTGGAGTGATGTCCATCAACTTTGAGTCCCAGCCCTGGGGAAAAGGCAGGATAATAATAATAATAATAATAATAATAATAATAATCTTGGACGGTTTTAAAGGGAGATTAGACACATTTATAGAGGATATGGTTTATAATGGCACTAGTCATGATGGTTCTACATGACCTCCAGCATCAGAAGTAAAATGCCTCTGTATCCCAGATACTGGGGAATAACAGCAGGAGATGGCTGTTACCCTTGTGTCCTTTTTAGGGGCTTCCCATGGGCATGTGGCTTGCCACCATGGGAAATGGGACGCTGGACTCCACAGGCTTTTGGTCGGATCCAGCAGGGTTCTTATTATTCCTTATCCATCCCATGCGCAATGAGACGACGTGCCTGAGGCGAGGGGGGGGGGGAGAAACACTGGATGTGGCAGAGGCAAAGAAGACATATTTGCACAAGTGACATATCTCAATATAATTTCTAAAACTCTATGAATTGAACAGATAAAATACATCTTGTCTATTTCTTTTACAAAATATTAGCCATATTTTGGAGTCTTTGCTAGATGTGAGCACACACACACACACACACTTAATTCTCTCTCTCTCTCTCTCTCTCTCTCTCTCTCTCTCTCTCTCTCGACTATGTACAGCAGGAAATCGGAAACGGACAGATGAACAGACGGGTGCTCTCAAATAGCCTACACACATAGGTAAGTAACATCGTTTGTTTTCTCGCTTGGAGAACGAAAAGAAACATTTGGTGGGATGTGCCGAGTGATAACAGGAAACAAAACAAACAAGAGATCTTTAAAGCTTCTGACCCAGGCATGGCTGTAAACGAGCAGTGGAGACACAACAGGCTAGATAGCTTCTAGAGAGTTACAGACATCACTCGAGAACTGCTATCAACATTCCTAGGCTCTGTTCTCACTGATGGGTTTATAGCAGATGAAATATATTACGTTGGCCCAGCACAGCAATTTTGATGCAAATCCTTTCCTACCCATCAAACGTGTTTTGTTTTTTTAAACAGAATCTTCCCGGCAGGCATCAGCTCCAAAAATCTAGGGAACCGTGCTGTTTTCAGCTGTCCCACAAACTCCTAAGAATCATTGCCTCAAAACAATAACGCTACATGACAATTATAGCAACCTTAAAGAGTAACAGCAGCCGCTATTATAATGCAACTGTGGGCCGGAAGCGGTTTGTTCCATTAGCGATTAATGCTGTTTTCCTCTAGAAGAAAAAAAATTGTTTCAATGTAAAGCCTAAACATATACCTTTAGGAGCAGGAATGTATACTTTTAGGAGCCGAAAAGAGAGTCAGGACAAGGTAAAAATGTATTTTTAAAGTGCGTGGTACAAAATCATATAGCAATAGCTGGAAAACATGGCTTGAGCTATATAATGTATTCTTTTCAAATAGGATAGGAAAGAAAAGTAACTGAGCCTTTGTCCTATATTCTCCGGATATATTCTCCAGATACAATTGCAAAATTCCCTGCCTAAGGTTTATCATGTAGAAGAGCTGGGGAGAAATTATCTATCCAAAACCCTGGAGGTCCATCGTCATCTGTGATTGAAACCACTGAGGTAGGTGGATCTCTGATCTGCCTCAGAATGTACTCATTGGAATAATCCTAGGAGCCTATCTATACTACAAACGTATACAACTTTTATACCAGTTTAACTGTCATGGCTTCCCACATAAAGACAAGAATGGTAGTTTCATGAGGTCACAGAGAATATTCTGCTACACGTCCGTATTCCCTACCCCATTTGCAGACTTATGGTATCAGGGGTCCTTAGTGAGAGAAAAGAACGTTAAATCAGGTTAAATCTGTAGTGTAGATGCACTTCCAGAGTTGTTAGGCTGCTTTATTTTAATGAGTATTCTTTATACAAAAGGTGTATCAGTTATTGCAGGTTCACAGAACTTAATGGCCATTCCTTATTTCATGCATCGTAGCTCCAGGGAGTCCTTCATTTTGGAAATGTTTATTGAACCACTACAACGAATCCCTAATTAGAGGGTTCCTTAATTGGAATGGAAATGTCTGAGAATGACTTGAATGCAAAGGGATGTGCACTCAAGCCCCATTGAAATTAGTAGATCTCTGTGTGTGCATAATTATGTCCCACATTATGGCCAGAAATTCTTATGAGATGATTTTGTGGGTTTTCATTTTATGGCATGTACAGTCATCTTCTAGATTGACCTCAATGGTGTTGCATGGATATGCACTCCAGCTAGGACACTGCTCTGCCTATCTAGAGAACTGCTGTTTGTTTCACTTTTGAAAATATAGAATAAGCCAAAGATAGCGTTGTAAGTCAGTAGTGTGCTCTAACTTGCAGACTTTCTCAAGCAAAACTCCCTGCTTGAACTTGAGACCAGAAAGTTCCCTGCTGTTCTCACCGCAGGAAAAACACCATTGCCTATATCTGTGAATTGCTTTGGGCAACATCATCACACATAGCAAGTGGCACATCAGGTCTTGAAGTTCGCCACCAATTTAATGTTTTAATCTACCATCTCTCTAACTGCACAAAGCTAGAGATCAGATTGGGGTTGCTTCCAGACCAGGAGTTGGATCCAATAGCATCATTCTTTCAGTGCAAAGGAGACTGCTGGAGGAATGGATCTCGTCCCCACCCTCCATTCTGGAGGGTTGGCAGATCTAGGAGGTTCTGGGGCTGCAAGGGGGAGTGAAGAGCAGGAAATCCCATTGCGTGAGCATTAGTCCCATTGCGCAAGAATACTTTTGCTTGCGTTGTCTTGGATCCAAGTCAACGCTCTTATTGTGCAATTGCCCTGCCTCATTCACTGAATTTTACAGGGCTCCAGACAAATGTCTTCCATTTGTAAGCCTCCCATGTTTTCCCACCACTTCTTCAGTCTTTTTTCTTACCACCGAAAACCTGTTAAGGAGAGAAAGATGCAGTAGCTGTGCAATGTCTTTTGATTGGTAGTACTAGAGTCCTCTCTCTGGAAGCAACCTGGGTACAGTTGTATATCTAGGAGGATATCAGTGTAAACCTCTTTTGCTATCCAACTGACTAGGCACAGGTGGCCCTTTAAACATGGGACTTCAATTAAATATTTTCATGCTGTCTTAAAAAACAACAACCCAACAATTTCCAAGAACAGGGCTACAGAACCTCAAGAGATTAAACACCTATGGGATTACTAAAATAAAATAGAAACATGGACACAGAACTCTGAATGTCATGAAAACTATCTGATTCCCTTTCACACTATATCTCATGTCTTTCCTAAGCCATGCTTGTGGAAGCAAACTATAACCCTTTTCAGGAGTAATCCAATCGTACGCATGGAGGGGAGATGGAGACATGCGCTCCACCTCCTCAGGTTGACAGGGAAGGTCTGCAGCAAAACTGTAAAAGTGTTCGGCTGAACATGGTTACAGTGCTCATGTGGGTTATGGTTTCATTGCAGGTCTGCCCTATCCACATGGGGAACAAAGTGAGGGGTGGAGATGGAATTTGATAATGCCTGAAAAACGCGCATATGTCATACGCCAGTCTCGAAACATGGACACATCTGAATGTGGTCCCAGAAAGCTAGAAACTCCTACTCTCTTAAGGAATACATTGAGAAGCATAATTGGAAACAATGTGTTTCAGGGTTGACCAAGAGCAAATCATGCTGGGCTCAGCTTTGAAAATGTCTCAGCCAAATCCCAACCCACACTAGCATATGCCATGGTAATTACTCTCTCTTTTTGGTCACGTCTATACCTTGCCTGGCCTATCCAGATATGCTCAGGATTCAAGAATAGCCTGTAAGGTATTATATATTCCATTAAACACAATCAGTCATAACAGAATATGACTTTATAGTGCAGTCCTAATACTCCCAGATAAGTGGGTATATGGTTGCAGCCTTAAATACATAAAAGCAGAAGAAATTCCACATGTTTACTCATAATGACTCTTAGGATTATGAACACTGACATTATGGCTTCAGTCCCCCAAACTGAAGTAATTTACACAATGCCAGTCATCGTGAACTGCCTTATCAGGGTTCACGATCATGGGAAACTCGGTTGGTGTGTTCAGCTGAACGCACTTACAGACTTTTCTTGAGGCCTTCATGTTCATCGCACAAAGATCTATATGGAAGCTGGGCCCAAGGACATGTTGGGAGTGGAGGTTTAGCCCTACCTAGTTTAGTCCTACACGCAAGCAGGAGAATGCCTGAACAGGTCTTTAGTGTCCAGTCTTCCATGCAGAAAAGAATTCCGTTGCATAGGTTTTGACTGCAAATGGAGACAATGGATGGTCTACAAATGTGTGGATGATGATGATGATGATGATGATGATGATGATGATGATGACAGAGGAGGAATAGAGAATATTTTCAGTAGAGGGGATTAGAAAGGAACTTGCGCAGCTCAGAAATCCCTAGCCTTGGCTTCTAATCTTTGCCTTGGCTTGTACTCTTTGGCACCAGCTCTCTCATCTGTCAGTTTCCTCCTCCCATCCTTCCCCATCCTTACCAACTTGGTGGAGGAGAAAAGGAAGAAAAACAGCATCCACGGTTAAAGCCCAAGTCTGATTCAGACTTGTTCCGGCATTCTAAACTGTTCCTTCAGATGTAAACTATTATAAGTGATGTCCTTTAGTCCTCATGGAGGAATTATATACACATATACATACACATACTACAATACTCAGGGTTCCCTTGAACCTTGGAGGTTTTGAGCATGCGCAGGAGAAACCTGCACTGTTGATAGCTAGAAACTTAGGGCAAGCCCTTGGCTTCTGGAAATAGTTTCCTTCTCTTCCTCCTCCCTGCCACCTGAAACCTTTCTGCTCAGGAAAGGATGACACAAAACTTGCAGATAGGGCTGGTGATGATGATGGGGGGAGCTCCCCTAGAATGGGCATTTCCAAGCTTTGGAGAATTCTCCAAAAAAGCTCAGAAAGACTCAAGCCATTCACGCATCTTACCTAATAAATATAGTGACAATCAATCAGTTAATCAAAGTGCCACAAGCTGGGATAGGAGAGAACGATTCCAGATGTGAGGCTCTAATATCCATGCATTCTTGAGCCCCAACACCTTTTCTTTTAGAAATCAAGCAGAACAGAGGTAGAGAAGAGAGCGACATCTCAGGCAAAACAACTTCCCATGATGAATACCTTCACATCATCCTAAATCTATTATTAATCACCCTGGTCTCTCACTCTTCTAGGAACTTCATACCTTCTCATAAATATTTCATTTAAAAGACAATTATTTCATCAAATACTTTAAGGTTTCTGTTGCCACTTTGTGTTAAATGTCAAGTAAAACCTAATTTATTTATCTAAACATAACAATCCATCCATGCGGAAACATGCGTGCCTTCCAGGAAAACAGAAGATGCCCAAAAGACAAAGAAACCAGTGATTCCTAGAGCTCTCTCAACAGAGCCAGGTACAGGCATGGGGTCTAAAATGGCAAACTCTGCCCCTCTTGCTAAAGTGCTTGCATGGGGGGGGGGGGAGATTGGACTGTCTGTTGCCTCCAGTTTTGCCCTGTCTACATGCCCCCCTAAAAGACAGCTGGAACCGTGTGTGCATGCAAAATGTATTGCAGCTCCCCCCCCCCCCCACACACATATCTTTTGGTGATCAGAGCTGTATAGTGGCCATTTTAAAGAGACTCTAAAACACTCAGTCATTAAAAATGATATGGAAGGCCTCACCTTATTCCCCGGGTCTTCCTCATGTGACCAGTACCTCGCTGAAACAAATGCCAAAGCAAAGACCCAGAATGACAGAGGTGCTACTATCAACCATCTGAGGTAAGGGGTGCTCCAAATGGAGGCCTCCTAGTGCTACCCATCAAAAGACATGATGCAGCTATTCTGTCTTTCCCTCCTTCACGGATTTTCTGTGAGAAGACCAAAGAGGCAGAGGAAGCGCTTGGAAAACGGGAGGGTTCTAAATGGAAGACGGAAACGTCTAGATCCCCCGTACAATTCCATGAATGAGGCAGGACGAGTCCACAATAAAAACCTGAGACAATGTGGCTATCACAGTGCAGGCCTGTAGCCAGGGGTGCGCTAGGCTTCCATTTGTTTTCACAAATAATTAAGAAGTTTACAATTTTGTCTTTAAAACGCCTGCAAACCAGATGAACTCTGCCCCATTTTTGCCGCTCCTCCAAATTTTAGGCTGGCTACAGGCCTGTCTCAGGGCTACTTTGCACGACAGATCTACACCAATGCTTCTCCACCGTAGCAGGCGTCAGGCCTGCCAGTGTAAGACGATAAAGATGTTGCTTCAACACCAGCTGACTCCTGCGTTTCTGCCTCACATGAAACGAAAAAAGACAACTCTCTTTCTCTCTCGCACACACATCTTTAAAAATAAATAAATAAGAGTCTTAAAATTTGTTCTGCCCTATTTCCAAATGCTACAGTTGATCTTCTTAAGCCTCATAGGGAGAGAGGTGAGCAAGAGCAAAACCCTTAAGCTAATTAATACCGCTCCTCCCTCATGCGTGGGGAGGGTATTTTTTTTCTCTAAAAATACAGCCATTGCCCATTTTAATACCCTTTCTGCACATCAGCACTGCCAGTAAGAGTGAGGAGCTGAGCATGGCTTTTGTCTCCTCCTCCTTGAAAGGCCCCACCCACTGTGCCATTTTGGGGCTATGTTGAAGAGAAAGACGGAAGGAAACAGGAAGTGAGGAGGAATCAACCTGGTGTGTTATGGGCTTGTGCTTACAGGATTGGCAACACTCAGGCAACAACCCCTTAATTCACTTCAATATATCTGATTTGTTCATATGTCCATAAAAGCAAAAGGGGGAAAAAATAAAACTTTCGATAATAAGGTGCTCTTTGACTCCCTTCATCTTGACAAACGTTTCATGTCATTCTCTTGCAAATGCTAAGGCAGGTAAAGGTCAGAAATGCAATGAAAGCCCACAGGATGGCCCGGCACCTGACCCAAGGTGGCGTGTTCCCATGCCTATGTAAACGTATGTTGCTGACTCCAGATAATGTCTCTAAACCTCTGAGCAACTAACTACAGCCAGCTCAGAATGTAAAGAGGGAGGTCGTAGGAACGTCAACACGTACTAGGGGAGGACCTGGAACGTATTCTAAAATGTGTACATTCCTGGTGTGACAGTGAGAGTGATGCAGTAAACACACACACACACACGCATCTCCCGCGCCCTGTTTCCTCTCCTTCCCTGTGAACATAGAAAGACCAAAGTTATTTGGGGTGCCGCAAATTGTTTGTGCACCAAAGATTCAGGTTCTTTGTGAAGGAAGTACACATGTTAGCCAAGAGGCTAACAGAGAGTTTCCAAAGGCTGGGAACATCCTCCCTTTTGTCGAATCAATCCCAATCTTGTTTGGTAAACTGTTCTGGGCCTGGGACAGGCTGATAAGCAGGACAGATGATGCAATCCTGTGCATGTTTCAATAGAAAAATGTCCGACAACTTCCAGCATTTCCTAGCCAGCCATGGTTGGCCTAGGAATGCTGGGTGTTGTAGGGCTTTTTTCTGTTTAAACGTGCACAGGATTGCACCCTAAAATAAAACTACAAGAAAGGCGCACACCTTCATCATTAGTAATTTAAGTAAGTGGCCATGCCAGGAAGATTCTAGATCCAATCTCTACCTTTACCCACCCACCGACCCCCAACTTCCCCAGAATGGGCTGGTTCTTCCTTTAGTGGGCAGGATCCACACATATTCAACCACAAAGGTGTGTATTTACAAGTAGTGCATTTCTGCTGGTGTCCAGCAAAGCTTTCTCATTACAATGCAGAAGGTTTTTTGTTTTTGTTTTATGTCCAAAGTGTGGCTTGTCTTTGTGTTCAACGGCAGCATGGGGTAGAGAGGAGCGCTCTCCATCTCCTGCTTTCTCTCTTTCTCTTCCAGTCAGCTCGCTGCGAGAGAACATGACGCTCCAAAAGGCAATGAGAAGAAAGCGCGATGAGTGGCGGTGGCAGCACGCATTTTCAGCTCCAGCTTAGCAAGTTGTGGTGGCGACGGCAGCGGCGGCAACAGCAGCAGCGGCTCCTCAGCTCCAACAAGGCGGACTACCAAAGTCAATGCCCCCCTCCCCCCCGGAAAGGTTAAGTCAAGTCTGTTTTGGTCAGAAACCTGTGAGATTTGGTAATGGTGAGAAAACAGGGAAGAAGCTTCAGAGGTAAAGAAAGAGAGACAGAAAGAGAAGGAACTGAAGACGGAAAGCCAAAGACAGTAAAGCTCATCAGAAGCAGGGTAGCAGGACACTACCGTGCATGTTGGGAGGGAAGATGGCGCAGCTGTGCAGCTGAAAGGGCGGAAGGCAAGAATAATCTTCTGAAGCTGTCAGCCAGTTTCTACAGGTGGGGCTCCTCACAAGCAGGACCATTTTGGGAGAGGTGATAAGGAGTTTGGTAAAAATACTGTAATGTATTTGATTTTTTTTCTCAGTTTTTGCATCTCTCTCTCCCCCCCTTTCTTTTTCTCTCTCTTACTCCTTCTCTCTCCTTTTCGTTTAGTTTTACTAAAAAATAAATCACAAATTAGATTTTCCTTTGAAGTCAGAAAAGGGTCCCAGGGTGAGTCTGTGCTGTGTTTGGCTCGTGCTGGTGGAGCTGCTACACTAGACTGCGTGAGCCGCTGGAGTACCTGCGCCTCTGAAGCAGGGAGCTGGGGGGGCAGGTCTGGTGTGGGTGGTTGTAGGGCGGCGGCGGAGGTGGAAGAGGGGGCTGATGGATGGTTTTCACCGGGGTCCCTTGGAGCCCACGGCCTAGACCGTGCAAGGGGGTGGAGCTGCAGGAGTCGGAGGACACGTAGCGCGTCAGAGTCTGGTTGAGGGCCGGCTCCATGCGAGCGAGGCACGGCTTGTCCAAGACTATCACTTTGACAATCTGCTGGCACTGTACAAGTGTCCCCGCCGAGGCAGGGTAAGAGGGCACCAATGCTGTCTCCAGCCTCTCTCGTGGCATGTTAGGAAGCGTGCTGGGCTGCATCCCACGCTCGAGCCCCGGGACAGAGTTGTGCTGGTACGTTTGAAGCCTGTTGTGAATTGACACCTAGTTTAGAAACAGTCAAAGAAGCATTAAACGTTACAAGACTTCTTCCCATCTGCTACGGCGGGCTGCCCTTCACCCTCCATCCACCCTGAATCCCCGTAAGGCACCGCCCGCCTTAAACATCACCCCCTCAATGCGTTCCTCCCCAAACCCCCACCAAAACACGTCCCCTGCCAAACGTCTTTCCCCACCATTCCCACAGGCATTGCCCCTGAAAGTTCCTTCTAGAAATAATAAAAAAAGAATCCCGTTATAGCAAAGGCAGCGATGCTGTTTCCACATACAGCACAACCTCAAGTATCCAGATTGAGCAAATGCAGCCAGGGAGAAGCTTCCACTTGATAACATGAAGGCCTGGGGCCCACAGCCTCTCATACCGACAAGGCCAGCTTTAGTGTTTGGGTTGTTCTTTTCAGTTTCATTCCCCCGTGCCTGCCCGCCATTGTCTTTTACTTAGAAGGAAAGCAATTGGGGGGGATAAAGACTTTCTTATTTCTTGCTTTATAGTTATACAATTTCCTTTTCAATGCAGCTGTGCTCTGAGATTGGAGCTCCTAGGAATCCACAGGCCAACAAGTCAGAAAAAGGGGAGGATAATTGAGGTTGCACATCTTTGCGGGGAAGGGAAAAATGAGTTTTGCTGAAGCTCAAAGAAAGACTTGAGCTCTTCCCAGCTCCTGTCTTTCTGAGAAGGAAGGTGCACACATGACTCACTAATCTGTTTACAAAAGGAGAAAATTAAAGAGGAAAAAAAACCCCAAGCAGAAATCTGACATATTCCAGCAAACTTGCAGCTCGCTCTGATCCACTTGATGGTTTGCAAGTGAAAGGAAATGATGCCAAAAAAAGGAAAAGGAAAAAAAAGTACCCATCAGCTTGTACAATGATAAAAAAAAAATCTGATGAAATGGTGGCAGATCAGGTAATCTCAGAGAAATGGAGATGCTTGCTTCTGCTGAGGAGTAAGAGGAGGGATTGGGAAGGAAGAAGGGCTTGAAGTGCCTTCAACGAGAAAGTTCAGAGGGTTTCCCCATCTCAAATTGAAAACAGGAAGTAAGATGGAATGGAGTTCGTTATGGAAGGGGAGATCTTTGGGACAACGGACAAAGCTCCTATAAATAAAGAGTTTCAGAAGGGCATGACTCTCCAGGAGCCTGGAGGCTGGGCAGGAGGGAATGGAAAGAGAAAGGACTCTTCCTTGGAGGACTAATGACAGATGTGGGGTTCTGTCTCCTTGATTCCGGTATTCCCTCCAGGCACAGTTATTTGTGAACGGTCTCTTTAGATTTCAACATCCCTGAAGTGGGGAAAAAATCCCTTCATGAAGAAATGCCTGCTCAGGCCCAGAAGTTGTGTATGAGGCCGTAGAAATACCTGCCCTCCCTCGCTTTTAGCAGGAAGGTAGTTGGGATAATGAGTTCATCATGGGCAGGGACTGAGGAACAAGCAGGCCTGTGGTGGGTGGATTTCCTCACAGGCTGTGGAGCAGAAAGCTACAGGGGGACAAAACACCCTAAGAGAACAGAGGCCCAAGCAGCGGTAATCGAGAAAAGAGGTGATGGAAGACTGCTGGGCACCAGCTTTGGGATGGAGTTTGTATGAAGAAATGGATGCTGGTGGAGGACTGCGGCTCTTGACCCCATGGGAAGCAACACCTGCAGGGAGATGGAGATGGGAGATATCTGTGGGGTGAAAGAGGCTTTCAGGAAAGGCCAAAGCCAGGGCAAATGAAGGATTCTGGACGTCTCTCCCAGATGAGAGTTTCCCCAGCGAGCTGGGATCCACAGACGGACTCTGACAAAGGTGTCCTGTCTTCCAAATAAAGACAGGCCATAAAATTCCCCAGGCAGCCCTCTTCTGCATGTTGGAAAGTGTTTGGCTTATGCTCCCAACCCATGAAGAGTCCCAATGAATATATTCAAAGCCTTGAGAGAGGTGCCAGTGTCTAGGGCAGAAAAGCCTATAAGGGGAGAGATCATCGTGGTGAGTTTGAGCAGTGGGGTTCTGCGATGGTGGGGATCGGCCCAGGGGAGTTCATCTCAGCTGCGTCTCTGATTTCTCCTGAAAGTGCATTGGGGTGGGGATGAGGAAGGAGCAGGTTAGTCTCCAGAATTCGGGCGCTTGCTCCATGAAGGATGTGTTAACAGTTATCGAAACGGCTTGAAAAAAATGCTTTGAACTTTAATCTGGATTTGAAAGTTGTATTACCCGTCCTAGCAGTAACTTTTTATTGTATCTCTGGAAATTGGTAAAATTGTCAGTCTGGCTGGGGAGGCATTGATTAAAACCTGAGAAAAGAAACAACAGAGAATGTAAGAAGAGCCGAACTGAGGGAGAATTACTTACCTCAGCTGCTGCGCATTCTACTTACCTCCACGGTGTTATCCGGGACCTTCTCTCCCAAATCTCTCTTGCCTTTGAAAATAAAACAGACCCTTTCCTCAGTGGTGAAATACAAGCTTTCTGTCAGAAGTTTCTAAAAGTTTCAGACATGGAAAGCCGCAGGCTGGGGGGAAGGGTGTGTCAGGAGTTAGATTGAAAGAATGACACCTCCCCACCCCAGAATATGTTCTTTGGAAAATACAAGAACTCTTTAGCAACGACCGAAGTAACAACAATACCCTGCAGCTCTACTTTGGAATGTTTCAAGGATCGGTTCTATAGAATTTCTCCTCAAAGTGACAGAAGACATTTTGCTCGAGTTGTCCCTCCCACCCAACACTCCTATGTCCATGGAGGGGTTCCCCCCACCCCATTAGCCCCATGCTGGGGAGTGTGGGAATTATGGGGAGACAGTGGCAGGGTGGGAAGGTTTAACCTCCCCTATCCAGCTGTGGCCCTGGATCCAGATTGGGGCCTGGATTTTTACAGTAAAATAAATGTATTTATTTATTTATTTATTGCATTTTTATACTGCCCTATAGCCGAAGCTCTCTGGGAGGCTCACAGAAATTAAAACCATGAAATCATTAAAAGTTGAAAGTTAGAATCAGCTCCATGCTGTGCATTTAACAAAGCATATGCCGTTTACCCCCAAGCCTAATAGGATTAACTAAACTTCTGGGTGGGAAGAGAAAACCCAGAGCCCACGTCTAACCTGTTGGAGATCCTTGCTTGGATTGCGTTTCCATCTGAGCCCCATTGGTCCTTAAGGAAAGGTTCTTTGACCCATGCTGCTTCTCCAACTCCCCTGAGATACAGGATGGGAAAAAAATGTAAGAGAATGGAGAGGTTGAAAGGCAATTAAAGAAAGTACATCGATAGGAGAGATGGAAAGGAGGATACAGCAGAGGGGATAACAGGACAAAACAGGGGACAGCTAGAGAGACAGCAGGCAGGCCTCACACACCTAATTTGGGTCATGGTATCCACATTCTTTGCCAAGGAACTAAAATTTCTGCAGCCTGTATAAATGCTCTACAAGAAACACATTCAGGCACATCTGCCTGACACGAAGTATTTATCCTGGGGTCTGCTGATCAAAGCAACAGAGGACACAGGATGCCAAGCCATGGATGCTCAACCTCCTTGAATTCCCATGCAAACACCCATTTGTATGTGTTGGTCACTTTTGTTGCTTTCTGCCTGAATTATTGTTTCCAAGTGCTACTCTGGCTCTTGTATGCCTTTTTATTCCTTTTCCCTTTAGCCTACATAAAGAAACTTAGTACCTACCTCAAGAGTTGCGTGTGTTCCCTTCCAAGTAAACCTTGGCACTAACTCCAGAGCATTCTCTTTAGTTACTGCGACTGTTTAAAGTTTCAGGCTTAGGGCTTGAAATAGAAGGTGTCAGCTTGGGCTCTTATTTCGAGGCCCTGGGAGTGTCCTGGGAGGTCTGAGAGTCCTCTGGCTTGGGCTGAGGTGAACCAAAGGGGTGGTGGCCGCCTATTTGGGTAATGGTTTGTCCCTGCCTACACTGCAGGGAGATAGGGCAACCTGCTTCCTCCTCATGACAAACCCTATTCAAAGATTCATTTCTTATGGCTTGTAATGATCCCCTCTGTATAAATGTAGCCATATATGGGGCGTTCTACCACTGGTTGGCTGGGGACCATGGATGGTAAGAAGCCATATGGGGATCTGGCTATGGAGAAATTCTTTGGGAGAGACCTGCTGGGAAGTATGAATCAGTGCGAGAATGCCAGGCAGGAGTAGAGAACCTCAGGCCCAGGGATCAAATGTGGCCTTCCTGGGGTCCCAATCTGGATCCCTGGAGTTCCCCAGAAGGCCACACCCCTTCCCCTAACCCCACCCCCTTTCCCACAACTACTGATCATTTGGTGATTTTCCAGCTTTTGTGCAGTTTTTTTTGCTATCCTAAAATGTTGAGATGCCTCTCCTGAGGCTTAGTAACTGGCAGTAAGAGGTTTAAACTAAAATATGCTAGGTTGTTGCATATTTTGGGCCCACCATTTTCCCATTGGTTCCGCCCCTTTGGCTTCAGACCCACCCATCTCTGGAACGTGCCCCCTGAAAGCTTCTCCAAAATGGAATTTGCCCCCCAGGGCAAAAGAGGTTCTGCACCCCTGATGTAGAGGAAACCTGGAGGATTTTGTCCACTCAGGCAAGATTGATAGAGAATCTGTTTCCAGATGGATGGCTCCTAACTCTACCAATCAAAAAGTACTGTGCTCTCTATAGAGGTTTTTCTGGTGAGAAAAGTGATGGGAAAAGCTACATGGAAGGGCTACAAATGGAAAGCAACAATGTCTGAGGGACCCCCTGTAAAATTCTGTGAATGAGGCAGTGTGTTTGCACAATAAAAGCCCTGTCTGGAAATACCCTCAATTAGCAGGCAAATTGGAAGAACACATGTGCAGAATTCCCCAAACGACTTGCATTCACATATCGGAATCACATGGAATGCATTCACATGTCAGAATCACCCAAAAAAGATTCGGATTTCGCTCCCCCTGCCCCACCCAAGCCCTCAACCAGGGGTGCCATTTTGGATTGGTGGGGAGGGGGCACGGTGGTTCAGACTTTACATGGCCATTCCTCAGGAACATTAATATCTCTGGTGAATTCACCGTATCTACACTGGTAGTAGTTATTGTTATAAGTAATTAATGGGGCCAAGCATGACACCGTTTGCTTACAAAAGCAGAAGGGATGCCCAATTATCCAGTGTCAATAGCATTCCCATAATTATTATGCAGCATAAAAGACTGTTTTCTTTTTAAGTCACAAAACTGCTCTTACATACACCACTGTTTTGGCAATTTAAACTTGAATACGTTCAAGAGAGGTCCTTCAAGCCTTGCTGGGAACCGTGCCCCTCTGCCCCTGACTGAAATCTGAAACGGCACCCCTGCCAACCGCAAACACAAAAATACGTGGGACGCAGACATATGTACATACAGACAGAATGACTGCAAGGAGTCTGGACCACGCTGGGAGCCTTACATTCAATTCGGATCTGTTCTAGCTCCATCACCTCTGCTATCGACTCTTTGAGGTCTTCCACAAATTTCTGCATTTCTTCTGCACCCAGAGCACAGAAATGGAGCACCTGTTTCTTCTCTGAGCCTGAAACCGGAGTCACCAAGGTGATGCCATAGGGGTAGTCTGCGAAAAAGGAGGGGAGGGAGCATGAAACAAGTATTGTGGATTCCACATGTTAAAAAGGTTGAAGTGATCAGGAGAGGAGTCGTCAAAGCTGAATGCTAGAGCGCACGTTCTGGATGCAGAAGGTCCTGAGTTCAGTCCCTGCCATCTCCAGTTCAAAGAATCAGGTAGCCACTCCATCAGGTAAATGGACAAAAGGGGGGAAACACCTTTTGAGAATTGCTACCAGTCAGAACAGAGAATACAGCAGGGATGGGCAACAAAGCCCTATGAGGAGAGACTGAAAGAACTGGGCATGATTAGCCTGGAGAAGAGAAGACTGAGGGAAGACATGATAGCACTCTTCAGATACTTGAAAGGTTGTCACACAGCGGAGGGCCAGGATCTCTTCTCAATCATCTCAGCGTGCAGGACATGGAATAATGGGCTCAAGTTACAGGAAGCCGGACATCAGGAAAAACTTCCTGACTGTTAGAGCAATACGACAATGGAACCAATGACCTAGGGAGGTGGTGGGCTCTCCCACACTAGAGGGGTTCAAGAGGCAGCTGGACAGCCATCTGTCAGGGATGCTTTAAGGTGGATTCCTGCACTGAGCAGGGGGTTGGACTCGATGGCCTTACAGGCCCCTTCCAACTCTACTATTCTATGATTCTATGATTCTATGTGGCTTGTTGGCTGCAAGTAATTTTAAATGGTGTCCGTAGCAGCTACAGAGCTACAAAGAGGTCATAATTCGCTTGCAAACGGGGTGAGACTAGGCTTGAGATATCCATCAACGGATGATGTCTCTTCTAGATGTGAGGTTCATAAAGACTGCTTTCTTATCTGTTGCCTTTTCTGTTCAACTTTTAAATGCAAAAATGGGACAGAATTAAATTATCCTGTATAACTTGCAGTTGCTGGTTTGTGCATTATCTTGCTAATGTACACACGTGATATATCTCACTACTATAATATTTCTGGTAGTGCCCAAGACGCCAGCTTATAGAGTTTTGAGTAGTTTCTGGTTGTCCTTCACGTGTAACTAGAATGTGGCAACGTTGGTCATTTTTGGTGGGAACACAAAAACAGCAAATCGTCTCAGGACAAAATGCTATAAACAAATTTATTGGAGAAAGGAGCTTTTTTCCAATAAATTTGTTTATAGCATCCTGAGACGATTCTTTCTTTCTGTGTTCATCTTGGATGCTCACCCACCCTGCACCCGTTTTTGGTGGGAAGCCTTGTAAACATGAATGCGATTTAGATGGCGCCATTCTTGAGCGAATTTAAAAATATAAGATACCAAGGGATTTCAGCCAATAAAACCAGCCATGTAGATCTAAGGCTAATTCTAAGGAGTGCCAAGATCAGGACAGCATGATCCTTTCCAGATATTCTCCATTTCTCCACAATGCACAATGGGAAAATCATTGGTTGTCTAAAGTATCTGCTACACAAATACTATATTGGATTAAAATACAGGGATTCAGGGCCATGGGCTACAAATGGAATTAGTTTCACCAGTGGAACTGTATCCTGTTCCTTCCAAACATTCTCTCATTAAGCAGTAGGCTAAGCTTCTTTCCAACCCAAAGTTTCTATGGACTACTGTATGAGAAACCACACGATGGATCTTATCCTCCGGTGTCATCTGGGAAATGACTAAGATGGCAACAAACTTACATTCATTCTCAAAGAGATGGAACTGCATTCCTAATAGGCTGACTGACTTGCAAAATGTGTAGGTTGAGGAGCTTTTCTTCTTAGGGCAAAGCTTGAGGATCTGTTAAAGGATGCAGAGAAAGGGAGACAGTGTTTCAGAAGCAACAGCAAAGGATTCTGGGAAACAGTGAAGCTCAAAAAAATGCAAATCCCTTCAAATGCAATTTAGGGGTGGGGATACCTTATCAGGCCAAGTGATTACAGCACCAGAACAACTCAGGGTATAGCTTAAGGTAATGTCTGTCGGGTGATTTTCCTGCCTTGACTCAAATGCAAGAAACTCTACCTCAATCCTCCCAAAAGCAAACACAATGCATATCTTCTGAGTTATGGTTCCAGGGGTCACCCATAAGGCTCTGTTGATTCAGTTTAAACATGAAAGGTGGAGAGGGAACAGGACAGGAAGCCTTTCCTGGGCAGAATTCCACAGGTGAGGCACCACAACCAAGAAGGCCTCGGATCAAAATTCCCAATCATAACGGAAGTTGCAGTCCAACACATCTGGAGCACACCAGGTTGGGGAAGGCTGCTCTGGATCACAGGCAGTCAACCTGGTGCCCTCCAGATGTTTTGGACTATGATTCCCACAATCCCTGACTACTGGTCATGCTGGCTGGGGTTATGGGAGTTGTAGTCCAAAGCATCTGGAGGGCACCAGGTTGCCTACTCCTGCTTTAGATCCTCTCCCCACCTGCTTTCTTCAGATGGCAGGAGACCTGCACCTAAGCCTCCTATGGCACCCGGTCCGCCCATCTCCCTTCAATTACAACTCCTGGCACTTAGACCATCATTGTGGGACTTATCAGGCACCTTTCTACACAGGGATGGGCAAACGAGCAATGTTCAAGATCACCAGAATTCTCCAAACATCACGTCACTGATCATCTCGTGCCTGATTGCCATTCACACGCAAAAGGGAAATTTGCACAAATCGAGCAATGACTGAACAGGAGTTTAGCGGAAATCTTCTCCATAGACTAAAGCGGGGTTGATTCAGTCTACTGAGGAAATTTGATTAGGAAACTGGGAATCGGGAACAATATCAATGTGAGCATGGGTTCGACAATTTACAAATATTTTCGGCAGACATGTGCTTATGTTCTTGCTCGCATTTGGAGCTTTGAATTGTGTATGTTCATGTGTTTTGTAAGCAAAAGCGAGATTCTCATACATCCCTACTTCTACAATCAACCTGCTCATATTTATGGGACCACAAGACTCCTTTTGCCTTGCATGGAAGTTTACATGGGCAGATGCAGGGGAGCCTCCTTCCTCCTGCCTGATTTATACCATGAGCACAGGCCCATTCTGCATGGAAAACAACCCTTTCCCCATGTTCTCCTCTGCTTCTATATTCTCCATCCGTTTTGTCCAACATCACGTTGCAAGTACAATACCCCAAGGGCAGCCTTCCCTAAACTTGGCATCCCCCAGATGTGTTAAGCAAGAACATCTCCTGCAACATCTGGATGCAAGGATATCTCCTGCAACATCTGGATGCTTTCCAGTTATCTCTGGTTTAACTATTAATATTTATCAAAAGATATGAAGGTAGTGAGAAGAAGCTCCCCTTGCCTTCACACATCACACAAATAAAATGAAGAAAGGAGTCACACCTCATTGCTTACTAATATCATGCCTGCATGCCTGTAAAAGTTTTTGACAAATGAGAGTGACAGGCAGCAAAATAGATCCTGTCAGCCAGTGTGGATTGAGTTGAACTTGGATCTGGAGCCCCAACATGTAGTCCTGAAAGATGGGATGGGAGGGTCTTTGAGCAAACCACTGTCTTTCAGCCTCAATTTCCCACCAGAAAAATGGGAACAGTGATGTACCTTACCCATATTAGCAATCACAATAAAGACCAGAAAGTTGTTTGCAAATTGAAAGAGCTACATGAATGATTAGAAGTAGGAGTACCTCTTCATACATCGCAGGGAACATTTCTAGGTCTAAGATTACCAGTTCTGGAACACACCCCAAGGCTATTCTTCAAAATCCAAATTAGGCATGGTGTGGGGAAGATGGACAGAGAATATTCCTTCCCCCTCTCTCACAATATCAGAACCCAGAAGCATCGCATGAAGCTGAATGGTGGGAGATTCAGGACAGACAAGTGGAAGGACTTCTTCTCACAGCACTGAGTTAAACTGTGGAATACACCCCCATGACATGTGTTGATGGCCATCAACTGAGATGGCTATAAAAAGCTATTAGACAAATTTATGGAGCATAAGGTTATCAATGGTTACTAGTCATGAAGGCTCCAGATAGCCTTCCCCAACCTATTGCCCTCCAGATGTTTTGGACTTCAACTTCCATTGCCCCCAAGCAGCACTCAGGGCAGGAATCTGGAGGGTACCAGGTTGGGAAGGTGGCTCCAGATCAGAAGCAGATCAGAAGCAGCTTCTGAGTATCAGTTGCTGGGGAAGAAGAGCAGGAGGCGGGAACTGCTCTCATACCTTGCTTGTGAGCTTCTCAGAGGCACCTGAAAGGCTGGTGTGGGAAACAGGATGGTGGTGGACTTAGTAGGTCTTTGGTCTGGTGCAGCACAGCTCTCCTTACATTCTCCTGTGATCCATTCACTGCAAAGCAGTGACTCAGAAATACTGTTATACAGCAGTATGGACCACCGTTCTGGTCCGTTTTTACTTCATGGACTACAGTTTTGTTCCCTATGGCCACCTCATGGAAGGACACTTGAACAGTTTCAGAATTAACTCTCAGCTGCCTCTGTGGTTATGATCCAATTTAGATGTTTGTGTGCACCAGTGGAGGCTCTGCACCTTGGGTGACTCCTATAGAGTTCTGATTGGATCTGACTGAAACCCGGAGTGGATACACTGCCCCATTGACACTGCAGCCACCAGCCTCCACTGGTGTGCACAGAGGAGAACCGAGAGAGCAGGGTGGAGAAGGAGGTTTTTTAGGTGTCCATGGCAGTAGCTGCTCCCACTGCTGAAGAGGGAGGCTGCTTTTTCCTCCCATTTAAATGTTACAATGCAAACTGGAGAGAGAGAAATGGGTTGCTTCTTCTTCAGCAGGTTTGGAGACCTCCCAAAAAATCTCTGGTTCTTCGGTATTTCATTTTGTCATTGTCATTTAGGTCCACTTGAAAAGCCACTGGAGACCCACAGTGGTTCCTGAATCTGAGTTTAAGTGCAACGGCTCCAAAGCAGTGATGTTGTCTTCACTGGGGCTAGTCCTGAGCCAAACAGCCAGTGGTAGCCACAGACTCCCAATCTGCAGCATCTCCTCAAGAGGCCCTGTTCTGGATCTTTCGCTTACGTGGAAACAGGTCTGCACATGTCAGCAAACATCACGCTTAGGGCCAAACTAGAGCAGATTAGTAATTCATGCCATTTATGTGCATGTTTTATTTAAGTAAACAGCAGGTACAGGGAGCCTGATGTGGATTGGCAGGAGGACCATAACCCTTCCATCCACCCCTGCTATGGTCCCAATTCAGATCAAAGCACTCCATTCTGCACTTAATATTTGCATTGGAAGGAATGTGCCAATGGAATCTTTCTTTCCAAAGTAAATAACAAGCATGGTGGGAGAGCACTCTCATTCTGGGCTGAGCAGAAGGCAAAGTATTAAAGCCCCCTTACACCTCAATAATTTTCCCCAATCTGGATTGTAAGCACCATACCTATTTTTTTAAAAATATATAAAACCAAAAAAAAATAAAAATCACACAATAGCTAATTGCATGAATGGTATCATGTCTACTTTGGCCCAAAGAAATGGTGCAGTTTCAAAATCCTAGGACTGGCAGCATATAAATACAGTGTAGGGAGTTTAGTGAGATCTCTGCTGTAGAGAAGGGCTTTTATCTACTCTCCAGGGAGTCCTGTCAAATCACCCTTGTCAATTTCACAGATGTATTTATGTTATCAGTTTCACTGAGCTCTGGTGAAATAAAGTAGGCTGGATTCAGTTAACAATGCATTTTTATTCTGTGAAAACTTTTGCCGTCACTGTGCAGAGAAACATAAAACTGGATTCTCTGAGTGCGCATCCATACTTTTGCATTGATGGACAAAACTTGGACCATTATTTCCATGGATATTTCTGCTTTTTTTTTTTTACTGCTGGCTTCACGTGTTTGAGAATCTAGTTTAGGTGTATTATGTCCCATCTCAAAGAAAAGCATTAAGAGAGGGCCTTTTCCTATTCCTGTGCATTTCACATCACACTCTCAAAATGCTTATTAACGGTGTGGCAATAAAATGGTTCAGACAAGACGTTTCCTTCCAAATGCAAGCAGCTGTGAAACCATTCCAAGGAAATGTACTTGTGTAGCTGAAATGATGTGTGAACCAGGTCATCACAGTGTTACGCTCCTGCACCCCAGTCCTGGGAGGGGTGGCCTTGCAGGGTCTCCAGCACTTGCTCCGACTTCAGTTTCCTAGAAGGAGGGCACTGGAGACTTGTGGTGTTTCTTTTATGAAGGTTTATATTTACACTGTGTTCAGGCCTACTACAACCCAGCTCCAAGCAAACCCTGCTTCCTCCTCAGCTGCCCAGCAGATCTCTCTGCAAGACAAAAGCTGCTCTCTTTTTGTGTCAGGTTCAGCCTTCCCCAGTTTCATTTCCTCCTAGCTCCCTGAGGCCTTGTAGAACAAAAATGTTGCCCATTGAGGCATTACAGTGTGTGGGGTGGGGGTGGGGGAAATCCTCAATCTCTTTTACTGAGAGACACTGGGTTATAGGGGTCCTGGAGTTAATTTAGACTGACCCCAAACACCTAACAACAAATACCGTTGACAGCAACTCCAGCCATGGCGGCTGAACTTTTCCCAGCCACCACAATATGAGAATTGACGTCAGCTGTATCTGTGAACACCCAGTTCTCATGTTCCACTATGAAAACAAACACAAACTGCTTATGCATAGGCTAAGATGTGTGAACGGTCCTTCAGAGTCACCACTCCAGTGAATATGATAAGCAATATTTTCATTGCCTTTTTAAAATTCAGCCCTGGTATTACATCGAAGGCAATGAAGGCCATGCTCGGAGCAACAAAGTTTGTTACCTTGTGTTTTTCTCATTCTTAATGCCACTTTTGTGATGGGCGGATGTGGGAAAGAGATTGTGGGGTTCCCATGTCTGTTGAATCTGGTCACCACCGTCACTCATGTCTTCGTAACATCAAGATGAGTCTGCTGTAAGATGCTCTACGTATGGCTGCCTTTGAAAAGCGTTCAGATGCTGCAACTGTTTCAGAGTGTGGCAGGAAGTGCACTAAATGGGGGCTATGCCACATGGAGTATATCACGCCAATTGGCTCCCAATTGCAAGTGCCAGGATATTTCAAAGGCCATGAACTTAATCACCCACTGGGATCTTCTTCATAGACTCTGCTCCATATTCCCTCACTTGCCTGATGTCCAGTGGATAGCTACATGAGACAGGGTCTTATCAGTCATAGTACCTAGACCAGGGGGTGGGCAAGTGGTGGCCCCCCAGATGTATGGCATACAACTACTATCATCCCTCTCCTTTAGAGAGCCAGTGCAGTGTAATGGTTAGAGTGTTGGTCTGGGACTTGGGTTCCAGTCCCTACTTGGCCATGAAGCTCACTGGGTGACTTTGAGCCAATCACTGACTCCCAGCCTAACCTATCTCACAGGATTGTTGTGAGGATAACATGGAAAGTAAGAGGATATACACGCAATAATAAATGAGGTATGCTGGCTAGGACTGATGGGAGTTGCAGGCCAAACATCTGGAGGGCCAGAAGTTGCCCACTACTGACGTAGATTATGGAACTACTTCCTGAGGTAATCTCACTAATGGGATTTAATGCCAAGTTAAGACCCTGCTATTTCAGAGGATGTTTCAGATAGCTGACAATTTGGTTGTTGTATGCCCATTTTTAATTCTGTTGTCTCAATGCTATTGGTGCTGTATTTGCATTATTGTTTTATTATGTTTATATCTTTTATCTTTTTGGAGTACTGAACTCTTTGAGTCATGGCAAGACACTGTACTAGACGGCCTTAAGGACCGGTCTGCACATTCAAAACAAAAGAAAAACAAATAACCATGTGGTACAGTCCTCCAGGACTGTATCAGATCTGAGAAGACTCCTTCAGCAATTATTAAGACAATTATCTCTGTATTATTAAAATAGAAGAAGGGCCAAACGCGTTTCGACGATTTGTCTTCTTCAGTGGCCTCCGGCACAAGCTGATATGGTAGACGATATATATGCAAGAAAAGATATCTTGAGTGTGGGGCTGACACTTCAATACCCCTAGAATAGGTCAGTTTGTATCACTCCCCCAAAACACGAAACCTGCAACAAGTGCTCACTGACTGTAACAGCCTCCGTTTTTGGCTTGAGAAACGGAGGCTGTTACAGTCAGTGAGCACTTGTTGCAGGTTTCCTGTCTTGGGGGAGTGATACAAACTGACCTATTCTAGGGATATTGATAATCAGCCCCACACTCAAGATATCTTTTCTTGCATATATATCAAGTCTACCACATCAGCTTGTGCCAGAGGCCACTGAAGGAGAAAAATCGTCAAAAGGCATTTGGCCCTTCTTCTATTTTAATTACACAGAGATAATTGTCTTAATAATTGCTGAAGGGGTTTTCACTCAGCATTTTTAATTCTGTATAATCAATTGCTCTGTTTTAATGTTTTAATATATCTGTATAAATTGATTTTAAATTTTGGAAGCCTTAACTTTCTGGTGATTGTGTATTGTTTTTTGGTTAAGGATAGCACTTCTTTGTCATGTCTGTACCAGATCAGAACACAGATGGGGGAATTCCATGACTGAATACTCCCCTGAGCAACCCCTTCAAAAGCCTTCCAGCCAATCGAACACTACCATATCAGAGAGAGAAAGGATCGAAGCATAGCCGTCTCCCTGATGTGCTAGCCTTCTATGTACAGGGTGTTATACATGCAGCCCCACCTGAAATCCAACATGGCACAGTACTAGAGAGGCTGTACCATGTGCTTTCCCCCTGAATGCTGAAACTCTCTTGCAATGCTGTGATCCTCCACAGCCACTCACCACCAGCAAGTCATTGAAGAGGAAAACCTCCCTCTGATGGGCGGCTTGCTTCTGCACTTTGTTTACGTCTGTCACTTCATAAAGGCGGCTGCAACAAACCAACCGGCGATGCGGCATTGACAGGACCTGGAAGACACAGACTAAGTGGGAATAGTCCCCTGCCTTATCCGTCATATCAAAATCATTGTAAATGTATGAAGCCATGCAGCCTCGTGGTTACGTCCCACCCCATCGGAACCCTGTCCTCATCAGTGGGTTTTCTGCTTGGCCCTAGAAAAACTAGCTATGGCACCGAGTGTCCCGGATTACTTTCTCACGGTGATAGCAGTCCAGGGCTCATTCCTTTCAGGGCTCAGCCTGATCTTCAATTCCTCATCCTGCCTAACAGGAGCCGAAGGCTTGGGGAACTTTAGTGCCAGCTCAGTGGAACGTGGCCTCTAATGCGAAATCTGCTAAGCATGTTAATTGGGCTGGGGACCACGTTTCCCATGACATCAAAAATGGAGAATGAAAGGGCAATGTTTATTATTATGGATTGCAAGGGGGATCTGCCACAGAATGTTGAAGTGTATCCTGACTCCTAAAACGAGTGCTCCTGTTCAGGGTTCTAGCCAGCTGTTCCACTCCTTCCTGCCCTACAGACTTTCCATTTTCCTTTTCCTTTTCCAACAGCCATGGTCACTGAGCATGCTCAGTCTAGGGTGACTGTATGGAAAGGAGGACAGGGCTCCTGTATCTTTAACAGTTGTATAGAAAAGGGGATTTCAGCAGGTATCTTTTGTATGCATGCAGCACCTGGTGAAATTCTCTCTTCATCACAACAGTTAAAGCAGCAGGTGTCCTGCCCTCTTGATCAGATACACTCATCAGTGGTGTCTGGGGAAGCCAGGATATGGCATATCCTGAGACCTCCCCAGCCCCCTCCCCTCCCCACTCACTGGCACCCCCCTTTACCCCCTCTCCAATGTCATCGTTGTGACCTCAGAGAGGCAGCCGGCATCCTTCATTCCCAATTAGATGTGGTGGGGGGAGCATGGATTCCCAGATCTGTAGTCAGAGTCCTGTCTCCAACCTCGGATCCAGGAAGCTGAATTATTCTATGCCCTCCTCTGCAAGACTCTGTGTTGGGGCCATCGGATTGTGCCCCCCCCCCATTTTTTTAAAAAAAGTACCAAACAAGGTAAAAATAATTAGAGATGGAATTTGAGAAAAATAGAAGGAAAGGGAAGATATGGGCATATTACAAAAGGAAACAATAGGGCCGGGGGGGGGGGGGAGGTGGCAGAAAAAAAGAAAAGGAAAGGAGGATGGGAAACTTCAAGAGATCACCATAGCCCAGTGATGAGGCCCAGTGCTTTGATTGCAGAAGGTCCAAATTCAGTTCCTGGCATCTCCAGTTCAAGGGACCACATAGCGGGTCACAAGGCAAGATCTCGCTCTTCCTGAGACCTTGCAGAGCTTCTGCCAGTCAGCCTAGACCAGTGGTCTTCAACTGGTGGGTTACAACCCAAAAGTGGGTTGTGAGATCAGTCCAGTTGGGTCGCAGCAAAGCTGTTGAAGCCATGTTGGGCATGGAGAAAACTGTGAAAGTGGGTCCCATGTTGCAGGTTGGGAGTCCAAGGTGGGTCTCGGGTCTGGACCAGTTGAAGATCACTAGCCTGGACAATACTGGGCTAAATGGAAAACTACTCTAGCATAAGGTAGCTTTCTAAGGAAAAAAACAACTGCAGGAAATACATGATTTTGCCAGAGCAAAACCATCTCCATCAGGCAGACAGGCAGTCTATAGCAATGTGTCAGGGCTTACCGTTTTCATTCCAACAATGGATTTTTCCACTTTCGTGACATAGGTTACATGATCCTCATTGGATTTGAGCTCTCTCTGCTGGATCCTCTCATAAATTCCCACCACCAAGTCCCGGGGAATATCGGCACCATCATCCACTCCTGTGGAGCACAAACAACATAGAACAATCTAGACAGAGAGAAGATTCATAGCTGAGTGGCACAGGCCGTTTACAGATGCTCGTTGTTCAGAGACCAGATAAAGTGAAAGATATAGCCATAGTTATCCATGCGTGAGTGTATATGATTTCTGAGCCACTATGGACACTGGTCAAAGAGGCTTTGCATGGATTAGAAGCAACCCTAAAATCTGCCAAGCAGTTTGACCAGAAACTGTAGATTGCTTTTCAATGGCTTTGCCAGTGAGGCATTTCAAATACAAATATATGTACAACTTTTTCTCCCTGTCCCTTAATACTAGAACATGGGGTCATCCCATGAAGCTGATTGGTGGGAGATTCAATACAGACGGAAATGCATCACACAGTGCATAGTAAAACTAGTTAAACTATGGAATTCACTACCAGAAGTTGTGGTGATGGCCACCAAGTTGGATGGCTTTAAAATGGGATTAGATAGATTCCTGAAGGAGAAGGCTATCAATGGCTATGTGCTACCTCCAGTATCAGAGGCAGTAAGTCTGTATACATCAGTTGCTGGGGAATATGGGTGGGAGGGTGCTGTTGCACCGTGTCCTGCTTGTGGATTCCTGGTCAACAGCTGGTTGGCCTCTGTGTGAGCAGAGTGCTGGACTAGATGGACCCTTGGTCTGATCCAGCATGGCTTTTCTTATGGTTCTTAATGCAAATGGGCAAAAGTTGTTTTCTCTCTCTCTCTGAGAGGTGGCAACCTACTTTCTTCCCCTCAGACACATATATATTAGCTCACCCAAAGTCTTCTGCAGATATCCTGGGTTTAAAGTCTACTTAACTTGAAGTCTGCTTAATGCAGGATTTCAAATAGCAAGGAAAGTTGGCTCACTCAAAAAACCCCAACCCTCACCTCTCAGGTTCCGAATAAAGTCCTCCAGCATCATCTTCCTGTCGGGTTTGATGTTAGGGCTGTACATATCCGTATTAAGAAGAATGATGGCGAAAGCCAGTATGAAGATGGTGTCTGGGTTATGGAATTGTTGGACCACATCTGGGTTACACATGCAGTACCGCTGGCTGCAGATGGATGGAGACAAAGTCAACACTCAACAATGTAAATCAAAGACTCATTTGTCACTGATATACATATATCTAGGATGTGAAAATTACTTACACTCTGCCTAGCAATGATCATAACAAAGTTGTACATACAATCCCTTAGTTGTACCTCAGAATAAATGAATAAATCACTCACTTTGGGTGGATTCATAAAACCAGGTAAGCTGTGATAAGCTTTCATGCCCCAGCTTGGCTTGCACTGATTGATTCTTCATTCGTATGATGAGAAGACTTTGTCCATCCACAATAACAAGCCCATGATAACAACCTCAGATATGTGATGGACAACAGTCATGGGAGAACATATCATCTGAAGTTGATTGTTTAAATTGATTGTTTACATGGGGCTTTTAAAATTACGCTGCGGGCCTCAGGTTGCTCCATCCCCACTGAGGTGTACAGAACTTCAGCCTTAATTAATTGTCTGAATTCAGATTATGGTATCTTAAAAAAACAAAACAAAAAACCTTCCCTGACCATTGATTTGTGTCACAGAGACAATTGCCCCACAGACATTGTAGAGGGGAAATGGACCTCATAAGGACTGCCTGTACCGCCAATTTTTGTTGTTGTTGTTGTTGTTGTTATCTGAGGGAACAGACCACAAGATCGTAGTTGAACCTCTTCAGGTGAAGGTGGTGCAGAAAGGTGAGACACGTACAGGTCAGCTGCCTATCAACATGCATCCCATGAGTGGCTGCCCTGTAATTTCTTTCTTACTAAAAGGGAAGTATTTTATTTATTTATTTATTTATTTATTTTAAAGCTTTTTCTTTTTTGGCCGCCCAAAACGGCTCACAACATCAAAATCTATAAAAAACAGTTAAAATATTCAAAGCGATTATAAACAATAATAAATAATAATAAAAACCAACAATAAAACCATTATGACATTCTAAATATAATAAAGAAAGAGGCCTCCCCTAGTGAGAGGATACCCGGAGGAGTGCTATGTGTCTCTAGCTCTACACATAGACACAATGACCCTGTTCAGACGACACACTTAGCCACAGTGGTTAGACATTTTCAGCTAACATTATGGCTTCACGTGTTGTGTGAACCATTCCTAACCATGGTGGCTACATAACCATGGTTTAAACATACTCCCTAACCATTTGCTGTAAAGGGATTAGCAGCCTAACCATGGCTTAAGCTGTTATCTGAACTTGCTCATTGTGGCCTACGAACCCACAAAAAACCTGCCAGGGCTGGAGGGCAGGGTTTTCGAAGCCTGCTCCAAAGTGCGTAGTCTCACCACTTCTCTTGCAGAATTGTGTATATTTAGAAAGTACAATCTTTGGAACAGGAGCGTTGGAAGAGCAAGTGCTTCTAAATATACACAGTTCCTCTTGATGAAGGTCATTGGTAGCCAGAAAGGCATCGGGCCTTATAGAATGTCTGCATACATCTGGTGGCCTTTATTTATTATCACATATCTATCCTGCCTTTTTTTCCCCTCCCTCTTGCAAGGAACTCCAGGCAAGATTGCTTCCTCTTGGCATCTGCCTGTTCAGCGTCCTCACGCTATCCTTTTCCTCCTTCCATCTCTCCTTCTACTGACAAAGGCAACCGATTTCCCATGGCTAATGGAGCAGCCGACAAAGCTGTATCACGTTGGCGCTGCTCTTACCTGAAGGCTTCAATGAGCCGTTCCACTTTCTGGGCCTCTCCCTGCACCCGGATGTGGGCCTGAAATTTCCGCAATGCTTCATCTAGCTCCATGCCAGAAAAGTCCATCTCGTCCACCACACAGCTAAGGGAGAGAGGAAACAAACCGCTTCAGTATCTGTCTTAATTCTGGATCGGCCTTCACACACAGTGCTATTAATAAACGCTGATGTATTGCTGTACATGTGGATCCCAGAACTGGATGGAAAGTTGGGGTATTCACTGAATGACATGAAAATACGAATCACTATGATAGCTGAAATAAGGCAGAAGGCAGAGAATAGTTTTTAAGAGAAGGGAATGGTGTGGAAGAGGAGCAGTGGAGGCTGGTGGCTCCGACATCAGTAAGGTGGTAAATCTGCTCCGGGTTTCAGTCAGAACCAGTCAGAACTCTAAAGGAGCCATCTAAGGAGCTTCATGGGGTTCTGATTGTTTCTGAATGCTCCACACCTTGGATAGCTCCTTTAGAGTTCTGCCTGATTCTGACTGAAACCCAGTGCGGATTCACCGCCCCATTGACATCGGAGCCACCAGCCTCTACTGAGAAGAGGCTTCCGTGGAGGGGCATGTGTCCTCTTTTTACAGGGGAGGGTCCTCCACCTGAAGGGCTGCCAGATGACCGTCCTCTATTTGAAGGTGTCCTCTATTTGAAAGGCTGTCTGGTTCAAAGAGAAAGAACCATAAGAAAGGTGAGCAGAGCTCCGGAAATCACCCATCACAGGCCACGTGGTCAGCCTTCCCCACCATGAAATTGTATTCTATTTCAATTATAATAGCAGTTTTTCAGTTTGTATTTATACATTCAAATCAGCGTATGGACATGATCTGCAAATCGCTCTCCTCTTTTATCTACTTTTTGGGTGAAGCATTTCGTCTTTGGGGATGATGAATACGTGACCAGACTACTTTGTTTCCAAGGAGGTGTACACATGATTTATTTTGCTCTGGCTTCAACAAATCCAGTCGTCACTCTCACCATTGCATGCTGCATGAGGGGGCCTAACCAATCATGCCCCCCGCTTCTGTCAGGAAAGGCTGAGGGGTAAGGATTTGCCCAGATTGGGGTTGAGGGGGGACTTGACCATTTTTAACCTGGCCAGCAAGGCCAGCCCAAATTTGTAGTCCCCCTGCGTTTGCCCCACTAGCACCTCTTTGTCAGATACAAAAGCCTGCATCAGCTGTTTTCCATTGGCGGAAGCAAGATGAGTGTTCCCACCACAAGCAGCGATCTGTCTTTCAAACCATTTTTAACTCTCTGGAAAACAAAACACAACCATTGTCTGTCTCCAGCCACAGAGACCTGGGTTCTTTCTATGCCCAAGGAGCTGCTAAACTCAAGTATAAAGGGAGGGGAAAAATCAATGTGCCTGGTCTCCCAAGCCAATCTTTATTTTTTCCTTCAAGGGGCAGATCAGACGCTAAAGAGCTCTCCCTTCTCCCTTTGCCTCCCTCCTTTCTGTTTGTTATTTTTATTTTACTAACACACACATTTCCTCTTCCCAAGGGGCCCCATCAAGGTTTCTTGCTGCTAAACGCTTAGCTTTGATAACTGCAGAAAATTTCCTGGTTAATCAATACCAGGTTCACAGTGGAAGTCATCTCTGGAGAAAAGGAACCAAGTCCTTCCTTGCATTCTGCATCCTTGCACTAAGGCATCGTTAAATCTTGAAGCCTGGCCAATAGAATGGGAACTATAGATCCCATCTTTTTCATCAACGGGACATCAGAAATTGCACACTCCAAGCTAGGGCATGGTTCAAAGACCACCACCGAACGTCTGGTGGGCCTAAGAGTTTCTCAGGAGGGCGCCTTAATTTTGCCTGAGAATAGTACTGGCCAGGGCCGGCCTTTCCATTAGGCAGAGTGAAGCAGTCACCTCAGGTGGCAGATGATGGGAGGCGGCAACAAGATGTTGTAGGAGAGAGCTGCAAGCCATGCGGCCTGCCCAGCACCCCTTCATCTAGCTTGCTGCCTACAGGTGCAGTGAAGGACACTGTCCCATTACAAGTTTTGAAGAAAGATTCAACAGCTGGTCCAGTTGGCGTTTTTAGGTGGAATGGGAGAGAGCGCCATCTTGTTTTTTGCCTCAGGCAGCAAAATGCCTTGGGCTGGCGCTAGTACTGGCGGTACCATATCTTGCTAGGGAACTGAACCAGACCAACCCCACTTTGCTGGGTAGCAGGACTACTGCTGTATTATGACTTTCTAAACACTGGTTTAATTATTCATTGTCGAATCCTGTAGACAATGTAATAAATAAATAAACAAATAAATAAAGTTTGATCGTGGGGAATAGGATAGGGGTCTTGCTGAGCTACTGCCTCCTCCCCCCAAGCAACAGGAAGGACATCATGGCTGAAGAATGCAAGACCACATGGAGAAGTGAAGGTGGCAAGAGTTCGGGTTCCCTAACCCTTTAGCTTTTCGCACATAATAAACCTGAGTAACACTGAGTTCCAGCGGAGCTATAAAAAAAATAAAATACAAAAACATGAGAAAAGAAAAACACCGCCAAAGATCCTTCTTCTTTTGAAGAGGGAATGGAATCCAGAGCCAACGAGATCAATTTCACTGCAAATTCAGTGGCCATCATTTCTTGCTGGTCCTTCTGGCCGCAGGTAGCATCGCCAGAAGCAACTGCCTCCCCAGCTGGCAAGGGCCGGCCCCCGCCAGTGCATATTCCACCTCGAGGCACCTCGGACAGGACTCATCTGAGCACCGGAGCTTCCTAGCATGAGGGTTGGGGAAAGGCAGGAAGCAGCTGTACCGTCATGGGCCAGAGATCTACTCAGCTGAGCGCAATGACCTATTTTCAGGCTTTTTCCGCTCAGGTGACAATGTAGCGGGAGCCAGCTTCTAACTAAAAGCAGCTGTAATGAACTGGCAGCCCACGCTCAGGGAAGGAACAGAGGAGAGGCAGCCAGGTGAAAACTCTTAAAACCATAAGACACGAAGATATTAACAAGTAACAGCCCCCCCTTTCCTCCCCCCAAAAGGAAACTACTTCAGGACAAGCCACGAGAAGGAGAGCTGGCCACGCATCCATCTGGCAGCTCCAGGTCTCACCAACGATTCCCACACAGGGGTCACTCTTATTTCAGACACGGGTCTCTCTGCACAAAAGCACCTTCGCCATACGCTTTGTTCCTCTTATAGGGTCATCTATGCGCAGTGCACAGGACGATTAGATGGAAAGAAGTTTCTCACACAGCTGGACAGAGAGGAACTGGACATGTAGGGGAGAGAAAAACTCCACCCCCAACACACACACACACACTCGTAATGTTTCAGGTTTCTATGACACTTTTCAGATGACACACTAAGCCATGGTTAGGCCGCTAATCCTGTTGTAGCAAACGGTTAGTGAGATTTTTAAAACCATGGTTATGTAGCCACCATGGTTAGGAATAGTTCACATGACACACTAAGTCATGGTTTACTTGACACGCTAAGCCATAATGTTGAGCTCAAAATGCTTAACCACTGTGGCTTAGAGTGTTGTCTGAACAGGGTCTATAACTAGGATGAGGAAAGGCAGATTGCAATCGCTCCAGAGACAAACAAAATAGATATTTCACAGAATTTACTTAACTTTAGAATGTTTGACAAACAACGATATTAAGAAAACGATAAACCAAGAACTCTAACTTTAGGCTACAGTTCATTGTAAAGTGCGGTGCTACCCTTGCAAGACCAACAATGGTTCCTTGTCCCAGTTCCTTCAGCCTTTTGTGGCCAGTCGCTGCTGTGGAGGATCACTCTTCTTCTACTTGAAGGTTGCTTTATCTGTTCTGTTCTTTTCTTCACCATACTGCTGCTTTCCCTGAATTTCCTTCTCAGTCCTCCTCCTTCCCTCTCCTGCTGCCTTCCCCTCTCCTCCTAGGGTGACCATGTGGAAAGGAGGACAGGGATCCTGCATCTTTAACAGTTGTACAGAAAAGGGGATTTCAGCAGGTGTCATTTGTATGCCCACAGCACCTGGAATTCCCTCTTCCTCACAACAGTTAAAGTTGCAGGAGCCCTCTGCTCTTTTATATCTGGTCATGCTAGGCAGGGCTCCTGCAGCTTTCACTGTTGTGAGGAAGAGGGAATTTCACCAGGTGCTGCATGCATACAAATGGCAACCTGCTGAAATTCCCTTTTCAATACAACTGTTAAAAATATAGGAGCCTTGTCCTCCTTTTCATACAGTCACCCTGTTATTGGGCTCTACAGGCCAGCGGTCCCATTCTGTACAAGGCAGCATCCTGTGTTTCTACTTTTGAATCTTAGGCGGCAGGTGAAGCTAGAGCATGGCCTGTCATAAGCGATTGTGAGGCTTGGGGAAGAACATTAGCTGCTCATTAACCTGTCCCTGCCCAAGACTTGCAAAAGCTCCTCTTGCATAAACTCTCACATCGCCCCAACGAAGCAGAGTTACATGCCCACATTCCGCAAGCTCAGTTGGCTGCTTTCAGCCAATTTCTGAGCTGAGCTCAGGGAGTTACAAATTCTGGACAGCAAGGAGACCAGCTCACCCTCCAGGAGAATGCATCAGGACATAGTGTCCCTGATGTAACAAGCAACCTGCTCCCATTCACCAGAATGTCTCTTCCGTTCAGAAAAAATAACCCCCGCTCTGAAAAGCGATGGAAGAAGACAGCTGTGTCTGACCTTCCCGGAAGCCTTCGACCTGCAGAACAAATAGCCGTCCCTCTTAGTGCTGCTGCCAGCTCACTCTGTGGCCTGAGCCAGCCACTGCCGCTTACATAGAGGAGCTCATGAATGAACCGGGAGAGTCAGACGCTCTCGAGGCAAAACGTCAGGAACAAAAGGTGAAGGGAATCAGAGCAAAATAGGCGGACAAGAAGAAACAATGGCATGTAAGGGAGGTCGAAGTGAAGCAATTGGAAAAAGAGACAAAGACGGTGGAGCAGAGACAATGCGGCCGATTTCTTAACCGTGGCGAAAAGATTGAGGAAAGCATGGCAGGGGTGTCTCCTCCTTCCCTCTCCAGGATGTCGTCCCTCTCTGTTCTCTGGTCAGGAGTACAACTGCACAGATTATCTAACCTTAGTTCACGCAGACTCATGAAATGGACATGGCTAGGCTGACCATCTGAAAAGGAGGACAGGGCTCATATAACTTTAACAGTTGTAGAGAAAAGGGAATTTCAGCAGGTGTCATATGTATGCAATTAGCTCCTGGTGAAATTCCCTCTTCATCACAACTGTTAAAGGTGCAGGCACTATACTAGAGTGACCATATACAAAAGAAGGCAGGGCTCTGCACCTTTAACTGTTGTGATGAAGAGGGAATTTCACCAGGAACTAATTGCATACAAATGACACTGATTGAAATTCCCTTTTCTCTACAACTGTTAAAGTTATATGAGCCCTGTCCTCCTTTTCAGATGGTCACCCTAGACATGGCAGGCCACAAAACACTCATTTCCTGGAAGGCATACTTGGTGGGACTAGAAGAAAAGTAACCTGCCAAGAACCTAAGTACAAGGCAGACGTCAGGTCTGAGCTCCGAAACACAGAACTGCTCTTCAGAACTCCAATAAAGATGGTGCTGGAAGGCATCACTTTACTATGCAGATGTCCACCTCCTAGTTTAAAACACACACACACACACACACACACACTAAAAACAAATAAAATAAAAATCAAGAGGAGCAGGGAGAATGGCGAGCACAAAGAGAGGTGTCTGCGGGCACTTTTGCCCATGGGCTCCACGTTGGGGAATCCAGAGCTAACCGAGCTACTCTTCAGTCCCTGGTCGAGTTCCCTGCATGGCTTTATAGTGAGCTATCGACTCACACCCTGAGCCATTTGGAACCTCTTTGCTACATCATATAACATCAGAGCTAAAGCAGGGCTTTACGGGAGCTGCAGGAAAGTCTTCCCGCGGGGCCCAGGATGGAGAGTTTCACTGCTTCTAGAAAAGGGATTCTATTATTCATTCCTTGGGTTTGATTAATTTAACAAGACAGTGCTAGGAACAATGCTTCCACTGCACATCTCTCACTCCCACATAGCACTTTCAGGTGATGTTCGGGGGTGGGGGGGTAAAGCTAGGCAGACGCAGGAAGAAGAACATGCAATTAAAAAGAATTACAGATTGTGTATTTTGAATACTGATTATGTACCATGTGCAACTCATGCCACCATCATGGCCAACTGCATGGCCAGACAAACAGCCAGTTGTTTGGGGTGGGGTCATTGTGAAAGAGAGAAAACCAGCAATTTTCACCAGAACTGAGTAACATACAGTTTAATCATCTCCTGTAGCCTTCCCCAACCCGGTGCCTTCCAGATGTGTTGGACTGTAACTCCCATAATTCCCAGCCAGCAGGGCTAGCTGTGAATTCTGGGGGTTGTAGTCCAACACACCTGGAAGGCGCCAAGTTGGGGAAGGCTGATCTCCCGGATATCAGCATCTCAGCACAGGGAGACACAAACCACTCTTTTCCTGTCTTTCTGCATGTTCAGATAATTTTTGATCCTAGCAGCAGTTTTATCTGGAGGCAGGTGCAGCCCATGCATCAGCTACTGGAGGAATACCGGAGGGTGTGTGTGAATCTATATTGCAATGCTGTGGTGGTGAAGCCTCACCATGTACAGCAAATGATCCTAAAAGAAGGGGGCGCATTACCATATGCAGGGTCGCTGCAGCAGAGGCTATTTGAAGCGTGCCATGCACTACCCTTTGTTCCATGCAGCTCTGATGGGTATGACAATCTCTACTCTACTATCCCCATGGAGGAAGAAATAAGCAGAGAGGGAGAGAGGGGAAGGGGAGGAAGGGAGGAAGACAGGGGGAGAGCAACCGACAGTGGAATTCCACTTGGCAATGCCAGAACACAAAGGTTGTAAACAGGTATTTGCAGCCAATTGAAATCAGGCTGATTTTCTCCATGCTTGGGATTTTAGTATTTATTTATTTATTTCATTTATACCCCCTCCCTTTATTCGCCCAGGGAACCCAAGGTGGCATACATAATCCTCCCCCTCTCCATTTTATCCTCACAACAACAAGCCTGTGAGGTAAGTTGAGCTGAGAGTCCGCGACTGGCCCAAAGTCACCCAGTGGGTTTCCATGGCTGAGTAGGGACTAGAACCCGGATCTCCCAACTCCCAGTCCAACACTTTAGCCACTGTACCACACTGGCTCTAGTAGGGATAAACCACCCAGTAGCTCTCACTCCTTTGGCTTGGGACTGGGGCAGAAGTCCCTTCCTCTTGGTTCAGCAGTCGAAGGCAACTTGCAGTTGGAATGGAGTTCTGCCTTCCCCAAAGCAAGATGGAGCCCTCAGAACAAATTAATCAGACAGCGATCCAGGCTTGCTACAAAGATGAGTATTACGAATGCACGGGTTTCGACTAACAAGCTAACTAATTATGAAATTTGGAGGCACCACTAGTCCTGATTGTGTCATTTATTAGTGTTGAGAGTCAACGTACAGAAGGTGAGGAATGGCAATGGATAGTTTTTTAATGGATTTGGGATTACATGTCTCACAGACATTTACAGGAGGATAGCCAAGTTCTTTGATTCCTGGCCTGTGCATTCCTCCCCCAGTAAATCGAGATCCCCCCCTTCCTTGAGTAGTTTCCCTTAATTCATTTATGCAAACCAACTGTGCGGCTGACTTTCCCCTCCCACAATGTGTTTCTCCTGCTGGTTTCCATGGGGTTATTCCCAATGTTCACAAGAAGCAGATACATATATTTATCTTTCCAAAAGAATGCTGGGAGGAGGGCAGGTAAGAGGGCAACAAAGTAGCTACAGGAAAGTCCACACACCGTAGTAACCATTGGTAACCATTGTCAACAGAGGACCTCGTGGGTGTTGAGTGGGGGAACACATGGGGCAGGGACAGGAAGACACTTACTCTAGAACATCCCGGTTGAACTGTTTCTTGCTGTTTCCCAGGAACTCCCCAATCATCTGCCGGCTGAGCCCCTTGCGCTGCAACAGGAAATGGGCCACTCCGATTGGTGTGTCTGGGATGAAGCCCCGAGAGATCAGGAACTGGATCCCTTTGTCTGGATTTCTGCAAAAGGAAGGCAGGTAAAGGTGAGCTGTAGACTTACTCCAGCACTTAGAGCAGGAGTGCAAAACCTCAGGCCCAGGGGCCAAATTTGGCCCTCGTGGTTTCCCAGATGGCCACACACCCTTTTCCTTGACCACCGATCATTTGGTGGTTTCCTGGGTTTTGTGCACTTTTCCCCCATTCTGAAAGGTTGAAATGCCTCTCCTAAGGCTGAGTTACTGGTGATAAGAGCTTTAGGCTAAAACAGGCTGCTTATTTTTGGCTCTGCCCCTTTCTGCTATTGGCCCCACCTTCCCCTGGAATACCCCCCCCCCCAAGAACTTCTCCGAAATGGAATCTGGCTGAAAGAGGTTCAGCACCTCTGGTTGAGAACAAGCAAGCCTCTTGTATCGCAAGAGGCAATAGGGGCTTTTGCATAATTGCAAGGCAAAAATGAGGTAAGGCTCGGAATAGAGAATTATCATGGTGGTGGGGACTCTATTGGAGAAAATAATTGCCTCACACAGGGCCTCAACTTCTCAAGTGGAGACTCAGCACAAGCGCCTGCATTCTCACACTTTAAGGCCCCTTCCACATATCACTCCCCCAGCGGTGATGGTAGCAGGGGCATGAAACAAAAAGTAACTCATGAAAGAGGTAACGTGGTTGAATTCTTATAGCTAATTCTCAAATTAACTGATGAGGCAATGATAGTCCACAAGCTTCCTCGCCTCCATTGCTGTCTCCATCTGTAACCATTTTACCTGACTGCCTCAGGTGAGACAACAAAAGCCCTCTTTTCAGCCTGCCATTTTGGCTCCTCCTCTCCCAGAACTGCCTCCTGCAATGGCCACTCTACCTGCTCATTGCGTCACTTCATGATGCCATTTTATGAGGGCCAGTACTTTATTTTCTTCTTTTTTTTCTCCCCATCCTTCCCCCACCCATTGTAACATGTCTCTTAAGACTGTAAACTATTGTTTTAAATTGTACAGTGTCTTGAGTTATTTGATAGAAAGGTGGAATATAAATAAATGACAGTGACGCGGGTTTTTGTTTGTGGCATCGAAATGGCCACCTTTCATAATGATAATGATAAAAAGGTGAAGCAGGCCCTAATATGTGGTCTGCCGGATTGCGTTTGAAGATTTGTCACTGATAGCTTTCTGTACATTATTAGTTATTAGCTACATTGATATTGCACCTTTCCTCCAAAGAGCCCAAGGCAGTGAACGTTATCCTCCTTCTGTCCAATTTATCCTCACAACAACCCTGTGAAGTAGGTTAGGCTGAGAGTCAAGTGACTGGCCCAAAATCAGCCAGTGAGTTTCATGGCTGAGTGAGGATTAGAACCCAGATCTCCTGAGTCCCAGTGTAACACTCTAACCACTACACCACACTGACTTCTAAAAAGGATCAACTCTCTCAATGGCTCCGTTCAGTTGTAATGGAACTCCCTTTTTCAAAAATTAGAAATCCTGGGTTCCCTTAATCAAGTCAGTGTGCTGGTGCATGCAACTCGATAGTTCTTACTTGGTTCCTCCTGTCAGCAGGAGAGGCTAAGCAAGTCAGGGAGTCTCCATCCCAGACTTGGTTAGTGGGACATTGAAACTGGGAACTCTGGCTTGTCTCTTCCCTGACAAGCCAGACTTGTAAGTCAAGGCTTGTTCTTGGGTTATGACTTTGGCTTGTCAAAGGGAGAGACAAGCCAGAGTTCTCAGTTTGGATATCATGATAACTAAGCCAGGTGTGGCGAGTCCTTGGCTTGTTTGGCTGCTCCCACTGGAAGGCGCCAAGGATTACCAAGTGAACCAGGCCAGTGAGACCCCAATGATCAACCATAGTCTCTGTTTATTGCTATTTGAAGCTGAACTTGTTCATTGTATCATTTGCATGACTAAGCATAACACAGCCATATGCAACAACTACTGAGCAGGTTACCATCCGGTAATATTTCCCTCATATTCCTTAAGCACTCTGAGCAATATGATTTGTCCCACACGGCCCTTTGTTGTTTCTAGATGGAGCTGGCAATATTTCTTCTCATTTTTCCTGAGGAGCTAAGCAAGTTTGGCTGGATGCTGTGGAATTCCTTCGGCTCTCCTGGCTTCCCCTCTGCCTACAGAGAGGGCCGCCCACACAAACGCCGCTCTTAGAGCAACACTGCATAATGAGGCTTTCTCCATTCCAGGAATTCCACCCACTCGCCATAGAATGCCTTGCCGTTTGAAGTGCTGAGTCACAAATGCATCCCATCGATTCGCAGGAGGCTGTCACAATTGAGGATATTACTCAATAATTGCTCATAGGGGAGTTAGATGATTGAAGTCATGGAGAATAAGGCCACATGGAAGACCTCTTGGGCCACACAGACCCAATTTTGTATGGGGCAGCATTTATAATACTGTAGGTAAACCACTGGTGTTATTAAAGCCTGTCAGGAAGGTTTATATAACCAAGCAGCCTAGCATTTATTAGTGGTAGCAATAACGGTTGTTTTTCTGTGGGGAGCACTTCCTATAAGTGAAGGCTCATGTACACAGCTGTCTGGTGGAAAGGAATCTCATTAAAGCCATTTGGCAACCAGGTCATTATTTTTTATGATCACGGAGGGTATTTTACAAGAGGTAATTAATTCCTTTGGGGGAAGCAGGACAAAAAAGGAGGTTGCGATTGTGATCCAAAATGAGGTGTGTGTGTGGAGAAGAGTGGCCTATCACCAGCTCTAAACCCTTACCACAAATCATCCTTTGCCTCTGTGTGAATAAGCCTTAGGAGAAGTCAATGGTGACTAACATAAACGAAAGTTGCTACATTTTGGGTTTTGCCATGAATCCATTTGCTTTGTTTTCTTATCATTTTGGGGGGTGGGCTGGCTGCAACATCCTGGCAGACTTACTTTCTTTTAGCCGGGGTGTTAACCAAATATACATTGACATATTGACTTATTATATCTTACTTATTACAATTATTACTCTAAAGAGCTTAGAGTGACTTTGGGATCTGCCCCTCTGCCACTGTGGTGCCTCAAATTAGAACCACAGACCCAGTAAGAATAAGACTAAAGAAGGCTGCATGTTCAGTACATGATACAGAGAAGTAGCCAGGAAAGGCATAGAGCAGCAAAGGGGAATCCCAAGCCCATGGGCTGATCCAGTCTGTGGAGGTTCCCTGGGATGAGTGATATTTCTCTGCGAGGCAGCAGGGGAGGCGGTAGCAGCACACACCCACATATACACACACACACGTGTCTCTGCTTTCCCACAGGTCAGAAGAAGGTGAGAGGGAAAGATGTGAGTGTCAGAGAGAGAGAGAGAGAGAGAGAGAGAGAGAGATGCTCACCTTTGCCTCTGCCCCTCCATCCACCACTGGCTTCACTCCCTCCCCTCCACCATCACCAGCGTGTAGCCCCTGGCTGATTACTCCAGGAGCAATGTAGCCTTTGGCAGAAATACCTTTCCCCATCAAAAGGTATATGGAGGGTCATGCTGACGGCTGAAAGAACAGATCCAAAATGTCTTTTAGAGAGCTGACCCTATTTCTACAAATCCCAAACTGAATGGTTTTTCACCTCCAACGATTCTGCTTTTCAGTCTGCCGTGCCTCTACTTTCCCACACACACACCTACAGCTATTCTTCCCAGGACACCTAGGGCAAAATTCTTCCAAGCCCATGAAAAGAAAAACTACAGACACAATGTTCAGATCAGAGTGGTAAATCTTTATATGGAGTGTATGAAAACGGAGGCCATTTTTTTTTTGAAAACAAACAAATAAACCCACAGATGGTAACTGGGATATTTATCCTTCATTCTCACATACTCCCAGTGGGATGGCAGCCAGAGATTTGTGTCCGGCACTCTGGATACTAACCATGTGGTTGCTGACTCTATCTTTCCACATCTCTGGGAGAGCTTCAATGCAGCAGGTCAGTCGGGGTGTTGGTCCCTAGATGGCTGAACCCCTACACCAATGTGTCTGAGATGAGTCTAACCTCATTGTTTGCGAGAGCCTATTGTTGCCATGGATTGAGCAAAGCCATGCAGGATTAAAAGATTTATGATTACTAGCCACTTACATGTTAAAGAGGTTTAACCCGATGCGGTAGAGCCGCTTCCTCATGGTGTCTGTGGAAAGAGTAGGAGATTTGCAGCTGGCTGGGTTTTCACAGTGGTATCGCGGAAGGCTCAGGATCATGGCCTGCAGGGCTTCCTTGGAAGATAACTCTGAGGCGGACTTGGCTGAGGTGGAGGTGCTGCTACTGCTCAGTTGCTCTGAATTGTCTACATTTTCCACCTCTGAGCTCTTGCTCTGTCCAGGGTCGTCGTTCGAGCCAAATGCAAGCTTCATTTGTTCTTGTTCTGCCTCCCCTTCTCCCAAGCCATTGGTGTTGACATTTCCTTCAGTTACTGGGTGACTGTTTTGGAGGATTCCAGACTCAGGCTGCCCTTCTGGGGCAGCTGGCAACTCTTGGCCCTCTTTCCCCCCTTCCTCTGGGATTTCTTCTATTTTGGCAGCTTGAGAAATCCCAGCCTGGGTGCTGTTGGCGAGGCAGTTGGCCATCGACACCGAGGTAGATGAGGAGACAGAGATGTTCTTGTTATCAATCTGGACCATGACATCCCTGAAGGCCATCATGAGAGTGCTGCTACTCTTTGGTAGTGTATCTGGCAGCAGTCCTTCCTCTTTCTGTTGGTCCTTCAGTTCCGCTTCCGGGTTTTGGTTTGGTTGCATTGAGCTGGTGCTGAATGTTTCTCTGATCTGATAGGAGCTGCCATCTTGAAGGGAACACATCGTCTTCAGGCTCCACGTGCTGAGGGCATCATCAATAGATTTGGCCAAAGACTGGACCTGCTCGGTGAAAGAGTCCTCCAGTTCAGTCAGAGCCCCACTGATGGTGGCCGGCAAAGATGGAGATCTCACCAGAGGGATGCCAACAAAGTTATAGCCTTCCACAAGCGCTTTCTCAGCAGAAAAGCTTTCAGAGTTCTGGACGCGGACTTTCCTCAGGGAAATCCGCCGGGGCATGCGGCTCTCCAGGAGTGAGTTCCGTATCTTTTCAAAGTTTTTGCTGAGCTGGTACTGGCGGAAGGCAGTCTGGATCGTGCAGGCTGCCCTCCGGGAGACCAGGTGGCCGCCATATTTGTGTTCTAGCATTTCGATCTGAAACACATACAGACAAACAAGATTTTAAAAATTGATTTCAGAAGAGTCTCCACGACCTCAATTTACAAGACGATGACTTTCTAATAGTACTTTCAGGGAGTCAATAGTGCATTGGGTTGCTTTTCTTCCCGGCAATGCTCTCTGAAAATGATCTCCTTTGCTCACAACTGAATGATTCCCCCTCACTATACTGTCCACCTCTGATTCTAACTAGGAGATGGATTGGATGATAGCCCCACTCCACCCATGTGGCCCATCACATGTACAGCAGCGAGTGCCCTAGGGTGACCACATATGCGTTGCCAAAAAAGAGGCCATGCACCACTGAAAAAGAGGACAAAAGAGGGTGGCGATTGGCATATGCTCATTGATATTCATTGATGAAAATCTAGAGATCTTTGCTACATGATTTAAATAAAAATACAGTACATCTCATCCTAGCAGGGAAGACTGTGGCCAGGTGATCTCCTGTGTGCCTTGCTCAGTCTTCTGCTGTCTAGGCGCGAACTGTGGATGGGCCACTTCAAGGCCCCTGCTCGCCCTCGTTATGGTTCAGATTTCGACTGGACAGTCTTTCAAATAGAGGACTGTCCTCTGACAGCCTTTTAAATGGAGGACTGCCCTCTGTGAAGTAGGACACATGGCCGCTCTAGAGTGTGCACAGCTCTTCCCTGTCCACCTGGCGCAGCAGTCCGCCTCTGCAGTCCCCACATGTACACACAGGGACAGAACATCCAAATGGTGCTGTTGAACTGTACATACATGGGCAGATTTTGGACATTCCATCTCCACATGTACATTTGGGGTTGGGGGAGGCAGGCCTGATGCGCTGGGCGTGTAAGAAGGAGCTGCGCCTACACACTCCAGAACTCAAGGGAGGTGCATACTGTGACCCAGCCCTAGGGGTTTGCATATTCTAGGATTCTAGTTGTATTTTTTTAAAGTATTAAATTTTTGTTTAGCATGATCCCAACATCTATGGGGAAGTAGTAGTAGTAGTAGTAGTAGTGGTGGTGTTCAAAGTTCAGGCACGACTAGCACTAAACCCTATCAGATAATATGAAGGTCTGCCAATCCTGCAAAACTTAGGCTCATGTTTTAGAAAGTGTCCAGGTATTGAAGTTGTAGGATTGTGAGATTGTGAGCCACCTAGAATAAGTCTCTGTTAACCTTCCCCAACCTGGTACCTTCCCGATGATTTGAACAACTCCCAAGCATTCCTGACCATTGGCCATGCTGGTTGGGGCTGACAGGAGCTGAAGTCCAAAACATCTGGAGGGCATTAGGCTGGGGAAGGCTGCTCTGTGTGCAAGCAATGTTTTAACTTGGGGCACTAATGGTATTACTAAAAGGATGCCATCTGAAAGTTCACAATGGGACACAATGGGAAGCAAGTGTGTGCCAACACTGGAGCAATGCTACAGGAAGCTTGAATCTACAAAACTCTGAATGATCTAGGATCAGGTTATGTGGTTCTCGCACCCTTACTTTCCTTTCTGAATATTAAGATATGCTTCAGAGGCCCTGTTCTCTGGTCCACCATTCGTGAAGATTAAAAACCCATATACTAACTGTAATCTTGTGTCTTTTTTGATAGAAGTAAGGCCTACTAAATCAATGGGAATGATTCCTTGGTAAGTTTGCTTAAGACTACGACATCACAGAGCAGGGGTAAGCGTCTCAGTGCTCTCCAGAAGTTTTAGACTGGAACCCTCATAATCCCCAACAATTCACCATGCTGGCTGATGGGAGTTGTAGTCAAAACCATCTGCTCTTAAGGGGTGAAAATTTGATCAAGCTATGTGATTCATAAAGCTCCCAACGGAGGTGGGGTTCCAATAAAAATTATAATTGATCAGCACCTTCCCAAATAGCCCTTTAGTCTCTCACAGGATATCATGAAAACATTTACCCTAGATCTAATTCATTGTCACATACTAATTAGCAGTGGAAAAAAACAGGAAGAAAAAAATTGTCTTTGTGTTCCCCACCCTCCCTTTCCTAAAGTTCTGACAATTTGATTTTAATAGGTTAGATAAGTCATAAGGGATAAATATCAAGAGGAGCGAGATTATAAAAGAGCCCCAGCTGGGATGGTTAATGATACATACGCTGTGAAAAACCACCAAACTGGGCGTCTCACACCAGCAGTTTCTATGCCTGAACACTGTGCCCTGTTTCTGGTACAAATAGTTCCCTTCTTGTTACCTCACTGATAAAAGCTTAACAAGTGGACCACGGGAGAGTGTTTTCTGTGCACTCCATAGATCATCTCACCTTTGGTCCCAAAAGAAGGAGACAATGGCACTAGTGGTGGTGATGCGGAGGATGGATGGCAATGGTGAAGAAAGCTGAAAGGATGAACACTAATTATCCCTGTAGAGATTTACAGTTGGGGCAGGTTGCCGCTTTTGCCTGATAAAGGACCTTCTTCTTCAAAGTACTGGTGGAAGCTGGTATTTGTCAAATGACAATGAAAAGTGAAAGGATTGGAGGAGGAGAGCCAAGTGATAGCTGGCTTTGCATTCATGAGCAGATGGCCATATGGACATCAAATTGACCACGCTGACATAGGAGCATCAGTCACCCCCCCCTCCTAATCGTGCCATTATTTAAAACATCCGCTTACGGATAAGCACCTTACAGCCCGACATGAACGTTACAATAAGGTTGTTTCTCAAGACGAGCTCTAGTGGATTCCCAGCCCTCTTGTCTGCCCCAATTATTTGGTTCTAGGGATGTATGAGAATTTCAGTTCAGTTTGCAGATCGCTCATGCCCTGTTCACATCCCCGAACGTGAGGAGCAGCACAGGTTCTCCAGAAATGTTTGCAAGTTCCCAAACTTTGCATTCAAAAGAATGTGCACTTTTTAAAAGCGCACTTTAAAAAAGGGATCTTTTTAAAAATTCACGTCTTCACACTTTAGTCAACGGAGGGAAAGCGTGCACTTTTAAAAAAATGCATACTTTCCCTGTTCAAACGAACTGACAAAAGAGGTCACGAATGAAAATGGGAATGAACCACACTGAGCTTTGAAGTTACGTTTGGAGAATTTCGTCAAGCTTGAGCATCCCTGGTTATCCCAACCCTGCCCATGCATGTGTATATCTAACTATTGACACACACACACAAATAACAAATATATATTGAAAAATGACAGACAAGACCATTCTGGGCATGGGTCTTAAAGGCTATATATGTATGGGCACAAAGAAAAGAAAATGTATACTGAAAACAAGATAATTTCTCCCCAACTTCAATACAGTCTTGAGATTTTCTTCCTCTTGCCTAGCAACAGCTACCAGAAAGAGAGGTGGGCACCCCAATCCCATAAGGGACATGTTACTTCCACATATGCAGCTGATGAACATGTAATTGTGTATCCAGATGTGCATTTCTGTGCATCACAGTGCTCATCCTGGCAGATACATTGTTTGATGCACATCTCCCTCTGGGAGCAGCAGTTGGTTGCAGCTACTTTAGCTCAACTCTGATACTGAGAAGCTTAGAGTTGTGTCTCCTCCCCTTCCCACCAACCTACGCACTTAATTCCTATTGGAAGTCTTCGTGGATGGATTTTGCTCAAGCTTGACATTGGATTGCCCACCTGTGCTGAGAATCTTTTTTTGCATAATGTGAAGGAATCTTTCTGTCTAGCACAGGTGTCCGAGAGCAATTAGGACTGACCTTTCTCTCTGCCACGCAAATAGAGGGCACTACTGTGATGAAAAACCCATTACTGCAAATCCATTTTATCTAGCACATTAGGTGGAGAGCAGAAGCAAAAAAAAAATGTAGGATGAATTCACATAATTTTCTAAAAAAATATATGCTGAAGTCAACATGCTGCTTTTTTTGTCAGTGATGTTGAGATGCTGGACTGGTCTCATGAACACTACAACACATGTACAGACTGCAGCTTCTCCATGTCCTAAAAATGTGTTGAACTGAAAAATAGATTGAATCACATCTGGCTGAACCACAATCTGACCGTAAGTGTGGAGGAGGCCTTCACATGACCGATTCAGCCAGACCAAATTCACTAAAAGGGCCAAGCTCCATGTTGCCTTCAAGATTTTTTAAAAAAGTGGATATGTGCATTGTTGGCCTTTAAGTATTTAGACTTTAGGGCGAGATCGCTAGCAATCTTTGCCCAGTATGATGCACCTATAGCATCAGTGGAGGAGACTGAATCTGTACATTAAAACTGAATCTTGGGACTTCTGTGCAGACGTTCAGAGAGTTGGGATATAAAATCATGTAGGTGTAGTAAAATGCCCCTCCTGTACTTCTGGGGACAAATAACTTCAGGGAGTAATTATGGGTGGGGAAATGATATTGGGGGGAGGGGGGAGTTAAACCTTCCTCCTCCTTGTCCATGCCATACACCAGAGGTGTTGAACCTTCAACCTGAGAGCCAAATTCAATTTCAGGTCTGCTCTTAGGGGACACATTCCAGTGGTGTGCAGGGCTAAAAGCAAAAGGGATATTGCCCCAAATACAAAATATACCAGCATAATGTAGCTTAAAGCTGTTACTGCAAGTAACTAAACCATAGGAGAGACATTTCGACCTTTTTTGAATGGGGGGGGGGGGAGGAACTGCACAAAAGCCAGGAAACCACCCAATGATTGGTGGTTGCAGGAAAGGGGGTGGAGCCAAAGGAAGGGGTATGGCCATATGGGGAGCTATGAAGAGCTAGACCGAGACTCTAGGAGGGGAGCTATGAAGGGCTGTACTGAGACTCCAGGAGGGCAGGATTTGGCCCCAGGCCTGAGGTTCCCCACCCCTGCCATAGTCGCAAGGGCTCCCACAGTTGCTTTTGCTAAAGAAAGAGATGCTCCTTATAAACATGCTTTTTAGATTGTCCAACAGCTTAGAACACCGTACTTGCAGCCTTGTTGTTACGAAGCTGAGTAAAGCATACATTGCCGTTAGTAAAGTTCAAAATGGTGCCCATAGCACCACCAGCTATGGAATTACCCGAGGCTTCTAATAGATCAACAGCTCTTCCAGGTTTGGCTGCGGCTGTATAATCTTTCAAACTCTCATATTAGACGTTGTGAGATGCAATGATTAACTTGAAATAAAAGGGGAAATTGGTCTTTATCATACCGCAGTGCACTAATCAGCAGGCTTCATATGACACCGTGACACTGAGACTAGATTAAATAGGGTGAGCGACCGGCTTGCATCGTGCGGATTTCCAATATCCTTTCCTATGGGAATAGATGACATTTCCTGCAGAATGATGATGAACCTTGTCAACCATTTTTGCCAGCTGATGCAGGAAGCCAACTCGCTATGTGCTGGCCCCAACCCATGCTGTGTGAGTTGGTTCCAACGAGATGAGAAACATTCCACAGCACTTAAGTCCTGAGGTGAATGTAACGTATGGAACAGCTACCAGCCATACCCTTGCGAGGTAGTTCTTGCTGAACTGACCCACTTTAGACAGAAGGGGTGCAGGGTAGGGATGTAGGAGAATTTAGTTTTTGCCCACATGCCCCATTTGAAGCTCTGAATGCAAGTGTGAACACGTGTCTGCCGGAAATATCCTCAAATTATCGAACATGTGCTCACGTTCATCTCTTTCCTAACTCCCACTTCAACTTTTGCAAATTTCCTCTGTAACTGAATTAGCACCGCTTTGGTCTATGGGGGAGACTTGCGCAAATTTGGGGAGATTTGCGCAAATCTCCCATCCAATCACTGCTCAATGTCTGGAGAATGCTGGCAATCTTGAACATGGCACATAGTGCAGGGTCCACGTGTCTGAATGATCTTCCATGTACAGAAAGCCTTTGGCACACTAAAAGCTATTTGTCCAGCTAGCCCACAATTCTCTGTTCTGACTGGCGGTATCTCTTTGGACAGGATCTACACTACTGCTTTATAATGGTATTGAAGCGCACTGACAACCATTGGGGCCCATGGCACATTCCATTTTCAAACGGCTTTCATAGTGTTATATCCTGCTTGGTGTAGATCTGGCAAATTCTATTGTAGCTTTAAGCTTTTATATTTTATATTGTTTTATGCTGTATTTTGAGGTTTTCATTACTGTGAACCGCCCAGAGAGCTTCAGCTATGGGGTAGTATAGAAATGAAGAAATCTATAATAAATACCTGATCCTTTTACCTAGAGATGACAGGGACTGAACATCTGCATGCAAACAAGTATGCACTCTCCCACTGGGCTATGGTCCCTCCCCACTGACCTTCTCTTTGCATTGCTATTCAGGGAGGAATCCTCCAGGCAGACAAATCCTTCTGGTTTCATTTCCAGTCTTCCAGGCATGTTGTCAGCACCTGGGGAAATCCTTCCTTTTCCACACTTCCAACCTGAAAGGGGCCATAGCTCAGTGGCAGAGCACCTGCTTTGCATGCAGAAGGTTCTAGGTTCAATCCTTGGCATCTCCAGGTAGGAAAGAATCCTGCCTGACATTCCCAGAGAGCCATTGCTGCCAGTCAGTGTCAGCAATACTAGGCTAGATCAACCAAAGCAGCTTCCTACCTTCTAAGCTTTGAACACCAAGAAGTGAGATCCGCTACAAAAGACAAAAATCTGCCATTCTGAGAATTTGAATACATAACCTACGATAGGGTGACCAGATAAAATCCAGGTCAGGGCTCATGTAACTTTAACAGTTGTAGAGAAAAGGGAATTTCAGCCAGGGTCATTTGTATGCAATTAGTTCCTGGTGATATTCCTTCATCATCACAACAGTGAAAGTTGCAAGCACTATACTAGAGTTGCCATATACAAAAGAAGGCAGGGCCCCTGCAACTTTAACTGTTGTGATGAAGAGGGAATTTCAGCAGGAACTAATTGCATACAAATGACACTGGCTGAAATTCCCTTTTCTCTACAACTGTTAAAGTTACATGAGCCCTGACCTGGATTTTATCTGGTCAGCCTAACCTACGATTGTCATTTATGTCCCTTGCACGGAAAGAAGAACGTGAGTGTTGCCTTGCTGAATCAGACCAAGGCACAAGTCGTCCAGCTTTCTGTTCCCAGACACATCAGTCTCAAATCCAGTGCATGAAGCTGATAGCCTCCCCTTGTTGTTTGGCCCCCTCATCTGTATTCAAAGGTATACTACCTGTGAATATGGAAGCTCCATGTCAAGCTTTATAGCCATTGGTAGGTGTAACAGAAGACTGAGTGGAGGAATGATTGACAGCAGGGGAGTGTGATGGAATGATGGGTGCCATTAGAGTGAGTGACAGGTGGAGAGAGTCAGTTGAGAAGTGGCAGTTAGAGGAGTTAGTTGGAGCAGAGGGACTGTGTGTGTGAAAAAGGCATGGGTAAAAGGCTAATGGTTGATTAGGTTAGCAGATAGATCTATTATTTCTTATACTTTACCAAATTACTATGAGCCGATCTACACTCGAGCTTTGTAACGTTTCATAAGGGTTACGAAAACTCTTTGGGCCACATGACGCACTCCCTTGAACGATGTATACCCGAGGTTTTTCAAAACTCATTTCAGCTATATACAACAGTTTTTACTTTTAATAAATCATTTTAAGTAAAATAAAGTGTCCTTCCTTACCGTTTGTGATTCATGGGGGCAGTGCTTCGTTTACTGGTGCCCAAATGCTTAGCCGTTGATTGGTGGTGAAGAAAGAGGGGCTAAGGAGGAAGTGAGTGAGTGAACTACAACACTCACAATGCTTAGCCCTATACTCATTGAAAGCTAGGGAATGAAAGGGGAACTAAGGAGGAAGTGGGTGACTGAACTACAGTGCCCACAATGCATTGCCCTAAACTCATTGTAAAAATGAAACAGAAAGAGACTGACAGAAGAGTGAGAGACCGCACACACTGCTTTAAAGACTGAAGAATTTTTCTCCTGTAACGTGAGTACTCCTTAATGTGGCCTAAGACATTTTAGAACGCATCTATTTGGAACATTTTAAAATACTATTTAAAACATTCCAAGGTACAGTGTAGATAGGTTCTATTTGTCCTGGACGTTATGTGGTCTGGGCGGATTCCAGGGATAAATGATCTCTCCTCACATGCTGGCTTTCAGTGTTTGGATTTGTGTTTTTATTGTACGTCACTCTGAATATAAGGGTGACATAATAAATGTTAGAAATAAAAATACACTGCCAAGTCTATAAAAAGGAGGGTCCTGCAGCTCTCCAGAAATCAGTTTGTGGTAGCAGCAGGTTATTTGGGGGGATATTAGGAGACTTCTGGATTCCAATTAGTGACTTGTCTAGTGACCGCTAGGAGCCAGAGCCCTGTAGGAGATAACTGGGATGTGACAATAAGCTTAACTGCCATTAGTTGGTCTAATCCTTTTGAAAAGCCATCTCTAGGGTGTCCATGTGTCCTCTTTTAAAGATGACAGTCATCTACTTGAAAGGTTGCCAGAGGACACTGTCCTTTATTTTGGCGGAGTGGGCAGAAGATGGATCTCCAGAAGTTTTGGACTACAACTCCCAGATGTCCCTGAAAGCATGGCCAATGGTCAGGAATGCTGGAATTTGAAGTCCAAAACATCTGGAAATCTACTTCCTGCCCAGCCCTGCTCTATTTGCAGGGCTGTCCAGTCCAAGTCCGATTTAAAGATAAAGACTATCAGAAGGGAGAGCTAAGCCTTGATGTTGCCCATCAACAGCAGACTGAGCAGGCACATAGGTCATGTGGTCATAGTCTTCCATGCTATGGTGAGATTTTTTTTCTATTTAAAGTCTAATAATGTTCAATCTTTTAATTTTTGTAAACTGCCCAGAGAGCTTCGGCTATGGGGCGGTATATAAATGTAAATAATAATAATAATAATAATAATAATAATAATAATAAATAAATAATTAGGTCTAAATTAGCTCCAATGCATCATGAACATATGGAAATTTTATGCAAATCTGTGTCCTCTGTTTTCCTCCTTTGTGGTTATGTTTCCTCTATTTTGGCAATTCATAAGTGGCCACGCTAAATATAATGGGTCCTACCATTAGGCAGAGAGAGGTGAGTGCCTCAGGTGGCAGATGATGGGTGGGGTGGGCAGTTGCCCCCCACCGTTATCCCTGAATCCCCTTACCTAGCCTGCCCTGCATCCCCTAATCTAGTTTGCTGCTTTCAGATGCAGTGGAGGATGCTGTCCCATCACCAGTGTTGAAGATTAAACTGCCATTCCAGTTGGATTCTATGGGTGGAATACGTGGGTGGGTGTCACCTTGTCCTTTGTCTCAGGTGGAAAAATGTCTTGTGCCCTGATATGTCCATTTGCACTCTACCTGAGTAGGTATAAGTGGAGCTACATTGCCTGTTCTGGTTTGGAGGAAAGAAATTGGACTACCGGTCTGTCATTTGAATAAAGTAACAGACTAATGAAAGTAATTGCCTACTGTTCAAAACTCCTTTCCTTGGAGTGTTCCTCAGAAACTAATGATTAACTCAATACATTTCTGGATCCCGAGACTTGGCAATTTGAGACTTCTAAGGTAACTGGAAACTACTGAGAAATTGCTCTACTTAGTCAGGATGAAAACTTTGTTGAGAGAGTTTTTTTAAAACGTACAGGCTGGTGGAATAAAAGAGGGGGGGCAGAAAACTAGCATCAGGCCTGGATTTCTTGGGCTGCCAATTCCTTCCAGGCAAAATATGAAGTGCTGGTTCTTACCTTTAAAGCCCTACATGGTCTAGATCCAAGGTACCTTAGGGAGCACCTCCTCCCCTATGTTCCAGCTTGCTCACCTCGGAGGGTGATCTGCTGTGACTGCCTAATGTGAGATTGGCAATCACACTCCAGAGGACCTTTTCCTTTGAGCTGTGGAATGACCTGCCGGTTGAAATGTGCCTGCTGAATGTCTTTAAGCAGGCATTAAAGACTCTATTATTCCAGCAGGCCTTCCCTTTAGAATCTGATTGCTGACCATTATATATTGTTTTAATGCTGTATGGTTTTAATTATTGTTTTTTAACGTATTTATACTACCTACGGTATTTTATTTTTTGTTTTTATCTTGTTTTAATTGTTTTAATTTTGTATGCTGACCAGGGTATTTTGAAGATAGATAATAATAATAATAATAATAATAATAATAATAATAATATTTATTTGTAGCCCGCCTCTCCCTCCGGATCGAGGCGGGGAACAATAATAATAATAATAATAATAATTAATAATAATAATAATAATAATAATTTTTGAGTCAGTAAAGGATAGCATGACTTGGCAAAGCCTGTGAAGTCCATCTAGAAAAACTGCCACAAGCAAGAAAAAGAGAAATAATAATAATAATAATTTTAAAAACGGGCATAAAAAGCACTCCATGGGAAGCACTACAACATAATACAGAACCCACAAATAAAGTACAATCATACGAATGGCTCAGGAAGGGTGAGCTATTTCCAGAAACCGAAGGATTCCTAATAGTTATACAGAATCAAGTTATAGCAACCAAGAACTACCACAAATACATCATAAAAGATGACAGTGTAACAACAGACCTATGCAGGAAATGCCATCAGTTCCAAGAAACAAAAGACCATATAACAGGAGGATGTAAAATTCTGGCAGGAATGGACTATACGGACAGACACAATACAGCTGCAAAAATAATTCACCAACAACTGGCCATCAAATTCAACCTTATCGAACAATCTACACCATACTATACAGACTCACCTGAAACAATCTTGGAAAATGCAGATCATAAAATATACTGGGACAGAACAATTCATTCCGTTAGTCACCTCAGTCACCGGCATCCCATCAAAAAACTATAAAGAAGATCTTCAGAAACTGGGCCTACCAAAATACATCCACACCAACATCCAGAAAGCAGTCATACTTAAAACATGTTTAACTGTCAGGAAAACCGCCACGAGTGAGAAAGAGATGAAATAATAATAATGGTTCTACACAATGTTATCATCCAAAGATCTTAAAGATACAAACATGTCCATATTTTTGGAGTTAAGGGGAAGAATGCTGAGATTCCAGACAGTGGATTGTATCCAACATTAGTCTAATTTACTAATCCAACATTAGTCTAACTTACTAGTTCCATTCATTTCAACGGGTCAACTTTAAATAAGATTAACATTAGATACAAGCCATATACACCAGCCAAATTTGTTCCAGTTTGTCATAAGAGTGGGACCAGGATACTTACCTTCCCCCCCCACAAACTGACATGCCCAATACTTTCATCACTAGAGGCCTTGCTTCGTGTTCCATTGCCATCAGAAACCTGATTGGTTGGGATGTGGGACAGGGCCTCCTCTGTAGTGGCAACCCAGTTGTGGAATTAAGTCACTTGGATGAGGGTGGGGCAATTGGCCTCTATTTTTCAGTTTCTAGTCTGTCCCACTGAGCCTCCAGTTAGATTCCCACCCACCCCCATTTTTTTTTATTCCTCTATCCTATCCTGTGAATTTGTGCTTCTGTTCCCATTTTATCTTTTTTTATATTCAGTGTTAGCTCCAGAATTTGGGGGGCCCTTGAATGAGAAGTTCTCAGCAGGCCCCTTTCCTTGTGCTGGCCCACTTCTCCAGCTCATATCTGCCACTACTGCACATTTGCTTGCTGTCTCCCTTTGGGCCTAGTCCATACAGAGGAAGAAAATAAGGTGAACGGAGGCTGTTCTCACCTTCTCAGTCCTGTCACAGGAGGGCAAAGGTTGACAGTGTGAAGCCTGCTGGGTCTGGGCCTCAGCAAGTGCCAATGAACAGCTGGCACAAGAGAGTGCCATCTGGGCCTCAGCAGGTATTTGGCCTTGCTGATTATTAGAACCAGCCACACCACAGGTTACTACGTCTGCAGAACCATCTGGCTGAGTTATACTGCAATCGTATGCACACATTCGTGGGAGTAAGCAGAGATGGGGAACCACTGACTAACAGGCCAGATGTGGCTGCCAGAGTTTTTGCTCTTATCTCTGATCAGTGATGGGAGATAAGAAGGCATTTAAAGTCTTTTGCTGTTATTTCCAATCGGAGATGAGGGTATTTAAAGGCAGTTAACCTTTACAGACTTGCATAGAATTGAGTTGTTGCACTGGGGCTTACTCCTGAGTAGGCTGTCTTAGAATTGAGCTGTGCTTCATATGCTTTGTGGGAATGTTTAAATTAATAAGAATCACATTTTGTTTTTTTCTATCCTTGGCCCTGCCCTGTGACTTTATCCCCACCTACTTCTGGAATCCCCCACCCCACTAAGACCCTTCCCCAATCAGGGTTCAGTCTCCGGCCAAAAAAAATCCAACACCCCGCCATAGAACATATTTCCAAGTAAACATGCATAAGACTGAGCTGTTAATCTTCATTGTCAGTGTTTGACTGCCCATTGAAACAGAGTTATGTTATTGCTGTATGTTTCATTCCTTGTTGTTTACTGTAGATTTAATTTGCTCATCTAGATTCATTACATGCCAATTGAATTGTACTCTCTAGGACTTATTGTGGGACATGCAATATATTTCCAATTATACTTTATATCTTTATTTTACCTTTCTCATGGGGAGTGGGGGCGGGGGCGGGGAGAATCACTTGAACTTTTCCAGATAACTCCCTTTTTCTGGGTGAAACCAATAAGAAAGCAACGGATAAGAAAGCAACAAGGTGTTATTTCTCCGTTTCTTTTGCAGGGCCATGCCCTCAAATGTATCAAAAATTGCAGAACTCTTTCATTCTTCTCAGGGAATGAAGTCATGGTTACTTTCTGACATCTAGGTTGCATAGGCTGACCATCTGAAAAGGAGGACAGGGCTCATATAACTTTAACAGTTGTAGAGAAAAGGGAATTTCAACCAGTGTCATTTGTATGCAGTTAGTTCCTGGTGATATTCCCTCTTCATCACAACAGTTAAAGTTGCAGAGCCCTGCCTTCTTTTGTATATGGTCATTCTAGTATAGTGCCTGCACCTTTAACAGTTGTGATGAAGAGGGAATTTCACCAGGAACTAATTGCATACAAATGACACCTGCTGAAATTCCCTTTCCTCTACAACTGTTAAAGTTATATGAGTCCTGTCCTCCTTTTCAGATGGTCAGCCTAAGGTTGCACCTTGACACTAAAACACTAGGAGCAATTCACACAGGCTGCATTCAGATGTAACACTAAACCATGGTTTAATGTTACAAGAAAACAGCTGGCTTTCTCCTGGATTCACACTCTCACCCTCGCCACTCCAGTGGCTCAGCCATGAGGAGCATTTCTGCTTTCATTTTAGATCAACCTCAGTTTAAGTAAGTTAATTTTAACTATGGTTAGTGAAAACAAGCCAGCTTAAGAACATGAGAAGGGCCATGCTGGATCAGACCGAGGGTCCATCTAGTCCAGGACTCTATTCACACAGTGGCCAACCACCTGTCGGCCAGGGACCCACAAGCAGGACACAGGTGCAACAGCACCCTCCCACCGATGTTCCCCAGGATATACTTAGTTTAAGGCTGACTTGTTTCCACCAAACCATAGTTTGCTTGGCCAGATGTCCTACTTTCCAGAGGACAATCCTCTATTCTGGAGAACTGATAGAAAATACTCCTCTATTTGAAGGTGTCCTTTATTTGATGGGCTGTCCTGTCTAACTCTGGATTAAAGTCAAAGAACAATAAAAAGGGGAGAATAGAGGCCTTAAATTTGCCCGTTCATAGTTAGCCCCTGGATGGCAGGTTGAGCAGACACATAGGTCACCAAGTCACAATCTTCCCTGGTATGGTGAGATGTATTGCATTTTGATTTAAATAATAGTTATTATTTCTGAAATGTGTACCTATACATACAAATGTGCACATTCAAATAGAATTTCTGTCCTCTCTTTTGGTGATTTGTTTCATTTTAATTGATATATATATATATATATATATATATAAATTTTTTGGCGATGGTGTAAGTGGCCACACTAACCAGAGTTACGACTAACTTTGTCCAGATTTGGACGACATGGCAAGCCATGTTGAATCAAAACCTGAAGTGAGACAGCATGTGAATAGGATGCTGTAGCATTCAGACACTAAGGGCAGAATCCAACAGTGACATTCCGCAACTGGAAAGAGCACTAATGGAGCTCTGCAGAATCTTTCTGTTGTGCAACCAGTTGCTCATTACACTTGTGCAACTGGTTGTGCAAGCAGCTGAACAACCGGTTGCACCATGTGTTCCACAGCGCATTGCATAATGATTTCAAGGAGTTACATAACCGGTTGCACAAGCAAAATTCACAATAGGTCGCACAAGAGTTACGCAAAACTGCTGGTGCAACCCCACTTGTACACATGTAACTTTAGTTGGATTCTTCTCTTGCACTTAGTTCAGAACCTAGTTTCTGCCAACGCAACAGCATTTGCACTAACGGAATGATACGGAAACTGCCCTAAGACAGGAATGGGATGACTTAGAAAAGAATTAAGGATGGAGAACATAAGGATTCCTCATGTCCTCCCCACTTTGGAGAGGGATGGATCCACCTAAGATGTAACCAAGGTCTCTACAGATAGATCACCAAGGAAAAGGAGCCAGGTCCTAATTCATATGAAAATATCATTTTCCATATCTTCCTAGACTGAATTTTCAACGCAAACGATGATAAATGTTGGGGATGTATTGGAAGTTAAGAGCTCAGGCACCAGCCAATCAATATAAAACAGCTCCATCAGCTTTAAATGGACTGTGTTGATATATACCTGTTTATGGAATTACACTCCATAAGTACATTCTGCATCCAATTTATCAAACAGACATTTCTTAATAAAATGGTGTTCTGTCACATAACTAGTACAGAAATATGAAAAGCCAGTAAAGGTAGGACTCTGCCATGCTCTGCCCTGACCCATTAGATTCTGATAGGCCTGACCTGCCCGGTCCGACCTGCCCAACTCCCACAGGCTCTTCCCCAACCCACCAGTTCTGCTCAAACTCTGCCATGTGTCATCACCTCCTGACCACGAATTTTTGCAGCAAAGGTTGGAAATCCCAATTAAGTCTTGCGTCTTTGAATCCAGAATCCCATCTGGCGGAATGCCTGAACACTATTCAAATATGCATGGAAATGCAAATATTAAGAAAGCAGCCAGGAAAACGCCTAAGATGCCTGATTTTTTAAATGATGCATAGCTAGATGCACTTCTTCGATTCATCCCTGGACATCAGCCCAGGACGAAGGCCTCAGTCTGCACTGCAACCCGTTTGCAGCTCTCTGCCTGCACAAGTTTTCAGTATGCAAATTGGGAGATGAAACAACTTAGTTGCTTATTTAGAAACTGCCTCGTCTCACAAGGAGCTGAAAACGTCAATCTGGGTCAACAACAAAAAGATAAAAACACATAAAAACACACCGAGTTGTATCCAATGGTGTTGTTCTGACAGTGGGCGGATACTGTTGATAGGACAGATTTCCCCTCCACCTGCAGCCCCCGCCCCATGTGGCCTCCAAATCTGCTTCAGAGGGTTGGGGGACCCTGTGGGGCAGCTTTGGGGCACGCACGGGGTGGTGGGAGGATAAGAAGGGCAAGTTCCATTGCATGAGCAGACCTCCGCCTGCCTCTGGGTTGTAGCCAGACATTTTCTGGTGGTGAAGAGGCGTAAGGGCAAAGAGAGCACCCTCCCCATGAGAAACAGCAGGACCTAAATGCAAGTGGTCTTCATCTGTTTAAATACATTTTCTGTTGTTCATAATTTTATTAAAATGCTGTTTAACCGAAGAGGCATTTTTACTAGCTGCGGTGACCCGGTAGTAAGAAAAGTCAGACTGGGTGACCATCTCGGCTTACAAACCAGTTAGGGAGTCCATGTTTGTTTGTTTGGAAGGAACAGACTCCTGTTGCAAGACCAGTAGGAATGCAACAGCTGAACTCTTTTCCCTGCACAGCAATGCAACAGCAGGAAACATTTCAGCTGTTAGATTTTCAACCTGTCAAAGTCTACTGTTAAAGGCACAGGAAGGAGCCTCTTCCCAAAAATGCTTGCATGCGGAATAAATCTGCATCCTTCTTTAATGCCGCTCATCTACGTACTCCGACAGTCTGTCAATTAACTGTCATGTGTAAATCACTGCCAGAACCATGCTCATACACCTCAGTGACCTAAGCGACGCCAAGCCCGCCTACATGTTGTCTTTCTGCCGGGTCTGGAGCCATGCAATAAAGGCAACAGGGCGCAGAGCGCTGCTGACTCGAAAAAGGCGGAGAAGGAGGAGGAAGACTGGATTTACATTGCATGTCTCCTTCTACTCCACATACCTTGCAGTGGGGTGGGGGGGCAGAGTTTTAAACAAAAGGCCTCACTCCTAGAGATATCAAGGCCTGGGGAGAAAAAACTGAGGGGAAACCAGAAACACCTCAGGGGGAAAATGCCCTCCAAATTGTCCAAATATCCCTGATACCCCCCCCCCACACACACACACACACCAGATATTTCCCCCTGAACGTCCTATTATTTTTCACCATTTTTCCCTGGTTTATTTCTCCAGGCCTTCACATCTCCACTCAATCCCCAATCTATCATTGACAAAGCTAAGACAATTTGTTCTGAACTGCGGAACGTGGCTGGGATAGCATGGCTTGGAAGGCTTTGCGGGATGAACGTTGTGTCCCTAGGTATGGCGAGCCCAAAATAACGGGGGTTCAGAACTGGTCTATAGGCTTTGCGACAGAGATCAGCAGCCCCGTGGTGGATTTCTCAACCCTTGGCTGGATTCTGAAGCAGAAATCCTGACTTGGGGGCCATCGTATAGGAATACAGGAAGCTGCCTTCTCCCAGCTTGGATTATGTATTCATCTAGGCCACTGGTTGCTGACAGGCAGCAGCTCCCGGGGGTCTCAGGCAGAGGTCTCCCATCATCTGATCCTGGAGATGCCGGGGATTGAACCTGGGGCTTCTGCATGCAAAGCCGGTGCTCTACCACTGTGCTACGACCCCTCCCGTCATACGTTCGCCCACTCCCAATCCATGCTGATGGCGGTGGTCAGCAAGGCGGTAATGCGCATGGAAACTAAGCTAGAGAGTGGATTGAGAGATGGCCCCAGCCCGCCCCAGCCCCCTCCTCCCACGGCATGAGGAGCGTGTACCTGTTTATTCTTTAAGTCAAGGGAGAGCTCATAATCGGAGGCAGCGGCATGGGAACAGGTGGCTGCCCCTTTGCTGCGCTGCCCTCTCACGGGGGAACCCGTGTGGTGGAGGCTGGCCTTCTGCACCAAAAGGGAGCACCCCGCTGCCTGCTCTTCCTGCAGCTCCGCATGCTGGGCTTTTAACTTCAAGGTGTCGGACCTGCCTTCCTGGCCACTGTGTCTGCCGGACTCCTTCGGATCCTCCGCGTCACACCCGGGTTTCTTGCTCGCTGAACCGCAGGGATCATCACTGTGAACAAAACGCAACGTTTCTCTTTTTTTATTTGGTTTTATTTACTCCCTCTTAAATTCTCCAGCCCTCAGTAGCTAATTGGCTTGACAAACATCCAAAGAGCCTGTACTGTGATGGAGCAGAGGCCAGGAAGCTCCTGGCCATGGATTTACATTGACACTGAGGAGGCCCAGCACCGTGAGCGAGCTGGGCAAGGCTCCTCTCCGTCAGCCACTACAGTCCACTGCTTACGCCAGGGGCATTTCACGCATTATGGAATGAGGGTGGGCTGGCACAATTTGTGCCCCAGCAAGCCAAACACATGATGTACGGTGAGCCCCATTTTTGCTGCTTCCCTGGGACTGCAAAAATGGAAGGCTTGTCAAGCACTTGCTAGGCCACAACACACGGCAGGTGGGCTGCTGCGCCCAGAGGGTAGGGTGACCACTTATGAATTGCCCCCAAAAGAGGAGACGTATCACCAAAAACGAGGGCAGTGATTTCCATATTAGCGTATGCCAATTTATATGTATACATGTCAATTTAGAAATAACTAATTATTGCAATTGAAACAGGAACACATAGTGTGGGAGGCTGGGATCAGGTGAGCTGGTTTGCCTGTTTGCTATCCAGGTGCTGGTGCTTGATGGGCAGCAGGTCTTACGGTTCGTTATCTTTAAACTGGAAATGGTCAGGGCAGCCCTTAAAATAGAGGGCGGTCCTCTTGTAGTCCTTCAAATAGTCATTTGTAAAAGAGGGCACCTGGCCACCCTATCAGTGAGGAACGTTGCAGGTTCGGCAGGCCTGAATTAAAGGCTCCACTGTATGTCTCCATGGTGCCATGTGAGGCAGACGGAGACTGTGTTTTTACAATGGAGGCATAAACACAATAGGAAGTGCATGGATTTAACCTGCATATATCAGGCTATGTACGCCGCAGGTATGTGCAATGCATCAGCCAAATGATCTCTGCTGACCAATCAGCACCAAGCAACTTTCAGGTGCCATGTTTGGCTTTTTCTGTGATGCTCCAAAGCAACCTCAGGGAGAGGGGGCTTAATCCGTATATAAAAGTGACAACATGAATTGCATTTTTCAGGGATCTTACTCTAGAACAGTTTTGTGTAAGGCTTATCTGCGTATCTCATTGTCTTTGGTTATGGCAGGGGATGGGATATTGTGTCTTTCCTTTTCGTGCTCGTGGGATTTGTTTTTAACTCTTATTTTGATCAAAGAGTTTTGGAGGGAGAAGTGTTGTGATTGAGTCAGTTTGACAAATCCAGAGGGAAAAAATTAAAGCCACTACTGTTAAAGCGGTTGCTAACCCAGCTTCCCAACTGAAGAAAAGATGAATTATGATGAGTCACTGGTCCCCTGTATGTTCCAGTTAGCTCTGTAATTGCATGAAGCCCTAACCTTTGTTTGTGTTTTCAGATGTAAGGCCTACCATGTTCAGTGACACTTATTCCCAGGTAAATGTACATATTGATAGTTCTAATAGCATGCAATTGCTTTCCATACAGACTCTGCAGGGACCTGTCCCTACACACCTCTGAGATTAGTAGATCCCAACTTCACAACTGGATGCCCCCTCCTCTGCCAAAAACAAAACAAAACAGAAAGCAAATCACTATGAGCAACACTCAAAGGCAATGATCCAAGAGTGTGTTGAAGTTGAGTGTACAGAGATCTGAGGAGTGTTTTCTTTCATTTTCACCAACACACACCTCTTCTACAACACATCAGATGGCAGATTTTCTTCCAACTTTGCGCAGTTTAAAAAGTGGCTTATGGTTTGGTAGTAGAGGGAATCATAACTGAGGTGAAAATGAAAGACACCCTGCCCCCATGGTATAAACATGTATATTTTGATGTACACTCTTTTGGACTGCAAACCAGGATTATAACCCAATGGCTGAAAAAAATCTTCTGCTTTGCCTCCGAACCCTACTGGCTTCCTACTGATTGCAGAGCCAAAATCAGAGCCAAAATCATGCTTCAAATTTTGCCCCATCTTTTCATTGAATCCAGAATGCTAATTTTTGTGACATTGCGATAATTTCCATGGCAACACACTGTGATGTCATGAGGAGAAGAACATCAGTGTGCTGCAGGGTTAATCAAGGGACACCTCTCCTAGGGAGGGAGGGAGGAGAGAGAGAGAGAGAGATGAAGACAGAGCTCTTACTAACAACGATTCCCATAATAGCAAGATGGAGAGGAATTAAGCAAAGTAACTTTATCACTGGGCAAATTATCAACAAACTACATGAAGCTGACTCATTTCAATATTAACATCCTCTGAGAAACACTGACCTAGTCTGGATGTCATACTCAACCATAGCTCTGTGTGACAAGGCTGAGATGCAGCATGGTTTGGGCCCGTACACTCTCCCTTCCCCTCTGCCATGGCCGCAAGGCTACTGTTGCTTCCAGTGTAGATTAACTGAAGCTTATCATGTCATCCAAACCTAACATACTGTGTTTGATCTAAACTATGGTTTGTTTGAAACAAGCCAACTTCAAACCATGGTTTATGAAGCTGGCTTGTTTAAATACACCAGAGATAACATAAAGCCCAGTTTAGGGTTTGAATGACATGCTAATTTGTGGCTAATCAAAAATAGAAGTAAAAGCTTCTGAACTCTTCCTTGCAGTTTCACCAAGGAAGAGGAGGGGGAAATGTAGAGTAACCAAGACAGAGGAAGACAAGGGTACTCTACCTTTTACTAGTTATGTAGAAGGGCAAATCATTCAGAGATTGTGAAAAGTTGTGCCTCCTGAGATTCCTTTTATACAGCTTATAAAAGTACTGTCTTTTTTTTCCCATCAGGTTACCCTAACCCAGGCCCACACAACTTATAGGGCTTTCACCCTGACAGTTAGATTTTGGGGGTTCTTTCTCAGGGCCTCAGGGAAGCAAGCTAAAGGCCAAGCCCATCAGCTAGTCTGTGCACTAGACAGCGTCTTGTGAGAGTTGTCATTCATGTCCAAGGAGCAAAGTAAAGTGGCGATCTAGAAAAGCTGTTGAAGAGAGGGCCAAACCTAACTTCCACCCTGACATAGACCCACAAACGGGCCGGGGGAGAGCAATGCCTCTGTGTTACATGTCAGAGACCCTCTTGGGCCCCACATTCCAGCAGTGTCCAGGACCAAAGGCAAAGGAATGTGGCTGAAGGCAAAAGAGCAAGGCCAACATTTTAGCTTAAAGCCTTTGCTACCAGTAACTACCCCTTAGGCAAAGCATTTCAGCCTTTCAGAATGGAGAAAAGATTGCACAAGAGCTAGGAAACCAACAAATGATCAGTAGTTGGGGGGAAGGGGAAGGGGTGGGGCCTTTGGAGGAACGCCAGATGGCAGATTCAGACTCTCGGAAGGCGGGCTCAGTAGAGGCTGGGGGCTCCAATGTCAGTGGGGCTGTGAATCCGCTCTGGGTTTCAGTCAGAACCAGACGGAATTCTGAAAAGTGCTATCCAGGGTGCTGAACCCTAGCCCCAAAACAGGTTCAGCAGCTTGGAAAGCTCCTTTAGAGTTTTGACTGATTCTGACTGAGAACCGGGGGCCTGCCTATACAGCACTGGGTTGCTGCTGCTTTTGCTAAAACCCTGCGCTTTCTGTGCTGATGGGTAGCGGCGGATAATCCGCCTTCTGCTTTCTGCCCGGGCGGACGGCCACCAATCAGGTGTCGCCTTCCACCTGGGAACGCCTCCGCATCGATGCTGGATTGAGGTTAGACAGCAAAAGAGCCATGTTTGCCTCGCTCCAGTCTAAAATGGCAGGGTATGTCCCCGACTTTTTAAATGCAGGCCTTTGCAGGAAAGCCCCACAGTGGCTTTGAGGAGGCTGCTGCATCATATAACCAACGCAGTGCCACCGCACACCCGCCATGGGGGTTTCAGAGCATATAGACAGTCGCCCAGCGTAGAGCTGCCAGCCTCCACTGGGTGGGATTCGGCCCCCAGATGTGGGGTTTTGCATGGCTAGTTTTTGATCACTGGCAGTGTCAACAATCCAGGTCTGCAGACAAGGGCCTTCCCCAGCCTAATGTGGAGATGCCAAGGATTGAACCTGAGGTATTATGCATGCAAAGCAGGTGCTCTACTTCTCCCTTTCAAATTCAGATGCCAGCTCAGAACTTGAAAGCCCAGCTGAAAATGAACAGCAACATTGAAATTGTGCAAGGCAAAGTTTAGTGAATTTCAACATCTGAGATGGCTGGCTTAAAAAAAACACTTATGCATGGATGTAGGCGGTTTAGAGACGCTAGCGTATGTTCTCCCTTGCACTATCCTGACTTGTTTATGGCATCTTTCCAATGAGTTACATTTTTAAAAATACCAACACATAGGATATACAGACACGACTCCAGAAACTGAGTTTCCTAACATGCAGAAATCCAACGGGTGCAGCAATGGGGGTTTTCTCCTACAAGAGAAGCTGCAGATGTTGAATTTTTAACTGTCACACAATGGTTGAAAAATAGGTTCCCCTCTGCCACACACATACAAAAAGAAGTGGCAACTGTAGTGAGAAGAATGAGGTTTCCATGCTGGGGAAAACTGGATCAAAGGAATAGCTGTATATTGCACAATTCTGAAAGGAACTGTTTTTGTCAAGAAAAAGCCTCTGTTGCGGTGGTGTAGTGGAGGCAGGGCTCACATGGATGCAATGCCAGCACTTTTTGTATTAGCAGGGATGCTTATGTCATCTGCCACCACCACCCCACCTCCCCATGACTTACCTGTTCCCTTTGAGTTTAGCTGCAATCGTCACAGTAGTAGCGCTTGTTGTAATGCAAAGTACGTTAGGGTAGCTTGGTCTTGGATGGGCAATTAAGACCCATTAGCTTTACAGAAAGACCTGTTCCTGGTCAAGATGAAAGCTGCTAGAACGGATTGGCTGCTGTGGATCAGTCCAGCTGCCTGCAACTTTGGGATTCTCCTTGGAGGCATGGCTATGGGGGCTGTCATGATGAGCACCAGCTCCTCAACATTTATCACTACACCACTGCTCTGCTGAAGGGAGGAAGTGGTTGAATTCCGACAACACGATAGTCAATGGTGGGGTAATAAACAACTTTACAGTTGTTCATCTAGGGGGTACTCCCCACACAACATGGTAATAAATAATCAACCTTGATGTGGATTAGGATCAGCACTGAGTTGACTAAGGCAGCATTCGGACAACATGATAGTCAATACAACTGACATTGTCCCCCCCCCCCCCAGTTGCTTATTGTGTCATCCGAATTCAGCCAGTGTCACCTTACAAAACAGGTGCTGAGTTCCTCTGTTAGGCATGCCTAGAGTTGCCTTAACTTGTCTTGCCTTGGGTTCCAGAGAGAAGAGCCAGGACCATCCCTGTCCTTCACAGCAGCAAGAGCAACAGGAGCCCCTAATTTTGTTTAAAACTGTAGGCTGGTGGGGACAACCTGTGGCCCTCCAGATGTTGCATCATCTCTAAGCCAGCAGAGCCACTGGTTAGGGATGATGGGAGATATAGTCCAACAACATTTGGAAGGCCACCGGTTGCCCATCCCTGCTGCAGAACATTACTTAGGAAGGCCCTTGGGCAAGACACCCTCAATGGGCCCCTCCCTCAGTGAGTCTACCTGCTCACCACCATTGTCAACAGCTGCTGTTGCTCCTCATCCTCTTGGTCATCATTGCTTATTCAACAGGCAGAAAACAAGTGATCTGTGAGCAGTGGCATCTATTGCTCCTCCTCCTCCTCAGTACCCCCAGAGGCTGGACCAGAGCAAGGGGCAGGTGAACAAGCAGGATGCAACAGGGAAGAACAGGAGCAACTCTGGACTGGGTGGGTGGGTATCTTGTCAGTGGGTCCTTGCCAGGGTGTGGGCCCTTGGCAGCTGCCCAACCATGCCAACTCTTCGGCTGCTGCCCAGTTAAATGATGTGCTGCAGCTTCATATAAAAGTAGCAGAATCTGATGCCCCTGCCCCTGAGCAAGGGTTAGGCTCCACTTCTTTCTTGCAAGGTAGGCTCCCTTTGCAAAAAAGGTTACCTCTTCCAATACGGGCCCATGCGTCAGCTGAGGTCAACTGCCACTGCTCGTTGTTCCATCCTTGTGGCTAGTTAGTGCAATAGCAGCTAGAGGCAGAGCCTTTGTGGTAGTGGCTCCGACACTTTGAACTCTTCTGCCTGTAGAGGTTCAAAATTCCACCTCTCTGCTGGGATTTTGGAGTGGTTGCAAAACTCTTCTTTCTCAACAAGCAGATTCTCATTGATTTAAGCTTCTGTGGATAGTTTTCTGTAGAATTCTTTAAATCATTATTATTAGTTCACTGTTTCAAGTCTTGTCTAAAATAAATAAATAATTCTGGAGCACCTGTATTGCAAATAAGCACATTTTTCTGGAGCTCATTAACCTGCCAACCTGACTATAGTTATAAACAATTAAATAGACTCTAGTATCAAAAAGTCACAACTCTGTGTGTTATAAAGAACAACAGAGGGCTCTGTGTGTGTGTGTGTGTGTGTGTGTGTGCGTGTGTATGTATGACCTTTCTAAAGTTACAATTTAAAATGTAACCTCGACAAATGTTCTTCACCCACACTGCTTTTTTTTTTAAACCACTTAATCTTGAGTATATCCAAGAACGGGCCTTTCAACCTTGTTTCAAATCTTACTGCTGACAGGAAAATGTCCAAAGCTGGAGCCAAGCTGAAATGTTTCAGACGTTTTTCCTTTTTTTGAAAACATTTCTGAGATTTAACTTTTTCTCACTCCCCTAGAAAAATGGGACACTTTCTAGAATTTTCTTTGGATATTCTCCACTTTTTTTTTGTTTTTGTGATGGCCACAGTGCCCCTGGGTTGAGGGCATGTGGAGGATGCAAAATGGCAGCCAGAATGTCAACACAGTTGCTGTTGTTGCCAAGTAGGATATGGAGTGCTACCACCACTGGTAATGGTGATCCCAATCCCTGAAAAACTTTTGGAGAATTCCTCCTCTCTCAGGAGAAACTAGACGAATCGGTCCCCCCATTTTTCTCTGACCACAAATAAGATGGTGGATTTCAAAATGCTCATTTTTGCACAGCGATTTATTTCCCTGCAAGCCTGCAATAAAATGGCAAACCTTGCCAGCATCAGCACCGTTCACCTCTTGGTAGAAGGGAGTCCAGACAGGCAGAAAGGGATAATGCATGAAAGAGGCCTATGTCATTGTAGGGTTTAAAAGCAAACGGAGATGTGAAATTACCCATTCAGAGCAATTATTTATTATTTATTTACTGCATTTCTATACCGCCCAATAGCCGAAGCTCTCCGGGTGGTTTACAAAAATTAAAACCATGAAGCAACCTTGGTATGTGATGCTCTTTACCCTACAGGAAGCACTCCCATTCCAAATTCCAAATGGTTTGCGCTCAACCAGCGAGGGATTTTGTAAGGGTCACAATGCGGTCAGAGAGAGACCAAACAGCGCAGCAATTGTCAGCGCGACTTATTTCTGTGCTAAATTTAAACTTTCTAATCCTCTACTGTTTCAAGCTGTCTGTATGGTTGGAGAATGGCTGCAAATTGTATTTTTAGATCAGGGATTGTAAGGTGAGCTTCCCCGACTTTTGTTCATTGTGGAGTGGGAAAATGTCAGATACCATTTTTAGTCAGAATTTTCTAAACGCCAGACCCACACACACAGTCCTTCTTGTCCTCAGGCAAAACACAAATTCATAATATGTCAGCTTAGTACATAAAATTGGCCAGAGCTCTGTAGTTTGGTGCATGCTTTGCATACAGAAGGTCCCAAGCTACCAAGTCAGCCTGCCTGATGTTTTCCTTAAGAGGTGTTCATTCAATTGCCCCAGTGGTGTAGTAGAACCAAGGCTCACCGGGACACAGCACTAACACTGTTTTATTGGCAGGGATCCTGATGTCATCTGCCACTCTCCTCGACCCCCTTATCAGAATTCCCTGTCCCCTCTGAGTTTAGCTGTGATCCTCACAGTGGCTGGAGGGAAATGACTGTTCTCAGCACACTATATTGTTCCTTCTTGTAAAGTATTTTGAGGAGGCTTGGACCTCAATGAGCAATTAAGACCCATTCACTTTACAAAGGACTTGTTCCTAATGGATGAAAATTCCTAGAACTGGCTTGTTCAGATGGATGAATAGAGCTGCCCGCAAGTTTGGACTCTCCTGGGTGGGCATGGCAATGGGGACTGTCTTGATGAGTGCCTACAAAACCACTGGTTTGCCCTCCGTGCCCCGCAGTAGCTGTGGATCTGCGCTGCATCTGTTAGATGACACAGACACAGCTTTGCAGCCACCACGGGGCTTCCCCGCAATGCTGCAGTTTAAAAAAGTCGGGAATTTACCCTGGCTTTTTCAAATGGAGCAACGTCAATATGCCACTTCCACTATTTGGCATCGCTCTGGAGCCAATCCAGGGTCCATCTGGGGATGATGCCTGGGGGAAGGCAACCTGCAATTAGTCACCTTCCACCAGGAAGAGGGCAGGGGCGGCTTCGGTACCCAGATGGCCTCTCAAAACCCATGCGCTCCTTCTTCAGCATCGGGTTTACCTGACGCCACCCTGGGAGTGGGAAAGCACATGTATACTGCAAACATGGCGATGGTAACAGGACCACACCCTCTGGCCCCACTCCAACACCCATGCACAGACTAGCCATGTCCACCAACCAAGGCCAGCCAAACAAGAAGGGCAAGATGTCGCCTCTCATGCCTATACAAAACCTGACCAGTTGAATCTTACTTTGACGTTGGCATTCGGCTGGCATCTTCCACTGCACCTTGAAGCAGCAGACCACCTTCGGGGGTGCAGAGCAGGCCACAGGGCACACAGTACTTCTATGTTCAAACACCTCGCTGCTACTGTCCACCTGCTAGCACAGGGCAAGCTGAATCCTAGGCCCCTGGGCCAAATCTGCTCTACCTGTGGTCCCATTCTGGCCCTTCAGAGTTCCCCAGATGCCCATGTCTCCTTCCCCGAGTCCCACCTCTTTTCCCAACCCCCAAACTGTTCGGTGTTTCCAGGCTTTTGTGCAGTTCTTCCCCTATTCTAAAAGGTTGAAATGCCTAAGGCTTAGTTACTGGCAGTGAGAACTTTATGCAAAAATATGCCAGAATTTTGGTCATTCTGATCCTGCCCCCTTTCGGCCCCCACCCACAACAGGAATGCGTCCCCCTCCCCCCTGAGAGCTTCTCTGAAACAGAATTTGGCCTTTTGGCTGGAAGAGATTGGACACCCCTACCCTAGCATCTGCCACCTGAGGTGGTCGTCCCACTCTACCCAATGGTAGGGCCAACCCTGCCTCCAACATTCATGTATGCAGCCTACAGCGATACTTTTTGACATTCGGACAAAGTGTGAATCTTGGAAGGTGGGCCTAGGGTGGCAAGACAAGTGGCACCGGCTGACGTTCCCACTTCTACACAACCATTAAGGCCGCAGGAGCACTGCCCTCTTTTGAATCTGGCCACCCTACAGGCAGGGGCAATGGACGTGATCCTGCGCCTCGCTCCACACATACAGTATGTGGGAAGAAGGCAAATGAGTCAACAGTCTCTTTGTCTCTTGGCTGGCCAGATACCATTTATACTTCATATTTCATGGTAGGTGTTCCCCATTCGCCTTGAACTCCTGCTTCTCAGCACCCCTACTTTATGGGGGCTACCTCTTCTGAGTCTTAACTGACTGCTATGAAAGCATTCTGCTTTACATCCAAATTCTCCCATTCACCCCCACATCTATTTATTAAAAACATGTCCACTGTTTCTTGTCACGCTCCCCCATTTCCACTACCATCCCTCCCCTCTCCTGGTGCTCTAGTAGGGTCTCACAGATGTGATCCAAATGTCTTTTAAGTGCCTGTCCTGAAGATTTTCCATAGAGAGAGTTGTTTTTCTAACCTGACCCCAGAATTTAGGGGTTGTTATGAGGAAATCTCCAGGAATCGAAGCCAGATCAATGCTTTTCTCTACCAGGAAAGACTCTTTATTGAAAAGATATTGACGTTAGTCTTAGCAATTTGAGCTCCATTCCAGTTAAAAACACAGCATTGCAGCGAGAACTAAAGTTATCAAAAGGGTAAACATTATCTGTGCACCTGTCTTTCACTATTCTGTTACTGATGAATGGGAACGTTGCGGGAATCTGAGAGGGGGGTGGAGTCCAGCAGTCTCCCCCTGCTCAGCCTTTTGGACCCAACTTGCCAAGCCATGTCTTCTTACTGGACCGTTTGCCAGGCACCCACCCTCTCTGTGAGCACCCTGGCAGCCACCTGTCCTCTTAACCAGCTGCCATTTTACACAAAATGCGGCGAGTGGAGGCAGGCGGAGGCTCAGTGAGTGCCTGGCAAAACTGGATGAAGGTGAGTCTGTGATCCCTGCTGATAAATTACAAATAGATCTTCATATCTCCATCACATCAATTCTTATTCAAACAAGATCTGCAGGTGTCTGAAACTCTATTTTAAAAAAAACCCTGCAAAATCAGTGAGCAAAAGCCAATGGTGTGATGTGGCGGGGGGAGAGTTCATTTTGAGGGGAGTAGGCTTTCTAGGGAGACCATTATTTTGATGGACCCTCTCAGGTTTACCTGGCAGGACTCTAATGCTGGCTGAGAGGTTCCATTTTATTTTCCCATAATGTCCTGGAGCACAGGGCCACTCTTGAGTAGCGTGGTCACATATACACTGTCAAAAAAGACTAAATGCATCACCAAAAAAGGGGTCAAAAGGAACAACTATTTGCACTGGAATATGCAAATTTATCCTGTATAAGTGCACATTTAGAAGTAATAATTTTTATTTAAATAAAAATATAAGATATCTCACCATAGTATGTCCACTCAGTCTGTTGCTGTCCAGGTGCTAAGTGCTGGTGGGCAACGTCAAGGCCCCTGTCCTCCCCTTCTTATGGTTCTTTGATTTTAAACCACACCTTCAAACAGAGGCCTGTCCTCTGCCAGCTCTCCAAAAATAGAAGACTATTCTCCATACAGTAGGACACCTGGGGCATTGTGGGTATTCAAAATGGACGCTCATAGAACCTGCTTCCCTTGGCGGTGTCAGTAGTTGTGGGGCATGCTCTGGCAGTGAAGGTGGGGGGGGACCCCTGTCTTCTTTCTCCACTTTCCAAGCAAATATTGGTCTTTTTGCCAGGTTAGGAGGTAACAGAGCTTCCTCCACAACAGGAAACAGGTATTTTCAATATTCGCTTTAAAAGTGAACACTTTAAATCCCAATTTGTTGTTATTGTCATCATCATGTTGAATGATTACAAATAACCATGAATACTTAATGTACGCCTCTGGATTCAGATGCATTTTGGATGATTTTTTCAAGGAACAAATGATTTTGCCTATGTTTATAATTTAAGGGGAAGAGCCATTTATCATTAGATTAAAAAAAAGAGGCCTTCAGTGAGATGTTGAGGCTAAAATATTAATTTCAAATAGTTATCCATCAACAGATCTGTATAGGAGCAGGACAGTGAATTATCAGAAAACACTGACTGAATCCACTGACAGCACGATTAAAAATCCATAGCACCTATTTAACAGTAAGGCAATATTTACTCAAATTAAAAAATATATATTACTTCAATTAAAATAAATTTAACCAGGCAGCATCATTTACACATTGTCAAGAGGAGCCTTTGAGGTTTACACCAAACAGATGTAGGGAATTTAATGTTCAGAATTCAACTTTTGGCTGATGGTATTCAGACTCTAAAAGAGCCCTGCTAGATCCAACCAATAGGTCATTGACCCTGCATTCATTCAACAATAGCTAGCCAGTTGGCTCTCATTGGCCCTGTTTGGACAACACGCTAAACCATGATGGTTAAGTGTTTTGAAATATTATGGCTTAGTGTGTCATGTGAACCATGACTTAGTCTGTTGTGCGAACCATTCTTAACCATGGTGGCTACATAACCATAGTTTAAACACATTTACTAACCATCTGCTGCAAAAGGGTTAGTGGCCTAACCATAGTTTAGTGTGTTGTCTCAACAGGCCCAATTATAAACATAGAAACCTGCCTTATATAGAGACAGACCATGATTCATTTGGCCCAGTATTGTCCACACTGACTAGCAGCAATGGCCTTCCAGGATTTCAGGCAGGCATTTTTCCTGTTCTACTGGGGATACCGGGGATCGAACCTGGGACCTCCTGCATGCAAAGCAAGTGTTCTACCTCTGAGCTACAGCCCCTCCTGTTGCCTACTCTCCCCCTCCCTACTCTGAATGCCAGTAACTGGGCATTCAGTGTAGAGATGGGGGAGACATTTCATACGTCTAAACTGCTCTGCGAACAGAATCTCAGCCATCCTTGAGAGTTTGCAATTCTCTGAATTTTGCAATAGGGTTCTCCAGCCAAGAAACGCATCCAAACATGCATACCATAGGGGAAATTATATTTTAAAAAATGCATTATTTGTTGGAAACCTCCTTACGGAAAGAGAAGCACTGTATACGGAGAAATTTCTCTGGAATTCTCACTCCTTCCCACAATTTTCAGATGCAGTTTCACACTACCACCCCAACGAATGGTAAAAAATAAATACAGCAATTAGGCACAGGGCTAGTTCACATTACGTGGAGAGAGATCAGGACCGCTGCATCACCTGCAGGCCCTACCCCTACACTGTCTATATGCTGGGGGCACGTCTGCAGAGGGCAGAGCCTGCCAAATCTCTATGATCTCTCCCTGTGAGCCTAAGCCCAGGGTTCATCAGGCTCCCTCTCTGCAGACATGAGCCCCCAACCCATAGACAGCAAGGGGACTGGGGTGGCCAGTGATGCAGTGATGGAATTCTCTACTTCTTGTGGCAGAATTCGGATTATCTCAGGGCAGAATTACATTTTCTTTTAAGCACTGAGTACATACAAGCCTATTTCCTATCCTGTCTTGGAATGATGGAATCAGGAGATTCCACAACTTGTTACTAGTGAGGGGACTTACTTCACAGGGGCCTCTTTTTTAGAGCGTAGGGTGGCCAGGTGTCCTATTTTACAAAGGACAGTCCTCTATGGGAAGGTGCCCTCAATTTGATGAACCGTCCAGCCCAAGTCTGGATCAAAGTCAAAGAGCCATAAGAAGAAGAGAGCAGGGACCTTGAAGTTGCCTGACATACCGGTCACCTGGTCAGTCTTCTCCACAAAGGCGAGATGTCGTGTATTTCCATTTAAACAATAGTTATTATTTCTAAATTTGTGCCTATAGCTATGCAAGTATTATGCAAATGGGTGCCCTCTTTTCTCCTTTGGGGGGGTGATGTGTCAACAGCCACCCTATCAGAGCACCTGGACACACATATCCCAATGAGGTTTGGAAGTACCCAAAGGAAACATTAAGGAAGAGGAGGGAGAAGACAGTATCTTTTTTTGCGCTGCAAGGTTTAATTACTTTCACTTTAAACCTAGACTCCTCTTGCCTTTGCATTATTTGGGAAACATGACCTTTTACAGAATGAAGAAACAGATGGCAGCCTGAATTAGTGTTAACTGCCCGTTCGGTGCCCCAGGAAAGAAAAACTTGGCTTCTCAGCAACAGTCTTTCTGCCACTTTGACTCATTTCTCTTGGCTCCTGCTGCCTGAGGCAGAGTCAAACATCACCAAATTTGCTGACAAAAGCCTGCCGGCGCAACCAAGCAGAAGAAAGGATTTCACTGTTATGATGAGCGGAGTTGAGAGTTGCGAGGCAGCAAGGCCTGAGCGAGGAAGGGAATATATTTCATCCGACGAAAAGATATACTTGCACATAGAACACATCACATCACCACAAAGGTCCTTTTATTTACCGATTTCAATGCAGATAGCCACAAACCTCATCCCTGCTCTTCCTCATAATGGCCAATGAGGTATATTATTGCTGCTCCCATTTTACTGACGGGAGACACAAAGCTTAGGAAGCAAGATTTAAGTTACTTCAAAATGCTCCTGTATCTTGCTGAGCACCAGTAGGAATCCAGCTTTCCCAGGGCTATCCAATGCCCTATTCATTTTAAAATGTATAGTCCATTCCATACGCTCATGGTAGATAACAATACATTTAAAAATCCATATGGAATGCTCAATAATAACTCCTAGACTACACTGGAAAACTCTTTGGATAAGGGAGTCTCACTAGTTTCAGGACAACCTTTAAATATTTGTGCACCTGAAGTGACATTGACATGAAAGCCCACTCTCTGCTGCTCTAGACTTCAAATCGCTATTTCACATGCCACGAAGAGACACAGTCTAGAAGGAGACAAACAAGGCCCCCTCTGGAATGTGGTGCATAAAGCAATTGCTTCACATTACTTCATGGTAAGTCCAGCCCTGCCTAATGATTTTGGTTATGCAGAGCTTGCTCTGGCCAAGTGGTCGATAGGACATGATGGCAGCCCTTCAGTGAGACGACAGCTCATAAAATCTCTTAAACCACTCTTTCATTGGATGGTTTTCCTCTTTTACACATGATGACCAATCACATTACAACTTTGCCACCAGAAGCTTCCATGATATATCAAACTATCACTGCCAGACTCTCCTTGCCATATACAAATCAGTGGCGTTGGTGGTGGTGAGTTAGCACATTATAATGCTTATTGTGTAGCAATCATCTCACATAGACCTCACACCCCAACGTAGTCTTGAGAACTCTGAGACACATCCATGTGCCTCATAAGAATGGATGGATCTGTCAATCTCAACTTTGGTGAGATTGTAGGGTTTTTAGCTCCAGCTCATTCCACCCTTCCTCATGAGCTTATGATTTTTTTTAAAGTACGTGTGGCAATTCATATTTTATGTGCTCATTTTCCCTCATGTGTGCATCTTTGTGTGCTTTTTTTAAAATATGAATTCTGCCCCGACCTGTCCATGTACTTTACATTGCTGAAATATTGTTTTGTGTGTACCTTTCTCTGTTCAGGGAAATATTTTTAGACGGGGTAATCCTCCACTGACATTCTGAAGTGTAAATGAAAATTGTCTCTCTGCAACTAGGATCAAATACAGGAAGCCACTTCTTTGGAGCTTGGCCTATTTATCCACCTAGTCCAGTATTGTCAACTATTGCTGGCAGCAGCCTTCTTGGGCCTTAGTCAAAACTTTTCATATACCTGCTGCACATTTTTTTTTTAGAGCAGGGGTGGGCAACTTGTGGCCCTCCAGGTGTTTTGGCCTACAACTCCCATCAGACCTACCCAGCATAGCCCATGGTAAGGGATGATGGAAGTTGTAGGCCAAAACATCTGGAGCACCATAAGCTGCATGCCCTTGTTTTAGGACCAAACTACACATGATGTTAAACATAAAATTAGGAAGCTTATTTGTTGTTTAATTAAAAGCAGGAGCGGGGGGGGGGCAATTTTCATTGGGATCACAGCAGTCAAGGAGTGGAACTCTTTCCTCCCAGACCACAGTCATGATGAGGAACTGCCTCACCGCCCCCCCCCATGTTGCATTAGTGGCAATGGGGGCTTCCCCACCCTCCCTGGGATAATAGTAGCAGAAGGGCATTTTCCCAGGACCAGAGGTAGGGAGGAAAAAGTTAATGATCCAAATCAGCCACCCCAAAACACACACACACACACATTGATGATGATGATGATGATGATGATGATGATGATGATGATTTAAATGGGTGAGCTTCCTAATGAGGTGTCCAGTGTCAAATCTAGTTTGATGCTAAGCTAGAGAAACCAGGGCTTGGAACAGGGACAGTCCACATGCAATGCATGTGCTCTACCTTTGGACTCCCGCCCTGAGCTATGCCCCCCTCCCCATAAAAAAGGGGACAATGGAGACAAACAAGAGAAGCCCACCTCACAATGTGTTAACTGCTTACTGTCGAGTTTTGGAAGCAGTCGTGGATACGTGCGGCCAGATTTGTTTGCCTCTGTGAGATCGGAGGAGATATTCCGCCGTCCCCTGTGCTCAACACAGACACAATGAAAAGAACAAAAAGATGACAACAATCTGTAGTGACTACCCATTCCTAGCATGAGCCTATGCAGAAAGAAACTCCGACACAATGAGCAGTAACAGCCGAAGTAATCTCAGCTCATGGACAGCAAATGCATTCCGATCATCAGTTTGACGGAGCCATGACCTTCAAATCCCAATCCGGATACTCAGGAAATCCAGGACTTTGTTTGACCCCAAAATGAAAATGTCAAGATCAAGTGATCGGCTTTGCCTTCATGATCGCCATTCTCCTGCTGTGTCCCTATAAATCACATGGTTCTTAAATCCAACTATGCCTTCTAAGTTTCCTTGTTTGTTTCTGTCTAAACCTTTTACTTCTGCTCATTATGATTGCAACCAGCACAAGTGATAGCATAGGCTGTATCCTATACACGTAGGCTGTATCCTGAGAGGAAGGGTGTAAACCCATGCATGTTTAAACAGGAAAAGCTCCCAGCATTCCCTTCCAGAATTGGGAGTCGTATGAGTTTTTTGTCTTTTTTTTTTATTGCACCCTAATTTCAGTGGGACACACTTCTCAGTATACATAGATAGGATTGCGCTCTTAGTAATCTAAACATCTAATATGGAGTAGCTAAGCCTACTTAGCCCGGATTCTGTGTGTTATCACCCAAATTCCGACAGCCAGATTCACCATCTGCTAACTCAGAAAAGATGAAGTCACTTGACCCAATGCCTTCAACTCTCCACTAAGATAATAATGCCACACGTTATATTGTTTTAGCAACACCACAGGGCTGTTTCACACATTACACAAAGGCAAACTCAGGTTTACTACTCAGCTTCACTGAATAGGAAGCTGCAGGCCATGAAAAGATCCCTGAAAAGTGTATTGGTATGATATAGGTCCTTTCAGACATGTGCTTGTCCCGTTCACAGTTGCCATTTTTAGGGGTACACTTAAGCGGCGTATGTTACACCTGAACCTGTTATGTGTGAAGACATTTCACATGTATTGCTAAAACTATGTGAGACTACGACAAACATGCATTTGCAAAAATATGTATCATTTAGGTGCACCCAAGTGAGTGCCATGATTGATTACAACCCCCTGCTGAGTGTAGGGTAGCCATGTGTCATATTTTATAGAACACAGCCATCTATTTGAAGGGATATCAGAGGACAGTCCTCTATTTGTCCAGTCCACATTCAATGGAAAGATAAACTGTACATCCACAGTTAGCACCTGGAGAGCAGACTGGGTGGGCATGCAGGAGATCACCTTGTCCCAAGGTTCCCCACTGTGGTGAGATGTATTTTATTTTGATTTCATTTATACATAATTAAGTCTAAACTTTCATCTATACACATCAATGTGCCCGTGCAAATAGTAAGGAACTCAGCATTCCCTTTTGTCCTCATTTTTACTGATGCATAAGTGGCCGCTCTAGCTGAGTGTGCATTTTAGACATTCAGGCATCACATGACAAGATGACCCGGGTCACTCCACCTCTTCCATCGCATCCCCATTACCGGCTTCATTGCCTTCTATGTGTCAGGAAGGGAATTCACGTAGGCTTCCTGTGCGATTACGAACCCCGGAAGATCAAGTTTCTAAATGAGTGTTCTTCACTCTAAGGTTTTAAATCAGTGTACTTCATTATTCTGGGCTATTGGAGGAGGCTTTGGTGTTGTTGGGTTAGGAGACCTGCCATTCACCAGCTGTAAGGTGACTGGCGGAGGGAGAGAAGAACACAAGGTGCAACTAGCCAATACACTGTGTTGTGGGAGGACCCCATGAGGCAAAGGACAACGTGACTGGCTAGCTGCAGAGGTGGAAAGGAAATTGGATGTGTGGGCAAGAGAGATAGAGCGTGGAACTGTGCTGGGAAATTCTGAAGCGCTAAGTAGAGCAGAGCACTCCACAGCCCAATCCAAAGACCAACTGAGCCTGTCAGAATTTGCCGCTGGGCCAGAAAAGGCTCCCAAATGACCTCAGCTGCAGCGACTGGAGCCAAAGTGGCTCCAGATTGAAAAATAGCGAAGATCACTGTCCTAAATCATGCAGGGATCTGATTCGAGTAGAAAAGGCTCCTCCCTGGATACTTGCATCCCCCAACACATGGAGGGTAGTGAATCCAGCAACGGTGACCCCACAGAGGGAGTGGGGCCAAAGAGCACCCATACACACACACACACACTTTACTCCCTCACACATGGTGGTGAGCAGGACACACACACCTGAACAGAGTTCCTGTCTCAAACTCAGGTTTGCCTCTCCATGATGTGTGAAATGGCCCTGAGGATGACACATGGTGGGTACGATTCAGAGGTTCATGCATGCACTGTATTTCAAGTTTCCCCCCCCCCAAGTAATTTCCCTTCCTCTCCTCCACCCCCCACATGCCATCTCACCTAATGATACCACTTAAAAAGTGCTTTCGTAGATTAATCGTATCAATCAATTAATTGAGTAAACCTATTGACTTAATTGGCATAAATCTGCACTTGGGTAAAAGCTATCGTTCTGAAGCAAGAGGCATTTTTTTGTCTTTAGATCATCCTGCCCCAACCTCACACCCTCCAGATGTGTTGGACAGCTGGAACATATGGGACTTGCAGTCCAACCTATCTGGAGAACACCCGGTTGGGGCAGGCTGTTTTAGATTATGCACAGTGCCCCTGTGCTATACCCAGCATTATCTTATGAAAGGCATTCCTTTTTCTCTCACACAGAGGAGGGAATGCCTCTTGAAGATGACGTTTCCCATCTGACTCCGTTGATTTATTGACTGTGTTTTTATGCTGCCATGTAAATAAAGTCTTCTAGGCGGCATGCATAAAAAATAAAGTATTAAAATACCATATGAGCAATAGAAATGCTTTAATTGGATTCATTTAACTGGTTTAACTGGTTAATATACTAACATTGCAGACCTACTTTTAATTGTTCTCTTGTTTTGATGGTTCAGGTGGAGTTTTAGACTGTTTCATATATGATCTATGTTGTAGTTTTCTGCATGTGATTCGTATAATTCTATGACCCTGGTCAACAACTTGAGTTGTGAGTGATAAGCCAGTAAGTATCCAAGGGAGTAAAAAAGGGGCAGTAATAGAAAATTCCTTTCAGTGCTATTCAAGCAGTAGGGTGTGTAATCTATACATATAAAACGCTATGGCAATGCGTGTCACAATTCCGAGGGAGAAGTTTTTCTTGCTAAGTAACAGGAGATATGAGAAGAACTTTGTGTTGCTAAGCAACAGCATATATAAACACAGCTGATGCAGCTAGCATTGAAACATATCACTGCCAAAACAGTGTGGAGGCCTCAGGTAAGCACCGTGGGTCGGCGGGCAGGCGAGTGGGGGAATGCCTGGGACGTGGGGAGTCCAATGGACTCCTGGTTGGATATAGTATAATAATAAGAATAGTATAATAATGTATTAGCATGCAAATGCTCTGTGTGAGTCAGACTAGTAATAATATAATGTTAAATCCTTAGATGAGGGGGAAAGAGTGAAACGGGGTAAAACTCAACGCCACAAAATCGTTCTCTTTGCGTTTATCAGCCTGAGGCTGCCACCATGAGTTGCCCACAAAACACAAACAATGTCTGATCAGAGTGACTCTTCCAGGATCCAAAGTGCAGTTCTTAACATATTCTGACTTCCTTTGAACCCGGTTTCCTTTCTGCTTCCTTTCTCTCCAGGAGGAAGGAACTTGGAGAGATCTTTACAACTGAATTCTGCCCGCAACCAGGTTATTCCCCCCCCCTTTTTAAGAACTCAAGTTTGTTCACGAAAAGCCTTTCAGTCACCCAAGGGCAGACGCTGAATTCTTCAACAAGCAGGATGAAAATAGCTGCAGCTACATCTGGGATGAGTCTGCAAGGAACTAAGCTTTCTGAGGCAGAGCCAATAAAGCCCAATTGTTAGAGTGAGAAATCATAATACGTTGTTTATGTTGTTGTTGTTGTTGTTGTTGTTATCAAGCTTTTCTACACAAGACTGTTTATCTGCTGTATCTATTTTCAGTTGTGTTGCAGAATTGAGATCTGAACTCTACACAAAGAGCTTTTTCTTTCCAATACATAACCTCTAAGTGGCACTGTGCTATTGCAGAATAATGCAATTACACAAGTAGGAAATCACATTTTCTTCCACTTTCACAAATAATTCTCCATTTTCCCTACTCTAAAACAACCTGGGAAAGTGCTCTTAAAAAACAGAAGCAAAACTGAAGAGTCACATCACTTTCTAAAGAACCCATCAACAAATGCGAATAAGGATGATAAATGCACAATAAATACCTCGTGTAAAAAAGCTTATTATTATTATTATTATTATTATTATTATTATTATTATTATTTCACAGCACTTTTTAAAGAAAGTACTGTATGTTAAATTTTTAAAAATAATAGAGGCTTTGCCTGCACATTTACAATCAAATTGGCAAATGTATAGAGCAAGGAAAAAGGCATCAATTGGCATTCAATGGGGGCCTGCAATGTCATTCCATGTATGGAGTGAATATACGAAGCTTTCGTATACTGAGGCAAGCCATTGGTTCATCTAATCCAGGAGTGGACAACTTGCAGTCCTCAATCTAATTTCAAATGTACTTCTTATACAATAAGCTAGCAATTCAGACCTCAGGGAAAATTACCCAGCAGACCACTAAGTAGAGGGGGGAAAGGAGAGAGAGAGAGAGAGAGAGAGAGAGAGAGAGGGTGGCAGACACTGAGAGTGAAGGGGGCAACACACAAACACACACACAGAGAGAGAGAAAGGGGTGGCAAAGAGAGAAAGGGGTGGCAGACACACACACACACAGAGAGAGAGAGAGAGAGAGAGAGAGAGAGAGAGAGAGAGAGAGAGATGGCTTCACCACTTTTGATTGTGCCTCCTCCTGCTGACTTGGGTCAGCAGCCACTGACAGTGTGCAGCCCCAACAAATTATCTCCAAAGGAATGTGTCCCTGACATAAAAAGGTTCCCCGCCCCTGATTCAATCCCATATTGTCTACTCTGTAGGGGTCTTCCCCAGCGCCTGCTACTTGAGGTCCTAAGATGACTGAGGATTGAACCTGGGATCTTATGCATGCAAAGCACATGCTCTGTCACTGAGCCATGACTCTGCTTTCCCAAGAGCCCATTTAATATATAGGCTCCCCTTTGCACTCAGGGCCAGACTGATCGAGACCCAGGAGATTGTGACTGGATTTCCTGCCATTTCCTTTTTTTCTCTCCTTAAAAACAGACATTGGGCAGGGTACTGGTGACTGCATTGTGATGCTAAGCAAGGGGTGTTCACCTGCATCCTACCTAACTTGGCCCCCATACTGTCCATCACGTTTTTTTGTAAATAATGAATGTATAACCATTGGTTGTTAGCATTGTCAGATCTAAATCACACGCATACACATGGACATGGAGTTAGTTCATGTGGAAGAGCCACTGTGGTGTGCTGCAGCAGAAAGAGGGCTGGGCTTGGACCAAGGAGGGCTGGCTGGGTTCAAGTCATCGCTTGGCCATAAAGCTCAATTGGTGATCCTGGGCCAGTCATTGATTCTCAGCATAACCCTACCTTCACAGGGTGGCTGGAAAGTAAAAGGTAAGGAGAAACACACGCGTCCTTTTTACACAAGACCATCCTCTATCTGAAAGGCTGCCAGAGGATTGTCCTCTATTTTGAAGATGTCCCCTATTTGAAAGGCTGTCCAGTCCAAGTCCCATTTAAAGCTAAAGATCCATCAGAAGGAAGATCTGGGCCTTGAAGTTGCCCATCAATAATAATAATTATTATTATTGTTATTATTATTACACTTATATACCATCCATAGCCGAAGCAGCAGACTGGGCAAGGCACACAGGCTGCCTGGACACAGACTTCCACATTATGGTGAGATGTACTGTATTTGTATTAAATTTATTATAATAATTGCTAAATTTGCATCTATACATATAAATTAGCACATGCAAGTCAGTGTCCTCTTTCATCATTTTTAGGGGGAGGGGTATTTCCTAAATTTTTGGTGATTCATAAGTGACCATCCTACATACACACCACCACCACCATACAAATAAATAAATAAGACATGGACATAGTTTTCTCTACTACTATCCTTTCCAATAAACGCCTGACTTGGACAATCCCACAAGTGAAGTAAATCTGCATAGAGTGGGGCCAAATCAGGAACGGACGCAGAGGATTTACAAGGGCAAGATGGAAATGAGAAGAGGGCCAGGACCGGCACATAGGCTTGGTGTTCCTCAGCCCAGGCTGCAGAGGAGACTCACACTCAATGGTAGAGCACATAGTTTGCATGCAGAAGAGGCCAGCTTCATCCCTGGCACCTCCAACTAAGATGAACAGGTAGCAGGTGATGGGAAAAGCTGTTCTCTTCCCGAGTTCCGTAGAGAGTGGCTACCTGCCAGACTAGACAATACTGGGGAAGATGGACAAATAGTTTGGCCTGGCGTAAGGCAGCTTCCTATGTTCCTAGGAAGGTTGCCCCCCATCTCAGCATCAGAACTAACCCGGATTCTGATATTCACGGTATCTTCGGCACTGGGGAAATACAGGGCTGTCTATTCAGACTTGGTGGACTGACCTCTGTTGATTTGTGTGTTTGTAGGGCATCCGCCACTACACCAACATGGAGATTTTTTTTTTAAAGGCCTCCACAGGGAGGGGGAGAGGATTCAAAACAGGTGAGCTGCTAAAATACAAAAATCCCTTCTTTGTACCTGTGACCTCAACAGGAAAAAGAACCGAGGGTAGAAATGTTCAAACTGTATGTGCCAGCAAAGCAGAAAACTTGCTGAAACAGGAAACAGGTCTTTTGTTTTTTTGTTTTTTTTAAGTTATATATTTATTTTCACATAAATTAAATGACAGCCAAGGAAGAGGATTAACTTGCTTCCTCGGGCCTATCTTCAGGAAACTGAGCACCATGGTGTGACATTCTTTCAGAAAATCCTGCCTGTGTAGTGTTTCAGTCCTTGACATCCTCAGATACTCCGCAGGCATCTTTGCATTCTATGGTTTTGTCATTTGGGCTATAACAGAGCAGGGTGACCATATGAAAAGGAGGGCAGGGTTCCTGTACCTTTAACAGTTGTATTGAAAAGGGAATTTCAGCAGGTGTCATTGGTATGCATGCCATGCAGCACCTGCTGAAATCCCTTCTTCATCACAACAGTTAAAGCTGCAGGAGCCCTGCCCTCTTTTGTATCTGGTCAAGAGGGCAGGGCTCCTGCAGTTTTAACTGTTGTGATGAAGAGGGGATTTCATCAGGTGCTGCATGCATACTAATGACACCTGCTGAAATTCCCTTTTCTATACAACTGTTAAAGATACAAGAACCCTGTCCTCCTTTCCATATGGTCACCCTACAACAGAGTGGAAAGACTGTAGATTAGGATCTAGGGGTGGATGATTTGCAGTAGATTTCTTCTGACTGCCAAATGTTTAGCGCAGCAGCAACAATAAGGCTTTGCTGCCCCACCATAACATTAATTGGCTTTTCCCATCCACCTGCCGCATTAGGCTGTTGGGGCACAATCCTATGGACTGCTCAGAAGCCCCTGAACTTGGAGGCTTCTGAGATTCCTATTCCCTGCTAAGCTGAAGCTGGCAGGGCAGGAGGAACAGCAGAGGCGATCTTTGCCTCCCTGTCCTCCGACCGTTGAGTTTTTGCCAAAGTACTACTGGGAGCAGGGAGGGGCCATACCTCAGGGTCATAGCACACCATTCTTTGCATGCAGGGTGTCATAGGTTCAATCTCCGGCATCATCAGTTAAAAGGATCAGATAGGAGGTAATGGGAAATACTTTTGAACATGCTTTTAAAAACAGGATCAGCTTTCCGTTGGCTTTTGTAATATTGAAACAGTAATCATTAAACACACCAATTTATTGCCAAGATAAAGGCGATGAGAAATATAAACTGTTGAGAAATATTATAAAAATCACTCTTAATCTTTAAAGTATCTAGATGTGCCTGAATGTAGATCTTTGGCTTAAGGGATGGTTTAACAATGCTGGAAATCAAGGGAAAGGCTGCATTAATTTCTGTGGAATTATTGCTGTACACATCATAAAAGAACAAAGGTTTTTTTTATGGGTCATGAACTTCAATGGACCAACTGGCAGTGTGATCTGATGCTGACCTCAAGGGAAAATTGATTATTGCCTTTTAAAGAAGATAAATGCGACATCAAGAAGGATTCCACCAGGGAGATTTGGTTCCAGAATGAATTCTCAAAAAGCCTTTTGCCCAAATGTTTTTTTGCAGAAAGGAACAGAAGTAGTAACAGACGAGTGAAACCAGTCCAGTCAAACTGGTTTGTCCCAGAACCAGTGCAATTTTGGCAGTAAAAATACGGCACTAAAGTGTGAGAAATGTGCTGGTGGGGAGATTACTACCCCAGACTTACCTTTTAGGATGACCACTTATGAATTGCCAAAAATGAGAAAAAAGTCACCATTATGCGAATATCATAAAATGTGCATATGTTGATACATGTGGATAGATGCAAATTTAGAAATAATAATTATCATTTAAAATAGAAATACAGTACATCTCACCATAGCGTCAAAGATGGTGACTAGGAGACCCGTGCACCTGCCTGTTCAGACTGCTGTTCAGGTGCTTTGAGGAGAAACAATTCTTATGGTTCTTTTTATTTGAACTAGAATTGAACAGGGCACCATTTCAAACAGAGGACACCTTCAAATAGAGGATGGTCCTCTGGCAGCACCATTTCAAACAGAAGACACAATTTCAAATAGAGGACTGTCCTCTGCAGAAAAGGACACCTGATTACCTTACATTACTTCTCCCACCATCACACACAGAGAGAGAGAGAGAGAGTTTAAAAAGTGTTTTTGAAAGAAACAACACTAATTAGAGCAGCTGAGGATTGCCATTATTCTCTTCCCAAAAGGCCCTGGGACGGTGCTATGTCTCCATGCCAAGATGTAGTGCTGTCCCAGTGCCTTCTGGGAGGAGAATAATGACGCCCAGCCGCCTCGGGGGCGACACACATCAGATACAACTTCCTCTTCCTTTGGCTCACCTTGATATTTCCTTTCTGTGTATCGCCTCAAGGACAGCCTTGGCTGGCTCCATGGTTCTAGGACACTTGGCTTCCTTGAAGGATCAAAACAAACCCTTCACCAGCTACTCTGGCGACAACATTGTGTTTCCAGTTTAGAAGTCTTTAGCAGTTCAAAGTGATACTGAGGGAGGCAGCAGCCTGTCCAAGACTGCCCAAAGAATTGGTCTAGGGACAAGACCCACGAAAATCGATTATGTGATGTTTCTTCACCACTAATTGGTAGTGAGGCTGCAGGCAGCAGTCTGGTTGCCATGATGAGTGATCCAGCGGGCACTTTAGGAATGAGTGCGCAGCTGTTTGATGCCTAAACTGTATTGAGTTGGAATTTAATTGCTCCATAATCATGAAGTAAACACTTGCCAGTTGCATTGATCATGTTTCAAGTCTGATCTAAGCAGCACTTTATACACAAGAAAATTAAACTTCAAAAGGAAGCTAAAACATGCAATACCCATGAGCAGAGCAGTCCTCCCCCCATCTCCTTTTTACAGTAATTAAAAATCCACCCGTTAGATTTCAATTTTTGGCAATTTTTTCCAGGTGCAGCTTGAAACTCCTCCTCTGGTCCACCAAAGCTGTAGCTTCCCACATCTGGAACTGCATATACTTTAGCAGAAAAGTGGGGGAAGGGAGCCCCAAAGTCTACATCAAGGTAACATGGCCTCCAATATGGATGAAAGCACCCCAATTTTTACACCAAAGATCACTGTCCTAACATCACCCCTACCCTAAGGGATTATTAAACATTGCTTTAAATTCTGCTACATTTGTTGCTCCTGCATTGTTTTGCTCTCCGGAAGCTTATTCTGCACTTATTTACAAGCCTAGTTTGTGAAATACACAATTGTCCAAAATTATTTCGTCTACGACGTGCAGAACAGTACTGCAGCATGGAAAATGGCAGGCTGCGCAGTGCATGATGACTTCATGATTATACACATGCATGCATAAGGATGTGCGCTAGAGACGAGAGGTGTCCATTGCACCCTGATCGTCTAGCGACGCTGGGGAGTAAGGAGCTAAGAGCCAGTGTGCTGTAGAGGTTAGAAAACTGGATGTAGAATGGGGAGACCCCGGTTCAAATCTTCACTCAACCCAAAAGGTTGGATCACTCACTATCTTTCAGCCTAGCCTACCTCATGGGATTGTTGTACGGATAAAGAGGTGGGGGAGGGAGCATGTACTCCACTCTGAGCTCTTTATCAGAGGAGGAGCTAAACCTGTCAGAGACCAACTGCATCAAGGAGTAGCCAGTGGCAGAAAACCAGGAAGAGCCTAGGCCCCCGGAGGAGATGACCATGGGTCCACTCCACAAAAGGAGAGGAACTCTGCTTCTGAGATAGAAACTGAATAACCACCTAGCCCTGGAGAACATCGGAGTCTCAAGAGGCAGGCCAGAACAACCTTTGTGAGAAGGGGTGTCAGTTTACAAAGGAAGGCTCCTTGTGAGCAAAGGACTCCTTGTGAGTAGGCTGTCCTCATGAGGAGGACTCTTTGGGGAACTCTTTGTGATGGATTTGCCCCATAGACTAGGGTGACCAGATAAAATCCAGGTCAGAGCTCATGTAACTTTAACAGTTGTAGAGAAAAGGGAGTTTTAGCCAGTGTCATTTGTATGCAATTAGTTCCTGCTGAAATTCCCTCTTCATCACAACTGTTAAAAGTTGCAGGAACCCTGCCTTCTTTTGTATACGGTCACTCTAGTATAGTGCATGCACCTTTAGCTGTTGTGATGAAGAGGGAATATCACCAGGAACTAATTGCATACAAATGTCACTGGCTGAAATTCCCTTTTCTCTACAACTGTTAAAGTTACATGAGCCCTGACCTGGATTTTATCTGGTCAACCTACCACAGACTGTCCCAGGACCGGTCTCAGCAGGACAGATGGAATATAAATCTTATAAAATATCCCTGAAAAATCACAACTTTAGAAACTTATATGGGGGGGGGTGTGGAATTGATAAGGCATTCCCAAAAGGTAAAGAAATCAGAAATTTCCTTGGGATGGGTACCACAAAATAGGGACAGCTGAAATCAGAGTTGTTTGAGGAATTCAATCTTTGCAAATTCCGATATGAACTGTCCTCATTTCATTTCATTAATTTAATACATTTCTATACTGCCCAATAGCCGAAGCTCTCTGGGCAGTTTACGAAGATTGAAAACCATTAAAATATGTTATACAAAGTGTAAACCCATTTATAAACAAACGTATAAACAGACAGCAGACACATGGTATAGGGTGACCATATGACCATTTTGTATCTGGTCAAGATAGCAGTGCTCCTGCAGCTTTAACTGTTGTGATGAAGAGGGAATTTCACCAGGTGCTGCATGCCTACTAATGACACCTGCTGAAATTCCCTTTTCAATACAACTGTTAAAGTTACAGGAGCCCTGTCCTCTTTTCCATATGGTCACCCTAGACACACGGACAACATATATCTGAAACAATTTCAAACAATCAACAATAAGACCAATTCAGGACCTGATTAACCTCATCATATGCTGCCAAATGCCTAAGAGAAAATATAAATCCCTGGTGCCAAAAATATAACAATGTTGGCACCAGGGAGAGCTCCTTGGGGAGACCATTCCATAATTGGGGGGCCACCACTGAGAAGGCCCTCTCCCTTGTTGCTGTCCTCTGAGCTTTTCTCAGAGTAGGACCTGGAGGAGGGCCTTAGATGCTGAATGTGGGGTACAGGTAGGTTCATGTTGGGAGAGGCACTCCATATTGTATTGCACTATAGAGCCATGTAAGGCTCTGTAGATTTAAACCAGCACCTTATATTTGGTTCGGAAACATACAGGCAACCAGGACAAGCGGGCCAGAAACAACTTTCTTATCCCTCTTATCAATCTGGCCAACACATTTTGCACAAGCTGCAGCTTCTGAACCATTTTCAAAGACAGTCGCACATAGAGCAGATTGCAGTAATCTAACTTGAAGTTTACCAGAGCACAGCCAACTGCAGCCAGGTTTTCCCTGTCCAAATAGGGGCATAGCTGGGCCACCAAACAAAGTGAGTAGAAGGTACTCCATGCCACTGAGGCCATCTGAGCCACAAGTGACAATGATGGTTCTAAAAGAACCTCCAAGCTACGAACCTGCTCCTTCAGGTGGAGTGCAACCCCATCCAGAACAGGTTCAGCACCCTCCATCAAGTCAGGAGAAGCACCTGCTAATAGCGTCTTGGTCTTGTCTGGATCGAGTTTCAATTTCCTAGCCCTCATCCAGTCCATTGTCACAGCCAGGTACTGATCTAGCACATCCACAGCCTCAACTGATGACAGCCAGCATATAAATGTCCCTGGACGACCCTAAAAAGCTCTGCTGGATGGCAGATAGAAGATTTAATACAGGCAGCAAAACATTTATTTCCCACCCTCACTGCCCTTGTATATACATGGCCATAGGCACACACCAGTGTTTGATTGCATCCACTCAGAATTTCTCTCCATCTGCACTCTATCTGACCTGACCTGTGTCTCTCAGACTAATGTGTGCATCAGAACTTAGCTGCCCACCAGACTTTGCACTTCTCTGAGTGTTTTTTCCAGCAGCTTAAGCACATCAAAGTAGGTTTTAAAATGCTATTTTGAGAGAAGATACATTTTAAAATATGTATTTAAATGGAAGTTTTCACGCAGATTAAAAATAAAATAAAATCACTCACAGATTAATGCAGAAAACAGGACAGAATGGATTTAGGGGTGAATACATTTGGAAGTAACATGGACCAGAAATAAACTGACTCTATCTCTAGTTGGAGTATATAAAATAGATGTGGCATACTCTGCATCCAAAAAGTCAAGTTCTATTACCTATAGCTCAGTGCAGAACAGTGGCAAAAAACACAGTGGGGAGACAACAGAGGAAGGACAGGAGAGAGGAATATTGACCAACGCCATTACATGCATTTCAAGCCTGGTTACAGTTGGCAACGAGGATTATAGGGATCAGCCAAAGGCCAAGTGGAACAAGTGGGTTTTGAGGAGGGCTGTGAATGAAGGGAAAGAAGTGGAACCACATCCATGTTAAAGAAGCAGTTCAACATGTATGGGGCAGCAAGACAGAATGGGCAGAGTAATTTAAGGGAGCAGGAATGCTTTATTCAAGTGCTCCTATGATAACATAACAAGCAATGGCCACATAGAATCATAGAATAGTAGAGTTGGAAGGGGCCTATAAGGCCAGCAAGTCCAATCCCCTGCTCAGTGCAGGAATCCACCTTAAAGCCTACCTGTCAAATAGCTGTCCAGCTGCATCTTGAATGCCTCTAGTGTGGGAGAGCCCATGACCTCCCTAGGTAAATGGTTCCATTGTCGTACTGCTCTAACAGTCAGGACATTTTTCCTGACGTCCAGCCGGAATCTGGCTGCCTGTAACTTGAGCCTATTAATCCATGCCCTGCACTCTAGGATAATCAAGAAGAGATCCTGGCCCTCCTCTGTGTGGCAACCTTTCAAGTAGTTGAAGAGTGCTATCATGTCTCCCCTCAGTCTTCTCTTCTCAAGGCTAAACATGCCCTTTCAGTCTCTCCTCATAGAGCTTTGTTTCCAGACCCCTGATCATCCTCGTTGCCCTCCTCCGAACCCCCTCCAGCTTGTCTGCATCCTTCTTGAAGTGGCTTTTGGATGGTCAATCCAGCATTCAATGTCAAAAGTGTACTTAAAGTTCTGCTTATCATTTTAACATCCAGTAATTAATGGTCAATAATAATTTATTTATTTATTTATTTATTCCATTGATATACCACCCCATAGCCGAAGCTCTCTGTTACGGGATATAACGTTTACTAGATTTTCTCATCTTATGGTTAAAAATAAAAAATGTTATTTTAGAGCTTGTTAGAAGTTCATAAATATAGACCTTATTATCTAGATGAAATATAGGTGTCTCCTTGCCTTAATCTCTTAGAAAATGTTTATTAACAATTAAGAGTCTCAGGGTGGAATCCTCTGTGTAGTTAAACAGAAAAAAAGTCCTACAACTCCCACATGCTGTGAGTTATAGGACTTTTTCTGTCTAAACATGCATAGGGGTGTGCCCTTAGACTGTGAGCCTTGATGACTGGAAAGCTAAGTTACATAGGAGAGTATTATATTATAATGCACACAAAAATGTATAAGCATGTTCTACTGTTTGTAAGCCATTTAGAAGGCTATCAATAGCTATGAGTGATGATGGTTGTATATTACCTCCAACATCAGAATAATGCTGGACTAGATAGGCATATGTCCTAAACAGAGCTGCAGTAAGATTCGTGGCGTTCAGTTAACTGGAGTGCGATATCTGGAGGGCCACAGATTCCCTGACCCTGCCATACACCAACAGCAAACTCATTTATGTAGCCAAAACATCATTGTCCATACACAAGAGGGAGAAACTGGCAATCTTGGAGGAGCCCCAAGATGTGAGAAGTACAAGAAAAGTGATGAAAAACACACCCAAGCAAACCAATGAGGACTGAGCATGCTCAGTCGCTGCCTGACTGTTGGAAGTGGGGGAAGGGAATGGAAAATCGGGAGTGGAGGGAAATGGAATGGCATATCCTGGAAGAGAGCACAGCTGGCTGGCCCTGAACTGGTGCACACTCTACAATGCAACATTTTGTTCCTCTCCATTTTCCCCCTTCCAACACTAAGCCAACATTCTGGAGCTTTTGAGCATGCTCCGTCCTCATTGGCCTGTTTGGGGCTGTGTTTTTTTTTTTTTCCTGAAGGTTTTCCCCCCTCTCTAACGTGATTGTGGTGAGACATTTGCGTTTTTGTATTATTTCTTATAGTTATAATTACAATGCACCTTAAAGACTTGTTTACTCAAAATAACAATGCAAACTTGATAGCTGGGGTGTTCTGCAAACAGCTATGATCCCCCCATCTTCTTTGACAACCCTTCAATGCAGTCTTTCCCAACCTGGTGCCCTCCAGATGTGTTGGACCACAACTCCCAGCATGCCCCAGCCAGCCATGCTGGCTGGGGCATGCTGGGAGTTGTGGTCCAACATATTTGGAGGGCACCAGGTTGGGAAAGGCTGCTCTAGTGTGTTCCTCTTGCCCCGGACCTTCAAAATGGGTGCATGGCCACATCAAAATCTTTGGCTTTGCTGATTTTGGAATGCTTTTCTCATTCACAAGACCAGAACATAGGCAGGGTTGTGCTACTGCAGCTCCACTCATCTCCATAGGGGAGTTCAATGCAGCCCCCCCCCACAGAGCAATTACACGGGCTATTCTCTCCCATGGTGATTTCAGACTTTCCTCCTTGTTGTCAGAATAGAAATGAACCTCCCCCACCTCGGCCACTTGTGATTTGCACAAAAGGAGATGCAGGCCGCAATCCTGTCACAGTTTAGTTTCAGCCAGACCCCTTTGAAAGATCATCATTCTGGAATGCTCCCATGACGGGAGACTCGGGAGAAACGGCGAGGCATTTACTGCCTCATTCCCAAAAACCCAGGATGCACGCCGATCATTAACCGAGAAAACCGGCAAGGAAATACAGGCGCTGACTTGTGAAATCCTGGGATTGGCTCAAATAATAAGAGCCTATCTACACAGTCCCTTGGAATGTTTTAAATAGTATTTTAAAAAGTTCCAAATAGGTGCGTTCTAAAACGTCTTAGGCCACATTACTGAGTACTCACGTTACAGGAAAAAAATTCTTCAGTCTTTAAAGCGGTGTGTGCAGTCACACACTCTTCTGCCTCATCTCTTTCTGTTTCATTTTTACAATAAGTTTAGGACAAGGCATTATGGCTGTTGTAGTTCAGTCACCCACTTCCTCCTTTGTTCCTCTGTCATTCTCTAGCTTTCAATGAGTATAGGGCTAAGAATTGTGGGTGTTGTAGTTCACTCGCCCACTTCCTCCTTAGCCCCGCTTTCCTCCCCACCAATCAACTGCTACACATTTGGGCACCAGTAAACGAAGCACTGCCCCCATGAATCACTAACAGTAAGGAAGGACACGTTATTTTACTTAATAATAATAATAATAATAATAATAATAATAATAATAATAACAATTTATTTCTTACCCGCCTCTCCGTCTGGATCGAGGCGGGGAACAACAACATGATAAAATACATAAAACTGATTAAAACATAGCACATATTATTAAAACTGCATTAAAAATCCTAACACATCCTAAAAACACCCTTAAAACATTCTAAAATTCCACTGGATATGCCTGCCGGAAGAGAACAGTCTTTATAGCTTTCTTAAATTCTAAAAGACTGTTAAGTTGACGAGTCTCCTCCGGCAGGTCATTCCACAGTCTGGGAGCGGCAGAAGAGAAGGTCCTCTGGGTAACGGTTGTCAGCCTAGTCTTGGCCGACTGCAGTAAGTTCTTCCCAGAGGACCTGAGCGTGCGGGGCGGATTGTATGGGAGAAGGCGATCCCGCAGGTAACCTGGACCCAAACCATGTAGGGCTTTAAAGGTAATAACCAACACTTTATACTTCGCCCGGAAACTAATTGGCAGCCAGTGGAGCAATTTTAAAGCTGGTGTAATATGGTCACCCCTAGATGTACCGGTGACCAGCCTGGCTGCCATATTTTGAACTAGTTGAAGTTTCCGGACTAGGCACAAAGGTAGCCCTATGTAAAACGATTTATTAAAAGTGAAACCATTGTATATAGCTGAAGTGAGTTTTAAAAAACCTCGGGTATACAACGTTATAGGGAGTGCGTCACATAGACCAAAGAGTTTTCATAACCCTTATAAAACGTTAAAAACCTAGCATGTAGATTGGCTCTAAGTCTCCATTCAACAGCCCAGGTAAAGAATGGGGCACACCACTGGTGCGGTCTTTAGCAATTCTTCCTAACCGCAAATTGGGATCAATTTGGCATGGATCCGTCAAGAAAACTGTTTGGCTTAGGGGTGCCGTGCTCATCTCAGTCCTACAAGCCAGCACCAACTCTACCTTTCCCTGCCCCAAGGCCCAGAAACATACCTGGGGTGGGTGGGGGGAATGGAAGATGGTGGTGGGCAACTCCAGTAAGGCAGGTATGTGCTCTGCTTTCCAGAGAACAGCCCTCTCCTTGAAGGGGTCGAGTCCAAGTCCAGTTTAAAGATAAAGAATCCTAAGAAGGGAGAACAGGCAGAGGCCTGGAAGCTGCCCGTCCACAGTTAGCACCTGGATAACAGACTAAACAGGCATACAAGAGGTCACTTTGTCACGATCTTCCCTTCTATGGTGAGAAGTGTTGTGCTTTGGTTTAAATTATATTGTCATTATCTTTACATTTTCATCTATATGAATCCACCAGTGCATGCAAATGGAATGGAAACTGGAGCCCTCTTTTTCACTGCCGCTTGTCCCCTGGTTTGGCAATGCATAAGTGGCCACTCTAACCCCTGGACTCCAGCAGAGCATCTTTTCCTAATGGGAATTGGGAATAAGCAGTCCCAGAATCCTCTGCAGGTAAAAGACACTCCATACATAATTTCCGCTGGAAAATGGCCCTCCAAGGACACTGGAGGGCTTTCTTCCTGGTGGTAATTATGCTTGTCACGGGCACTGATATTCCCAGTCCCCAGCAGGTAAAGGTACTCGTTTAAGGCCTGGGACCACCTTCCCACCACTTCCCAATGTCCCAAAATAAGTTTCTGGGCCTTGTCAGAAGGGTTGTCATAGTAATGGAGCCAGGAACTTTGGGAAGGCCTGTCAGCCTTTGTAAGAATTTGATTGGAGTCCTCACCCAAGTGCAAGCCCTTTCGGCTGCGGAGCAGCTGGGTGTTCATGCATCCTGTTCTTCGCTGACTATTATCGTTCATTCTAGAGTCAGGTATTTCTGGCCTGCACACAAAGTAAGAAACCATGGGCCATTTCACACATTGCACAACTGAAAATCCAGGCTTGCCACTAAGTGTACACTTAAATGGAACTTCTGTTGAGTATACCAGGGCACAAAGGGGTGTCTGTGTTAAGAACGTAGAATTACTGTGTTGCATCAGATCAAGGTCCATCTAGTACAACTTCATTCCATGTCCAACAGTAACCCACGAGCTATGTCTTGGAAGCCCACAAAGTGATCATAACAGTGGCGGCCAACCCCTACGTCTTGTTCTTAGGAAATGGTGGTTCAGAGTATTCAATGGTCTACATCCCCTGTCCATGCAGGTTCAGCTCAGCTGTTTATAAACCTCTCCTGCATGAAACTCTCTAATCCAGTTTTAAAGCCATCTGAGCTGCTCTGACACTGCAGTCAATGATCAAAGCTTCAAAGGGAGGGACAATTTTCAAAGTGAGACAGCGGGACATTCGCTCTTGACAAAGGCAGAGAAACTGATCTCGGCTATGCTTCCATTCAGTAACAGACAAGCCTTAACTGCAACATGCTCCAGTTCTGAAATTGGGCTTGACTACTGCTCATATAGAAACATAGGACGCTGCCTTATATGGAGTCAGCCATGGATCCATCTAGCCCAGGTACTGTCGACACTGTCTGGCAGCAATGACTCTTCAGGGTTTCAGGCAGCCATTTTTCCTGCTCTACGTGTAGATGCCGGGGATCGAACCTGGGACCTTCTGCATGCAAAGCAGCTGCTCTACCGCTGAGCTACAGCCCCTTCCCCTTTGTTTGTCAAGTAACACGTAGTTGTTGTTACATGGAAGCTGCTATTTCCAATGGGATTTGACAACTCTAAGCATCCCAGGACAATTGTAAATGTCAGGCTGACTTTGCTCAATTGTCATTAGTAGTCATTAATTTACCCAGAAGGGCACTTGCAAGATCTTCCACATTCCATTCTAGTATTTGATACAAGTGGAACCTGAAACAAAATGTTGAAGTATGGAGGGCTTCTGTTCATGGTTCCAGCCAGCCAGTCCTCCATTTCATTCCCCCACCCACCCCATCCCGGTCAGTTAGCATTCCATGGGAACTGAGCATGCTCATTCCTCACCAGAATGTTTGGGTTCCCCCCTGGCCTTTTCCCCTCTAAATATTTTTGTCCTCCTACAAACCATGGAGTCCCCCTTCATACCTGCTGATGCCTTCCTCATGGGCATGGATGGAATCATTTGGCTACGTAAGGATTGCCATTCAGAGAATGAGACAGCTATTAATATACAAGATATTATTGCCCTCTTTTTGTCTAAGTAGCTACGGGCAACATACAAGGTTTCCTCCTTTATTCTCACAACAACTCTGTGAAGTAGTTTAGACCAAAAGAGTACAAGGATGGACAAACTCCCCTGCATCCTGTTCGCACTCTGCTAGCTAGATTCCCATCAGTTGCCCAACTCCAGTGTGCGTGCAGGGTGAGGCACCAGGCAGTTTGTGGGCCCCGGGGAGAGCTCATTTTCCCCCCATGAGCCATGATTTGCACAAATTTATGGCTAGGGATATTTACGGAAATTGTGATTTGCGCAAAATCATGGCCATAAATGGGGGGGGGGGGGGGGGAAATCAGTGCAACTGGTTGAAAGTGAAGCTGGAACTAAGCTTCATGTATGTGATGCATAATTGAGAGCTTCAGCTATTGGGCAGTACACAAATGTAACAGATAAATAAATATTTGTTCAGATTTGAAATTTCTGATTTTGAATTTTAAACATCAACATTTCAATTGGTTGGTTTCTCTTTGCAAGAGTATTTTTGAGCTGAAATGCAAACCTACTCACCGAAATCTAAGCACCCCTTCTACAAAAAACTGAAAAGAAAAAAGTCACAAAGCACAATATTCAGAAATAAAATGATGAATTCTGAGATTTCATTTTCAAACGTGGGAGAATTGCATTTCACTCTGTTTTCCTTCTTGCTTCCTGTTCTAGCAGTGATGGTATATCTATGCTACATACACAGGGTTGGAGTTGGACCCATATTTAATCATCCCTGGAGTACATCCACTGAAATGAATGGGACTTGGGTTAGTCATGACTAGCTTATGTCCCATTCATTTCAACGCTCTACTCTCAGCATGACTAAATCTGACTTCCACCCAATATATATTAGCATTATATTGTCTTGGTTTAACCCAAAGAATCCATTCTGAACTCAAGACCCCCACCCCTTACAGAAATACAGTTGCTAGGTTTTCTTGGATCCATAAAACGGCTATTAAACCAATTGAAACGTGCTGCTAATGGTGCAGCTTGGTAATTTTAGATCCTGGACTTAATTGTCTCATGGGAGTGGGGCTCTGTTAGATGGCCAGTCGTATTACTCAGTTGTGAAACACACAACCAAGATTCCCCCCCTTCCTATTGCCATTCCATAGTTTACAACCGCTTCTACATTCCTAATACGATAGAACAACAACAAAGGTGTTTGCCAACCTTGATTAAAACAACAACAACAACACACTGAGCATGTGCAGTTTCACATTTTTTAAACCACACTTAAATCATAGCACCAACTTGGCCACAAGAACAAAATAGAGTTTATTTTTACACTGGCTGTTCCCTAAGTGGACGTTTGAGGGGGAGGAGCTGATCGTGGAACCCTTGACTTTGGCCCCAAGGCCCAACTCATGGCCCGGGGAGCATAGAGATGCTCAGAGCTTAGGATAAGGCATTTGACAATCCTTTTGCAGAGGAAATCGCTTGACATTACACAAGCACCTGCTAATCTGTCAGCTGTTTGCTTGGCATGTGTGTGTGTTTTCCCCCCTGAGAGTGGCTAAGAACCTTGCAGCTTCAGCAAGTTACAGTGTTGGGTAGGTGTGCCTCAACCACGCATTCTCGGGAGGAGGAGGAGGAGGAGGAGGAGGAGGAGGAGGAGGAGGAGGAGGTGGAGCCACCAGCCCACCCACCTGGCTGCCGAGGCCTCTGAGTCCCTTGAAGAGACAAGAGTCACTTCGCTGTTTATAGTCCTTATTAGTCCCTATTCTATTTAATCGGCTTAGACTGATGAGGCGAGGCAGCGGTAGGGATCAGCCAGGCCATTTAATTAAAGGATTGTGGCTCAGCCCTGCAGTTTGGGGGCTCGTGTAAATGAGCTGCAAGTACATTATTTAATCCACCACACGGAGAAGAGCTGAGGCGTTAATGAAGAAAACTCTAATTAAAACTAGATGGCTGGCAGTTATCAGCAGCATCACTTCTGACAGGCTCACTCATTTACAACCCCCCTCCCCAAAAAAAGCCTGATCAGGAAAAGGAACGCGAAAAGGGGGAAGAATTCAGCGAGGGTTATGTAATTTAAGACGCCTCAGCAATGGCCAGGGAAGCGAAGGGGGGTGGAAGGAAGAGAGAAGCAGTTCTCCAAAGCAGGGTTTAGGTTCATCACGAAAGCCAGCTTGAGTCCGCTAGAAATATGGCTGCCTCAGCATGACTTCTGCAGAGCTAATTCTAAAGTCCTGATTGGCCCCAAGTGAGCTGATTTGGCAGACTGCCTGATCAGAAAGCCAGGCCGGCTCATTTAAGTCTCCATCGGCCTCGCTCGTTCCCAAATAATTGCAGATCCCTTTTTTTTATTATTCTAGTCATGCTAGTTCAGTCGTCCCCAACCTGATGCCCTCCAGATGGGCTGGGCTACATGGCCCATCATCCCCAGCTGGCATTTTACTGGCTGGGGATGATGAGGCTGTAGCCCAACTCATCCACAGTGCACCAGGTTGCGGAAGGCTGAACCAGTTATTTTTTGAAAAAGAGCTCACAGAAAGAGAGCTTCTCAATGCAAACTACTCAGGGTGGGGGTGTTCACAAGCTATGTCGTAATTAAAATCAAATTTCCTTCAGTCCCTCAATTTCATAGCAAATGCAACATGGCGTTCGCAGTGTGCATTCTCAAGGGAAGGGGTCTCAATTACAAGAACACTTGTAGTTGCTTCCTCAAGGGTCCACCCCCAGCCCTCTCTATCCCTACATGCCCATTCCATCCCCAGGGATTGCTGCGCTATGGAGAAAACGGAATCAGGACAGCACACAAGAAGAACCAGGGGTCGTTATCAGTGATTCCAGGATGAGTGCTTGCAAAAGCATGGAAAACCAGTATCTCAAGCCCTTCCGATCTTGCACCAGATTGAGAATTCCCTAGCATGGGTGCTAGCACCACCCAAGGAAGCTGTAAAAAATGGAAATTCCTTGAGCTCAGAAGGGTAGTCAGAAGTAAGCAAGTGGGGATGTAACAGAACGCTGCAGTGTGGGCTGCAGCGTTCCAGCCAGCCGTACCCTTTTCCAAGGTAGTCCATTCCCTTCCACCGTCCCTCCGGTTTTCCATTTCCCCTACGTTCCGTGGCCACGGAACAAGCTCAGTCATCAATGGGTTGTTTGGGGGTCCCCACCACATTAGGATTTTTTTCCCCTTAAACATTTGTTGCGCTTCTTCAAACCTTGGGGTTCCTGCAAGCCTGCTGACACTTACCTCTTGGATGTGAATGGTGCTGTTTTGGCTACATAAGGATCATAACACAGAGAATGCATTTGCTATTGGCCAGTGTGGCGTAGTGGGATCATGTACACTGCATTGGACTCCACAGAGGAAAGGTGGGATATAAATTATGATGATGATGATGATGATGATGACAACAACACAATATGGGGGTTGCTAAATTGCTAAGAAAAGCATAAGAGGAGTCATGTGCATGTATCTAAGAGGACGATCACGTCACTATATTTGTGCTGGGGAAATGGAAATGCTTGTGAAAGCATCCAGAAGTGTGGTAGGATTGCAACTGCCATGCCCTAAAAATCATTTGTTTTCTAGAGTGTTTGAGATGCAGTGATGTACCATCTAGTGCAGCCTTCTCCAATCTAGTGCCCTTCAGATGTTGTGGACTTCAAATCCCATCAACCTCAGCCATCATGCCAAAGGTAAGGAATGCTGGGAGTTGTCATCCAAAAATCTGGAGGGTACCAGGTTGGGAAAGGCTGGTCTAAGAGCTGTAACAGCATACCATTGGCATTTTAATATTAAGGAGGAAAGTCATTTTCTGATGACTCTTCTAACGTTACCTAGGGAGGGGGCTAGAGAGGTATAGGGGGACAAACTGAGAAGCTCAACCTCTTCACCTAAATGATTGCTCCAAAAGATTCAGGGCATGTTTACATTACATACATTACATTCTACACCACATCGGTTGTCATGGCGTCCGCCAAAGAATATTGGATATTGCCGTTTGGTTAGATGCTGAGGGAATTCTCTTATTGCAGCCTCTCCACTGAATCTCTCAGAGTTTCACGAACTGACTGATCAGCACTGTAGATATTCTCTAAAGATAATCAGATGCTTGACAAATAGAAAGTTCTATTGGTCCAGAGCTCATTGGGGAAATTCGCAGCACATCTTCAGAAAATGCACTGCAATTAACAGAGGCTGGGAGAACCATGGTCCTCACCGTCCGTGAGTGCTGCTTCTTGTCCATATCCGTGAGTTCACTTAGATTAGCATATTAGCAGCTGGAGCCTTGGCACAATACTTTGAAATCAAAACAAATATCTATGATAATCTGCAGGAAGAAAATCTGTTTTGGTTGTCAAACCCAGCTAAGTGCCAGCACAGTAGAGAAGCCAACTAGGAATGCAAATTCAATATGAATGCCCCATAGCAAGTGTAGGTTTTTTTAAAAAAATAATAAACAAAAAAAGATAATTAAAATCCTCATGTAGACAAGCTTTTGACGTGCATGCATAAAGACAGGAACCAAAGTGGCATATTCAGCACAAGCAAGGCAGGAAGCTCGTCCAAGGGTTGTGGAAAAATAAAATAAAAAGCCTGGACTTAAGTCTTCCTGGGGTTCTAAGTAGAGCTGACCGAAAGGTGAATGGGGGTGGGAGAGACAAAAGGTTTCCCAAAGCCACTCCACCCCCACTCAACTTCTTCATTGCCACTGCCTGCTCATATAATTCTGGCAGCGGCAGAGATCACTCTCTCCACTGTTGCTGAGCGCCTCTTTTCCAAAGTTCCTTCCATTCCTTCTTACCCAAACAGGAAGTATTGCTTCTTTCTTCTGGCTTCTGGCACCTTCTGGGTAAGAATGTTCCTTCCTGCCCTCTCTCCAAATTGTTGCTAACTGCCCTCGCTCTGACTTAGCATCAGGACAAATAAGATTCTGAGAGTAGTAAGAATAAATGCTGCTGATGGTAAGTAGAGGACTCCTTACCTGGCTTTCCCACTGCTACTAGTATTATCCCTAGAATGGATAACAAAACCAAATTTTCCCCGCTCACCTTTTTCACACCTTCTACCATCTGTTCATAATTCCTGGCAGTTGTGATGTTTATGCTCCTCACTGGCACTGGCATTAAGCCAAATCCCAGTGAGGGCATGAGCTTCCTGCTCTCCCTCTGTCATATTCTGCATAGGAAGTGTGCAGGAAATGACACGGAGCGGCAGCGGACAGTGTAGTCGCCACCAATGTCAAACGGGGTGTATACTCCACCCAGTTGATGCCCCCGCCAAATTGCTGAAACAGGTAGCAACCTTGTGGGGCATGTTGGCTCACCATTCAATCTGCCTCTTTCTGTTCCTCCTGGCCCTTCTGTGTTTCTCTCTACCACCAGTCACGTTATTCCTTCGAATTCATGGTGGAACAAAACAGAGGGACACCCCACCCCGCCGCTATGTAGGCAACGAGTCTCACTTCTTGATACAGACACTCCCAGGGGTTAGGCTGTGAGTGAAATGAAGTCTGCAGGTTTTGTGTGTGCAAGTTAAAGCGGAAGAGGTAAGGGAGAGAGGGAAAAAGCGACGAGCAGGCCATGAACTGACAAATTTTCCCACCTTGGAGACGAGTCTGCGGATGAAGGCTTCTGCTCGGCATCAGCTGCTGGGCAGCAGAACTGGTGTAAAACAGTCTCATTCCTGTAACAGAAGACAAACAGTGGCAGGTGAGAGTTCCGCTTACTCACTGGCAAGCTAAGGGGGTCATAGCCTTTCGTCCACATCCATTCCTGGCCACTGATTCCCACTGGTGGTGTCGGTCCTTTAAGAGATAAAGGAAAGCTTGCATTATAAAAAATGAAACCTCCGCACCATGCCAAGCGATCAGCAGTCTAACATGGAAAGGGGACACGAATGGCCTGCAGAGCACATAGCGCATTAGTGGCAAGATTGTACCACCTCACATATGCCGGGGGGAGCGAGGGACAACTCACGTTTGAGTTCTCCTTCGTATTAAGATCGCTCCAGTAATTCAAGGAGAACGATTAGCTAGAAGCCTTCTTGTTCTAACCCTATAAGAATTCCTGTGAGGTGCAGGGCGTGAGGGGGGTGGATACCCATCAAAAAAGCAATCCCCTGTTGCCTATCCCAGAGGTTCACAACCTCTTTTATTCCAAAAGCCGCATTAGATCTCAGAGACACTCTTTTGGGGGGGGGGGCATTCCAGTGGCGAGCGGGGCTTAAAACAAAAGGGGTGGGGTTACTGCCAGTAACTCAGGGACTGTCTTCCTCCCAAACCCCGCGGTTTTACAAGAAGAAGAAGAAGAAGAAGAAGAAGAAGAAGAAGAAGAAGAAGAAGAAGAAGAAGATTTATTTATTACCCGCCTCTAGCATTAGCGCTGCGCCACCATGGGATATTACCCGATGATTTTAACAAATGAGTCCTGCTGTTTTCCCTCGTAGAACTGATTAATATTAGTAAACTTTGTCATATAAACCAAATCCCACATTCTGAAGTATCAATTCGTTTAAAGTAAGGGGGCTTTGTTCTCCCAGTTGCTAGCAATCCACAATTTTGGATACTTGTCATCCTCTGAACCTGGGGGATGACCTGCACCCTATGCAGAGCAGGAGGAGCACGCTTCACCCCCATGCTCTTCCTGCTCTGCGTTTTACCTAGATGAGCTTTTTCACCCATCTAGTTGGGGCTCTGCGGAATGGGAGGGAAGAGCATGGGGAGGCCAGAGGATACTTCGTAAGCCAGCCTCCCCAGTCCCGCCCTCCCCACCACAGAACTGCCCCCTTTCCCTTCTCTCCAAGGTCACCTTTGCAACCTCAGAGAGACAAGCACTGTTGGTCTCTCCACGCACCAGCTGCAAGGGAGAGGGGAGCTTGGACTCCTGGATCCAAGGTCAGAGGCTGCCTCCAACCTCAGATCCAGGAATCCGAACTATCCCATGACCCCCACCCCCACCCAGATTTTGTCTAGGGCTCTTTCTACACCTACGGGTGTAGAGGGAGGGAGGGAGGGAGGGAGAGAGGGGGGATGATCCCGGACATACCTGCTTCCAGGATCGTCCCTGGGCGTCCAAAGCGGAAGTGCGACGTCCCGAGACGTCATGCTCGTCACAGGCGCCATTTTTTTTTAAACAGAGCAGAAGGAGCCAGGAGCATGGCAGAGAAGGCAAGAAACCACCCCACGCATGCCCCCCACCCCTGCCATCCTGGGGATGGCGGACTTGCTTCCCCCCATCTCCATGAGCATGGAGCCACGCGGCTCTGAGCCCATTTCTGGTGCCACGTTTACTCACGAGTAAGCAGGCACCCGGCTGGACAGGTGCCCACACCTCCCACGGTCTCGGGACTGTCCCGGACCACTGGAAGATTTGGGTTTTCCCAGGGTTTCTTTATCCCTGGGAAAACTTGTGCCTGTCCCCTCTGCTCCTGGGAGTCCCTGTGCGTCATTTGGATGTCCAGGGGGCACCCACGGGCAACTCCAGGACAAAAGGCCGGTGTAGAAATGGCCTAAGAGCCATAGGATTGCTCTCCCAAATTTCACAACTCAAAGTCAGAATTCTCAACTGACTGATGCTGTTGAGCAATTGAAATGTCATCCCCTGATATACTATATCTTGGCATCTCCTCTGCTCTTTTTAATATTTCTACTTCTAACTAATAGATTGTAATTTTGGACATCTTCAAAATGCCTACAAAAAATCCTTTCTTAAACAGGATAACATTTCCAACAGCACACATTATTATGATTATAGATTCCTTTTAGCTTATTTATTTATATTTATACCCTTCCCTTCAAATATTTTATAAGGGCAGCATACAATAAAATATTAGAAACACCATAAAACCATAAAGAATGAATATACAACATAGAATAAATAAGCAACTCTATAAAAGCAGCATCAAAATAAAATAAAACAAACATGTAAAAGCCTGGGAAAACAGAAAGAGCTTTGCTATCAAAAACATCAGAGTGAGTGCCAGGTGAGTTTCTCTTTGACGTCTTGCAAAGCCGGGGCACCATAACTGAAAAAGCCCACTCTCCTTTAGCTACCTGTTGTACCTTAAATGGTGGGGAAACCTGAAGAAGAATCTCTGATTGAAGTTCTCAATGTACTGCCGGGCATATATGGAGACAGAGAATCCTTGGCCCCAAGCCATAAAAGACTTTAAGGGTCAAGACCAACACTTTGAATTGAGCCCAAAAATGGACCAGAAGCCAATAAATACAGTTGGTAAAGCACTGGCAGAATATGCTCAAACACCCGGTCCCAGTTAGCAGTCTTGCAATTGTTTTCTGAACGAACTGCAGTTTCCCAACAGTCTTCAGACACAGTTCCAGGTATAATGCATTACAGTAGTTAACTTGGAGCTTACCAGAGCCAATAAGGGCAAGGGTCAAGCATACATATAGTAGGCCAGAGTTGTCCAAGCACCTTCGCAACATCCTCAGATGCTGAACCAGACAGTTCTCTGGATAACTCCTTGGACTGCCCTCCTATTCTGGTGCCCAAATCACCATGGATATACGTAAGCAATTTAATCCTCAAAGTGCCTCACCAACATGTCACAGTGTGCTTTTGAAGGTTCCTTCACAGGCTCCTTTCCCAAGCAGGTTCCTTCCCTAAATAGGCTCTGCCAGATTCAGTGGTGGTAAAAAATACACAATTGTGGTATGATACAATTGCTTCTTTACTGCCATCACTGCCAGCTAGTAGGCTCGATAATGAGGTCTTACTAGTGTATGATCATGTCCCATTCTGTCATTACGTCAGGCTTGTAGTGGAAGCCATAACATCTGAGTCATATCAAGGCAGGTCAAGTCCAGTTAATTAAGCAGAGTCAAGTTACAATAGACAAGGTCAGGTTAAGTAGATATAGTCCTGTCAAGATAGATAGATAAAGGCACAACAGCAGGACTGATGTCAAGAGTTAGGTTGTCATGAGCACCCAACTGGATCCGGAAGCCTGGTGCCCCCTGTCCACCCCCGACTCAGTCGGGTGCTCCTTTTCCAAGCGCAGACTCGCCCCAAGCACTCACAAGGCCCCAGCAAATGCTCAGCAGCCAACCACCTGTGCCGCAAAATTACACACTTACTTAGGCTGACTAGATAAAATCCATGTCAGGGCTCATGTAACTTTAACAGTTGTAGAGAAAAGGGAATTTCAGCCAGAGTCATTTGTATGCAGTTAGTTCCTGGTGATATTCCCTTTTCATCACAACAGTTAAAGGTGCAGGCACTAGACTAGAGTTACCATATACAAAAGAAGGCAGGGCCCCTGCAACTTTAACAGTTGTAATGAAGAGGGAATTTCACCAGGAACTAATTGCATACAAATGACACTGGCTGAAATTCCCTTTTCTCTACAACTGTTAAAGTTACATGAGCCCTGACCTGGATTTTATCTGGTCAGCCTACACTTACTCCTTCCTGCAACAATGGCAGCCAACATTGATGCACCGGGGGGAAGTGCGCATTTTCGGGAGCCTCCATAAATTGCGCATCTCTCCCTGCGCCAATGGTGGCCTTAAAGGCCTCATTGATGCAAGGGTAATGGCGCAATGTGCTTTCCCCCAATTACTAGATTTTCAGAATTAGTCTTCTTCCTCAGAGAATGGTACTGAACAGGCTAAACCAGGGATGGGAAACCTCCATCCTACAGGCCAAAGCCAACCCCCAGAGGTTCCCAATCTGGCCTGTGTAGGCTTTATAAATTAATTCTTTGAAACTTAATAGGAAGTTTTTATAATGATCCAGTCTGAATCAGGTTCATGTGTTCTATTTTCCATTCCTCTAACACGTGCCGAAAGAGGAGATTGGAAGCATCCACTTCCTGTTTAAATTAGTCACAATTTGCTGTTATGTCTGAACTGGGTCCTGCGGTTTATTTAAACTATAGTTTACTGAAACAAGCCAAGATCAAAAACCATGGTTTGATCATGGCTTGTTTCCATAAACCATAGTTGAAACCGGTGGTGGGCATTACATGGCCCACAGAACACATGCCCCCACCTTCTTGTGCAACCGCTGGTGTGCTGACAAATTTTGGTGGTACAGCAGTGGCAAAAAAACAGTGCTTTGCCACCAAACCCAGCAGCACACCATTACGGAGCTTTCAAAAGGTCAGACAGCTTGTTTTCAAACTGCTGGTTTCTTTGCTGCTGACGTACCATCAAATTTCAATGATACCAAGGAGTGCAGTTGCCCACCCCCAGGAGTTGACCATTCTGGTTTAAACTAACAATAGATATAACAACAACTTGGGGTGCATTTAAACCAGGAAGCAAGTGGTCCCAAGCTCTTCTTCTGGTGCATGCCAGAGGAGGAAAGGGGAGGAGGGTTCACTTGAACCCAAGGCTCAAGCAGGCTCATTCATGTCACACTAACTGATGGTTTAGAGTTACATCCGAACCAGGCCGTACCTTTGTACAGAACACAGAGTTAATCCCATCAAGCATGCAAAAGTTTCCTCTATTACCACTTGAAGCCTGAAATGAACTAAAGGTGGGGTTTAATAGCATCCTGTCATGTCAAAATATCTCTCCCCATCTACCTTTACTTCCTTACGTATTTAACATCCAGCCTGAGGAAGAACTTTGTGCAATTCCAAAGCTCGCATAGTACTATCTGAGCATTGCATTTTATGATCCTGTGGAATATTAAATGGTGCTGATGAAGCAAAGTGCAATCCCAAGGAAGAGACCCTTGCAATCTCATAGACACAAATGTTGGAGCCACCTGTATGGCTGAGCATGTTCCAAGAGCTTTGCCCCAGAATCCATGGCTCAGAGCACATGCTTTACATGCAGAAGACCCCAAGTTTGATCCCTGGCATCCCCAGGCAGGGCTGGAAATATTCCTGCCTGCAACCCTGGAGAGCCACTGCCAGTCAGTGTTGACAATACTGGACCAATGGTTGGGTGCAGAATAAGGCATCTTTCCTATGTTCCTAGCTTTTGCAACACTGTGAGACAATCCAGGAGTACACCTTTCCGATTGTGCACTGCAGTGGCTTGGGATGTCTTGGGATGCACTGCAGACGATGGAGTTCTGCATCCTGTGGTGGATCTAAATGTTAACTTAATCACTCATATTTATTGGGGATGTATATAAAGTAGCCACCTGTAAGCAATTTTGCAAGTTCTGCTTGACTGGCCCATCTTTAAATTGTAATTTTCACTCAGTAACCACTGTTATCCCCCAGGCTGCTTTGGGACCAGCTATTTCAAGGGAGCGGCTTTTGTTATTCGCCACCACTCCCCTGAGCTAAGCAGGTCCCCCCCCCCCCATATTATTACTTCTCAATTTGAGAGCTCAGTCACCTGAATAACTGTGTTTATGCCTGTAAACAAGCTGGGGCCCACGTGCCCGGAAAGAAAGAAAGCTGCACAGCCTCCCCTGACCTCCTCGGAGTGACTCATGCCACACGGCTCAGAGTTTGCAGCACTTCCCTGTGAATCCACAGCTTTCTTTGGGCATCACCATTATGTAATTTCTCTTCCTCCTCCCAGCCGAAGGGGAGCCCAAAGTCACCATGTGCACTGATAGAATTCTCAGCTGCTTTGTCAATCCCCTCAATTTTGCACTTTCCCTGGGATTGCTGCCATGAGGACAGATGGATTAATGGAAAAGCAAACACTCAGAAGGAGGATTAAAAGCACCGAACTGGAGGATGACGGATTCATTGCTTTTTCTTCATTCAAGTGAGACTTTGCTAGAAGCTGACGGAATCACTGAATTCCTAAAATGAGTTGGTTTGTTTTAAAAGCAGCTGAAACGTTAGTCAAAGAACCGCATCTTTTTATCACTTGGTAGTGAAGATTCTGTTGTCATTTCTCTTTCTCCGCACCTGCCTCTCACTGCACAACATCAGGAACATAAACCAGTCTGTTGGCATATCTAGTCCAGTACTATCAACCTTGACTGGCAGCGGCTCTCCACAATTTCAGGCAAGAGTTTATCCTGCCTTGCCTGGCGATGCCAGGGATTGAAGCTGGAACCTCTTACACTGAAAGTACGTCCTCTATCATTGTTCTACAGCCCGTAAGAGCAGCAGAAGACTCTGTAGGATTCCTGACCCAAACTGCCGTACAGATTTGCACTGACCAATCGCTAAAGATGGAACTATAAAAAGTCTGAGAAATGGGATCACGGATTTGGCATGGGATGATGGGATGACCATTTCTCCCCTTTCTCCATATCCCCCCCCCCCTTTGGCTGGGCAGGAGGGGGAAGAATGACCTCTCTGTAACATTAAGGACTATGCCCTTTCTCTCCCTCCACTCAATGCCACACACAGACAGCTGCACTTAAGCTCCAGAGTGGGTCAAAAGTCAATCAAAAGCTCTTCTTAATACCAAGGGATTGTATGTGCCTTTGTTACCTTGATAGTTCACATTTTTTAGTAGCAGCACTGGTCTCTGATTTAGGGAACAATCTGAACATACAATGCTGCCTTATCCTAGGTCAGATCATTGGTTATCTAGCTCAGTACTGTTGGGACAATCCTTCCCCAACCTGGCACCCTCTAAGTGTGCTGGAATCAGGGTGGATAAAAATCAATGATATTTTTTTAAAAAATAAAAAAAATCATTTTTTAAATTTAAATCGGATTTTTTAATTTAAATTGGATTTTTTAATTTAAATTGAATGTTTGTAGTTTAAATTGGATTTTTTTAATAAAATGCTTTTTGAGGAAAAATCTATCTAAAAATAGTTTTTTTATTTAAGATACATTATAGTCCAAAGGTTATTCATCATGAAATAAGGATTAGTTTTTAATTATGTAGCATGAGGCTATATATTCATGCAATGTTTAATTTTTTTGGTAAATGAATTCCATTAATCCATTCACAATGTCATGCTCTTCCAGAGGTTTCTGTAAGAGTATTGGGCAATTTTTCTATCTAGAAGATATTATCACAGATGCTTGGTTTTACAGTTCTCAAAACTGTGAATTTGTGTCTGCAGAGATCACAATCCTATTGTTCCTTTGCAAATCTATGTACACAGAATCAGCCCCTACCTTTTAAGTGCTAAGTTTCAAAAAAATCAATAGATCGTTGGGAGTGAAATAGATCTGCACAAGAAGCTAAACATGTAACCTGCATCTGCTTGTAAATATTAAGATTATACCAGCAAGTATGAGTCTTTGGTAACTCTGAATTGTGTAAAATATGTATTAAGCTTATAGCGAAGAAGAGTGCACTTTTGTTGGGGGGGGGGGGGAAGTCACATGATTAAATTGAGTCTTTCTGAGTAGTGATTAAAACGTAATTTAAATCCAATTGATTTTAATCAAATCCACCCTGGCTGGAATAAACTCCCATCATGCCCAGCTGCCTTGCTGGCTGGGGATAATGGGAGTTTCAGTCCAGTACACCTGAATAGCACCAGGTTGGGGAAAGATGTTCTACACTGACTGGCCAGCAATGGTCTTCTGGGTTTCAGACAGAAGCCCTACCTGGAGATGTCAAGGGTCAAACCCGGTACCTTTTGCAGGTAGAGAAGGGGCTCTACCATTGAGCTATGGCTCCACCCTAAACAGAAATTAGAACAGGGCCATATTAAGCATGAGAACTTTCCTAAATGGGTTACACGTTCTGAAAACACATGCAGATAATCACATTTTATGATCACATATATATTTATTCACATACACACACAAGCATCTATTGGCCACCATTGTATTTCAATAAATATATATGCATTGAACGAGATGTCTCCATGTTCACACATGAAATGCACACTATTTTCCAGCTGGAAATACTCCATCCGGTGCTGGAAAAGTCATTCTTGTACTGGTACCTTTATTCATTTACGGTGAATCCCCCTAAGGCAAAACAATACTGGTGAGCTATTGCAAAACCAATGAGTGAAATAATAGGTTATGAGATCCAATTGTACCCAGCTTTGCTTTTGTTAACCTATGTGAGAAGCATCATTATGATTGATAGAGATATAATTTATTATATGATTGCAGCATCGAGGACTGTATATGCCAAATATTGAAAAGAAGAAAAGGTTCTATCGGTCAAAGCACGGATAAGAAAACCAAGGGGCTACACAATAATGTCAACAACAACAAGCTTGGATCGTGCAAATGGTGGCAGACAATAATGGAACACTTTTTTTCAAAACTGGCAACCTTTCATTGTTTGTTGGGAAAAAAAACATGGGATACAGATTTGTTTAAAAGCAATGTTTATGGTGTATTATATTATAAATAGGGGTGTGTGGGGGTGGGTGTTTAAAGGAAGCATTCCATCCTACATGGAAATGTTACCTGTGTGAGAATTTGATCATTGTAGGACACCTTTATAGAACAATGGCATTGTCTGAAATGCTTCAAAGGAACATAAGAAGTGGCCTTGTACCAGGTCAGTTTTTTTCTCCATCTAGCTCAGGAGTGGCAACAGGTCTCCAAGCAGAGATACCCATCAGGGGCCTTTGCCATCACTTGCTATCTCATCCTCTGCACTGGAGGTGCCGGGGACCAAACCTGGGACCTTCTCCATACAAAGTATCTACTTCCCTTCCACTGAGCTATGCTTTATGCCAGCCTTCCCAAACTGATGCCTTCCAGCTGTTTTGGACTACCACTACCATCAGCCTCTACCAGGATGGCCAAGAATGATGGGCCAATGGTCAAGGATGATCGGAGATGTTGTCCAAAACAGCCAGAGGACACCAGACTGGAGGAAGATGCTTTAGGCAACTATCAGTGGAAATTCCAGAGGTATGAGAAACACATACACACATGAAAAAGTGATACACAGAATTTCACAGAAATTCTTTTCACTTGCCCCAGAATTCCTCTGCAGATTTGCTTCTGATGCCGCTTTCGATGGAAGTCAACAGAGACTCTGCTCTCAATTGAAAGTCCAACTCCCTGGATTGAGGCATCACTCAGGAAAAGCTATTCATCATCGGGCTCTTCTCCTGGCATGTTGCATATGAAGAGATCAAAGTTTGGAACCTGGCACCTCTTTTAGCACCTACTTTATCACCATTAGGAAACCTGGCACAGGGACAACTAACACGAACGCCTTCTTGGTTAAGCAACAGCTCTTTCCCATTCAGAAGCATTAGCACTAAATCGGTTTCTTGGGAGCAGGCCCAATAAAACAGCTGTGAGGAGATACTGTGTCCTAATGAATAATGATTATGTCCAAATTGGCTTGGGATGAGTCCCAGTGCATTCGCACTATAGGTCTTGGTTCACAGCTTGGAGGGGCTCCTAGATCCAGCTGTGTCACTGGAAGTCCAAGCGGCTTCCATGGTACAAAATGTCTCTCACCAGTTGAGACTGGTGCACCAACTATGACGCTTCTTCTGGGAGAGATAGCCTGGCCTCTGCTATACATCCCCTGCAAATCTCCAGCTTCGCCTTCTGCAGTCTTCCCCCACCTGGTGCCCTCCAGGTGTGTTGGACTACAACTCCCATAATTTGCATTATAGGAGTTGTAATCCAGCACAGCTGGAGGACTGGACAACTGCCAAGCATTGGCAATATTTGGCAAAGGCTGGACTACTGCCATGCATTGTATGTGGGGCTGTCTTTGAAGAATTTTCAGAAAGTGCCAATAGTTCAAAATACAACTACTTAGCTCTTAATCATCTAAAACTGTACACTGGGAACTTATTTCTCCAGTGCTTAAACAACTATAGTGGCTCCCGGTCTGTTTCCAGGCACAATTCAAAGGGTTGATATTTGCCTTTAAAGCCCTGCACAGCTTGGGACCAAAGTACCCCCTATCCAACATGAACCTGCCCATACACTGGGATCATGATTGGAAGTCCTCCTCCAGGTGCCCCTCTATGTAAAGTAAGGTGGATGGTGAAAGGGGAAAAGGCACCCTGCTTATGGAATAAGGTGGCCTCTTTTATAAACAGTCCTCCATCTGACAAGATCTTAGCACAGCCTCTTGCCATAACACAGCCGCCTGCTCCCTTCTCCTGATCCTCACAAACCACCTAAGGGTACCCCACAGAAACCAGTATAATATCCAAGCCCTAGCTGTTCACATGCTACTCAGCTTTCTCCTAGTCCTTTTTACAACACCCACCCACCAGCAAACCTTCTCCCTGTCTCTCCACAGACTCTCCTGTCAACTGTCACACCTCAACTGCCATTTCCCATCCGCTCCTTTTCACCTAGCTAGAATCTCCAGCCAATCCCAATTAGATTTACCTGACCTGGGCCTCATCTAACCATATGCAAAGCGATTGTCTGTCTCATCCCTCCCCACCCCCACCCCCCTTCAGAATCTCAGTAGGCAACTGCTACACAGGGCTTTGACGGTACGAAGACAGGCCTCCGGCCTACCGGCATTGTAGCTTCACAGAGACCACGTGAACTAAAGCTTACGGAACCATTATTATTATCTACAAGCATTTCTTCACAGTGCCTTCCCAGTGGAAATGCATCCCGAGGGAGGCTCGCTTGGCCTACCTCATTGTCGGAGTTTAGCTACACCTGCTGAAATTTCCCCTTCTACACTACTAAAGGTGGAGGAGCCGTGTCTTCTTTTGCATCTGGCCACCCTATCACTCGGTGAGCTTCATAGCTGAGTGGAGATTTGAACCCAGCTCTCCCAGTCCTAGTGCTGCACTCCAACCACTAGACTACGCAGTCTCCCTTAGGCGGCTGTGATGTTTGACCGTCCCATGCTTACAATGTCTTGTAAGTTTTGCAGTTCTATGCCAATTATATGTGCGAGTATGTAAAAGGGTTTTGAAGAAGGTTGTTTAGCCAGAAATGCGCTCACTGTGCTTATGTTGCAGGAACCAGGTTGGTAAGTGTTGGCCCTGGAGGGTGGGGGAGGGAGTGACCATGATGTGAGGGTGAGTGCTGATTGGCTGGTTGTTTGGGGTGCCTGGGTTGGTTGGCAGAGAGAGAATGGGAGGAGTTAACTAAGTGAGTGAAGATATATTGAAGTGCTGCGAAGGAGGGTCAGTAGGAGCTTGAGTAGTGATTTGGGTTTGAGTTGTATCAGGGTAGAAATAAGGAGGAACAATGTGGTTTATTGCTTTGGTGGAACAGATTGTGGGAGAGAGGTTGGCACAGACTAGAAAGGGTAGAGCAGACAGGTTAATGACTGAAGTTCTATTTGAAATGTTCTAAGAAAAAGTATTGAGCTGAAACCATTATGCATTGTGCCTTTGTAATCACCATGCTTTTTACCTGTGGAAACCATTAAGCTTTCATATCTGAAATTGCATCTTGTTAATCAATTCTGTTTAATTCATACTGGTGTGGTCTTTGAGGTATCTTGAAGGGGTGCAGGTTCATATGGGGGCAGCAGAAGGGAAAGTTTGGGGCTAGGGTGCTGAGCTGGGCTGCTGTGGGGCCAGAAAAGAGTGGTGTGCCACAGGGGCGGTTTGCAGTATTCCAAACCCCTTGATGGCTGATCCAGAGCTGGATCAAGGAAGGAATAAAGGAGCAGTGGAAAGGGGGTGTCAGAGTGGCCTTAGGCAAGCTGTTATGCCTAAACTCTCCAGCTGTCATATGGGGATAATATTACAGGTCTGGCTTACTGTTTGTTATGAGGATTACTGAAATAATGTTTAAAAATGTGTTTTAAACACTCAGGAAGCATGATGCAAATACTTAGTATGGTGGCATCTTAAACAGGGCCTGGGTACTATGTATACCAGTGGAAATCCAAGACTGTGGTGTAGCTCAATTAATATGTCGGTCATCTCAACTACTACAGAAGGAGTGGAGCAGGCTTCATATATATATATATATATATATATATATATATATATATCCATGCAGGGGGCTGTCAGCAGGCTGTCAATAAGAGCCTGAGTGGACTCCTTGGGCAAGTCTCGGTCTCGGATCCATTCATCAAATGAGAATGACAAGTGTGACCTATTTCACAAAGCTGCAATCACAACAAAGTCCACAAGATGAGGGGGAGTGGGGAGTGCTGTAGGTTCATTTTCAAAGCCACACTTGTGAATGTAGGACAGTGTCATGTAAATTCATGAAAATATAAAATCTGCATACGTATGGCTATTATTTCATTTTATGTATTATGTTCTTCTCCCCTCACTTGAAAATCTCAGGACAGCTTAGGTGGGGCTCTGTGGTGCCTCCTTTTCAGGAACTAGCCGGCTCCACAATCACACAGCCTAAGCAATCAATATAATTGATTGGGATCTGCAACAAAATGCTACTTCATGGAGTGTTCCCATTCATGATGCTCCAATCTGCTCCCCCTTCCACCCAGTTTCGTTGTTTCTCCCCCAAGAGTCAGCCAGTATTTTCTGGCCACTGAGTACATCTAGCGTGTGTCCTCTTTTTGGGATGATATGTTTCCTCTTTTTTGGCAATTCATAAGTGGCCATTCTAAGCTTGTGTTGGAAGCTAAGCTGCTATTGTCACTACTTAAGTTACAGATGACAGACCTCTATTGAAGGCTTCCTCTATTTGTAGGGCTGACCAATCCAAGTCCAGTTTAATGATAAGAACACATAAGAAGGGAGGCCTTGAAGTTGCATCTGGGCAGCAACAGAGTCAGCAAGGCAACACAGGCCATAATCCCCCCCCCCCACTATGGCGACATGTATTGCATTTCTATTTCAGTTATAGTAATTATTTCTAAACTTGCCGCTATACATATAAATTAACATGTGCAAAGTTTATGCAAATCACTGTCCTCTTTCATCCTCTTTTTGGGTGGTGCATTTCCTCTTTTCCCCCGATTTGTAGCTGGCGATCCCATGCTGATGGCACTGGGAACATGATATGGGGAGAGTTTTAAAAGCCTCTCCCAAATGGTGGTCCTGATCCTGATTCTCTACTCCCCCTCCCCCACCCCTAGCAGCTGTTTTTTTAAGTTTTAAAAAGTCATCACGCCAGGCAAACCATATATCTAACACAACGTGTGATTGGTCCCTCTATGGCTTAACCATATCCTCATTGAGGAGGCAGCTGGGACTTCCTCCATCCTTATCCAGTGAAGGGCTAACCATTTTTAATTATGCTTACACAATTCTAGAAGTGTTGTGAGTTAAAGCACACACACACACACACACGTAAATGAATGCTCATTATTTATGTACAGGGGGGACTCAAAGAAGAGGTGAGCACATCCAGAACTGAACTCAGGTTTAAGCTCCCCTCCCCACACACATGCACACCTCCCTTTATTCACATTGGACACAATTCCCTGAGTTTTGCTCCACTGCAAGCTCCACAGAATGAAGGAGCAGCTTGCAGGAGTGATACTTAACAGACTGCAGTCTTTCCCAACCTGGTGCCTTCCAGCTGGTTTGGACTGTGGAATGACATGGCCATTGGCCATACTGGCTGGCAGGGCCAACCCTACAATTAGGCAGTCAGGCAGCTCAGGCAACAGATGTTGAGAGGTGGCAGCAAAGTGTAGTGAGAGAGAACTGTGAGCCACAGAACCTACCCTACGTCCCCTAGCCTACTGCCTTCTGGTGCGGTGGAGGATGCTGTCCCATCACTGTTGTTGAAGAAAGATTCAACTGTTGTTCCAGTCAGCCTTTGCGCATGGAATAGGAGGGGGTGCCATCTTGTCCTTCACCTGAGGCAACAAAATGTGTTGCGCCAACTCTGCTGGCTGGGAATGATGGGAGTTGCAATCCAACACATCTGGAGGCACCAGGTTGGAGAAAGGCTGGTGCATGCTGTTCTACCAAAGTCATTTTGTCTCTAAACTAGCCTTTTTTCTCTTCGGCTCAAACAAGCAATAGCTTTAATTACAAAGAAAATTAGCAACAGCCAAATGCTCATTTTTAATTATGCTGATGAACGTTCTCTAAATCCTCTTCAGTTCTTCTGGTGTTAATTATAGTTTGTCATACTGATACCTTTGAATATGGATTCGTCCCAAAGAGATTTTAAAAATCGCATTCTTTGCCCATGTACTGCATTAGTGGAGTAAAAAAAATTAAAAAACAAGACAACAAAATCAACAACAACAAATCAAGTCACCACTTTCTATTTCCAGTCCTGCCTCCCTAACAGGCATAATAGCATCTCATGAAAGCACTAAGATTTTTATCCGTAAAACTGGCAGCGTTTGTCACTCTTGAGAGCGTGAGTCTCAGCAGAATGTTGCCTTCTTTCAAAGCAAGATTGAGTAATTTAATCTTTGAATAAGAATGTCCTTGGATGAGGTATGAAAAATGTGTCCATGTTCTTCACACATTTTTATTCAGAAAGGTTCCTCTTCTTAATCTACTTCATTTATTTGTCCTGTTTCTTTCATGCTTGCTGTCCACTTTTCCAGCTTTTTAACTCCTTAAAAATATATATTAAGAAGTAAGAAAAGAAATAATGGTAGCAAAACAGCTAGTGGGGAGGGGGGGGAGAGAGAGAGAATCAAAAGATATTCGAAAGATGATCATAATCAAACCTCACTCTCAGCCACAGGAGTCTTGGAAGTTGAAAGGCAAAGCAATATAAATCAGAAGTCTTTGCAGTGATAATCTGGAACTTCATAACCATGCAAATCCCATGCTTTAAAACTGAAAAGGAGCAATTTGATCCATTCTGAGGGACCTGATTGCCATCTCGTCTGCACCACTTTAGACCTCTGCTGAGTCTGATGGAGTTATTCCAGACATATAACAAAGGAACAGAGGGAGAAGTTGGCTTTGATTGGCAGGCAGCATTTCTGAAATGTAATATGGCAACAATAATCAGGCGCCAATCCCCACCCTCACCCCGTTCTTCCGGAAGTCACCGGAGGTGCCAAGCTCACCTGTCTGCAGCCCATATAGAAAATAAGGTGACTGCTAATGAATCGCCAAAAAAGAGGACAACAGAAGACAGTGGTTTGCATAATATTTGCATATATTAATTTATATGTAGAGATGCAAACTTAGAAATAATTATAAAATTGCAGTTTTTAAGACTTATTATTATTATTATTATTATTGTTATTGTTATTAATTTTATCTTTCTAAACCACCCAGAGAGCTTTGGCTATGGGGCGGTATATAGATGATGATGATGATGAATATATGATGATGTCCCTATTGCCCTTATGTAAACTGCATTGGGAGCCATGTTGGCTGACCAGTGGGATGAAAATATTTAAAATAAATCAAATCTTTTTAAAATAATAAATAAACAAATACATGTGGAGGGTGTTTATCTTGAATATATCCAAGGGCAAGCCATGCTGGCTGGGGCATGCTGGGAGTTGTAGGACATTTTTCTGTCTAAACATGCATAGGATTTCACCCTTAATCCTCCTCTTCCTCCCTCGTGTCCTTCAGATGTGTTGGTCTACAACTCCCAACAATCCCAGCATGCACCAGGTTGGAAGAAGGCTGAGATTCTTGCCCACCCCTGCACTAAATACTAAGTTGACCATCTGAAAAGGAGGACAGGGCTCATATAACTTTAATAGTTGTAGAGAAAAGGGAATTTCAGCCAGTGCCATTTGTATGCAATTAGTTCCTGGTGAAATTCCCTCTTCATCACAACAGTTAAAGTTGCAGGCACTATACTAGAGTGACCATATACAAAAGAAGGCAGGGCCCCTGCAACTTTAACTGTTGTGATGAAGAGGGAATATCACCAGGAACTAATTGCATACAAATGACACTGGCTGAAATTCCCTTTTCTCTACAACTGTTAAAGTTATATGAGCCCTGTCCTCCTTTTCAGATGGTCAGCCTACTAAATACTGAAGGCAGCTTCCTGTGTAAGAGCTTCATCACACGGGGGGAAATTGCATTTTCTTACCGTCGCTTCTCCACCCACAGCGTTTGTCCCTCATTACTTCCTCTTTCGAAAGAGGAAGTAAACAACATTCACGTGGCGCATTCAGGGGGCCGTTTTGATCGCACAGCTTCTCCAGCACACAGCAGGAGTTAGCGGCAAACTCCGTCTCAAAATAAATTGGATTTACCAGGGTCTTTTTTTGTGGCACAAAGAGGGTTAGAAGGGGCAGGAGGCGCATGGCACACAGACGACGATGTGAACAAGACCCATGAAAATCTGTGAGTGCCCAGTAATGAGCAGGCAATAAAATGCTCGTTTGATGATGCCCTGAAACAGCTTTCTTTTTTTCTCTGTTCCTTTTTTTTTTGTTTTTTTTAAATATATATATACACACATACATGAATTTGTATATATCCAAAGCAATGAATTTATAGGAAATGCTATCTCTAGGCACGATCCCGGCTTACTACTCAAAGGAATGAGGGGCTGGGCCTTTCTCAGACTGCCAAAAGGAAAAAGGATTTGGCACTAATGAAGCATTGAATGAAATAGATGTTATTGAAACATGATGCTTCTTCTGCCTGTTCTCTTGCTTGCTGGCAATCTCTCCCACACTCCCCCCCACAGAGAGAGAGAGAGAGAGAGAGAGAGAGAGAGCGTACAGGTTCCAAGAGGGATTGTTGTTGCACTCCCAGGAAAGAAGGGGTCATTTGCAGTCACTTCCCAGTTGCACTCTATATCAAGGGGGAAAGACCTTAAAATGCAGTCACTCTCGGGGAGACTTTGTAACAAACAGACTGTGACAGGTTTTCATTTGCCTCACTATTTTGTCTTGCTGCAGATGAAATGAAGCTTGCTTAATAATGCTGAATGTGCCATGAAAACTAAATACCTCTTCTTCAAGGTGGGCTCAGGGTGGACTCCCTGTCTGTCCCGGTCACCTAGGCTCATGCTTCTCCCTTAACGGAGAGTCGCCCCGTGGTTATTCTAGGTTTGCCGTCAGTCCTGGATTTTCCTTCTTTTAGGGTGCCTTTGTGCCTAGTTATCCAAACAGCAATATTGCTGCGAAATTAAACAACCGCTATCAGGGAAGAGCTTTTCATGCAATTTTGGAAAGTGTCTTTATTTGACATGCAGGCAAAAGGAGCTCTCATTAGACTTGGAAGTTGGAAGTGTTTAGACTGAACCTTCATTATGCTGGTCCAGATAAACATCTTCTAAAACTGCTTGAAAGCATTTTGAAGAAATTGATGCAACAATGTACAGCAGAAACCTAATTTGATAATAGGTCAGATCTTAATACTATCCAATTTTATCACCTGAATCATAAAGCAAGAAAGCATAGATCGTGGAAAGCTAGCACTTCTATGCTGCAACAGAATAGGATTCAAATTGATTGGGGGGGCGGGGGGGGCGGTCATAGAAGCAAAGAGTTGGTGGGACCTCGAGGAGGGGCCCAGAAGTTGATCCTAGTGTCCGGGTATGTTCGGGTTGGGAGAGGCATTCTGTGAAGTATTGCGGTCCTGAGCTTATATGTGCTCTGCTGACTGAGCACTCCCCTACACAATTTTTTTTCTAATTATGCTGGTGCAATGTGAAGCAGAGCCCTAGAACATGCAAACTAACAGCACCTTTCATAGGAACATAGGAAGCTGCCTTATAGCGAGTCATCCCCTTGGTCCATCTAGCCCACTAATGTCAACAACGACGGACAGTAGCTCTCCAGGGTTTCAGGTGGGGTCCTTCCCTAGCCCTACCTGAAGGTGTTGTACCACAGAGCTATGGCTTTTCCTTCCTCACCAAACAACCATGATTTAGGGAAGAGGTTGGAAAGTCCCGATGCCTCATATTTAAACAATTAACCACTACCACTCCCCAATACCAGCACAGGTTTTCCCATCGGTTTTCCCATCCAGCAGAATTGGCTTGATGCTCCCTTGAATAATTAATAGAAGAAATTTTATGCTTTATTATTAAGCCAACTACACAGCTGGATGACGCCTCCAGTGAAGGTTTCTACGGGCAGTATGTAATGAATTCTGCAATATTTCCCCAATAAATTACTTGACGCTTTGGGTAGATTATTTATCCAGCTCTGTTTAATTGGGAAATGTCACCGCCTGTTTTAGTAATTCAGAGTTGCACTATAAATTGATAAAGCTGGGTCAGATATTTCTAAAAAGAGGAATGGCATTCAACTATGGGCTCCAAAGAGAGAATGCCATGCACAAAAGGGCTCCTTGCGCTATAAACAGAACTTAAAACAGTGCTTCGCCATGGACATACATTTACAACATTAAGGGCACAATCCTATGTGCGCTGAGACAGAAAAAAACCCAACAAATACCAACATGATGCTGGTCTAAACACGCATAGAACTATGGCTTAAAATGCAAATATCACTGTGCTCCCCTCTTCCCTGAGCAGTTAGACGTTACCTGGCATTCGTTCCCTATGGAGAAGAAAGCAGGAGACTCATTGGCCACATTCAGAAAACACCTTAAACTACGGCTTTCACTGCAGTGGTTAAGCCAGAAAGCCGGGCCCTGTTCAGAAGATACCTTACCACGGCTTTAACCATGGTGACTAAGGCAAAAAGCTGTATTCAACATGGTTAAAGCCGTGATTTAAGGTGTCTTCTGAACAGGGCCTGGCTTTCTGGCTTAACCACTGTGGTTAAACGCCGTAGTTTAATGTGTCTTCTGAATGGGGCCACTGTGTTTCAGCAACATTGGATTTATTGACAATAATACAAGTTGAGTAACCTTCCCACCCTGGTGCCCTCCAGTTGGAGGGTGAAGAGAAATGTTAGTTGTGTGCTTCCAAAGCGAATGAATACATAAAGCCATTTAAAGTGTGTGTGTGTGGGGGGGGGGCTATCTAAGACCATTAGGTCCCGGATCTAAAATTCCCTAGTTGCACCACTGCAGGACTGTGGCTTTTGAATCTCAGCTTCCTCCTGGCCTTTTCAGAGGCAAACCGAGCTCTCTTGTTTATTTATAAATGCAATTGCGTGCAGCGGAGGATTAAGTGAAGCACTTTATAAGCTTTGGACGTGGGCCAAGTTAATTTTCTACATATGGGAGAGCTCTACTTTGAGATTCCAACAAGTGGCAAAGTGCTTGTTCCAAGGCTGGGTTTTGCTTCACGCCCTCGCAACAGACAGGGCTGGGTGTATTCTGGGCAGTGGAAGCTGGTGGCTCCGAGGTCACTGGGGCAGCGAATCCACTCCAGGTTTCACTCAGAACCAGTCGGAACTCTAAAGGAGCTATCCAAGATGCAAATAGCTCCTTTAGAGTTCTGACTGGTTCTGAGTTAAACCCAGAGCGGATACACCGCTCCACTGACATCGGAGCCACCATCCTCCCCTGATTCTGGGAGTTCAAAACAAGCACTGAAGGTGGAATTTGGTGCAAGAACTTAACGGTCAGCTCTCTGAGAATCCATATCTAAATCTCCATATATATGGAAACTGTCTAGATACATGTCTCTCGCGATCTATTTACTTATTCTTATTTATACAAATTTCTATCCTTAGCCAATAACATTATCATAGCAGCTTAAGAGTTTAATCAGTTGAAAACATTCAGACTCCCCAAAAAGCAGGAGCATATTCAAAGCACGAATAAAAATAATAAAAATAATCATAAACAACTTAAATATCACTCCAGTCACATTGTAAATCCATCCATATCTGTCAGCACTCAGCCGTCCGTAAGTGCTCAATCTTCCATTGATAGGGCTTAGCCTTCCAGCTACATTTCAAACCCATCCGTGCTCAATCTTCCATTGATAGGGCTTAGCCTTCCAGCTACATTTCAAACCCATCCGTATCTGTAAGTGCTCAACCATCAAACAATACAGCAAATACTTTCCTGGGGGTGGTGGGTGGGGAAACATCTTCACCATCTTCTTAAATCAATGCCTGGTGAAATCTTAGTAGCCAGATGGGTGGTTGAACAAGCTTTCCACTGTGGGGAAGTTGCATTTTTACTATCCTGAGTGGCTCCTTGCTTTTTCTCCAAGCTTGCAGATGCCAAATCAATCATATAACATATATTTGAGCAAATTTGCTTCAGCTGCATAATCTGCATATATAGCTAATAGAATTTGGATTACCTTGACACAGAATGTTGATCTCTTTTTCTTTTAAGCACACAAAGCATTGGTAACAACACAGGGATCCTTGCGGAGGGCCACTCGAGTTTCCTGAGGGTACAGTGGTAGAAAGAAGAAAGGGATTTTTACGGCACAGCAGCATCTAAGGCAGGGGTGGGCAACTGTGGGGTGTCTGGGATCCATTTTTGCCTGGGAGAGGGGGGAGGCTCCCTTACAGACCCACAACCCAAAATGAAAAAGACATGGGTCTTTATCAAGGGAACTGGAGACTATAAACTATAAAATACATGCTAAATGATACACAAAATACTCACCAAAACATTTAATACACTACTTCACATATTTCCCAAAAATATTATGAATTAGATATTTTGGGGCTAAGGTTCAGCACCTTGGATAGCTCCTTCAGAGTTAGGAGCTATCATAACATAAGAAGGGCCATGCTGGATCAGACCGAGCGTCCATCTAGTCCAACTCTCTGTTCATCTGTTCACATGGTGGCCGACCAGCTGCCCATGGGAAACCCACAAGCAAGACATGAGTGCAACAGCAGCCCTGCCACCCATGTTCCCCAGCAACTGGTGTACATAGGCATATTGCCTAAGATACCGGAGGTAGAACATAACAATCAGGGCTAGCAGGCATTGATAACCTTCTCCTCCAGGAATTTATCCAATCCCTTTTTACAGCCATCCAAATTGGTGGCCATCACCGCATCTTGTGGTAGTGAATTCCATAATTTAACTATGCACTGTGTGAAGAAGTCCTTCCTTTAATTTGTCCTGAATCTCCCACCAATCATCACAGCCCCATTGAAAGCACAACCACCAGCCTCCACTGAAGTTAAGTAAAAACCTTTACCATCCAAAGAGCTCCCTCCCCAGCCCCCAGGAAGACCATGAGGAACAGAGTCTAACATTACCTGACTGCATCACTGAGGAAATCTCATATTTAAATCCATCATTAGCTATGAAGCTAACCTGGATCATTTTATCTTTCTCTCACTCTCTTTACTTCTCTCTCTCTCTCTCTCTCTCTCTCAGCCATTCCCATATTTATAAAGACAAACAGACAGGAGGGTGGGAAGCTCCAAGTACACCACCCGGAGCGTCTTGGAGGAAGAGCAGACCCTGATGCAACAAATGATGTGTGAATGGAGCCTAGCTTAGGGTGACCATATGGAAAGGAGGATGGGGCTCCTGTATCTTTAACAGCTGTATAGAAAAGGGGATTTCAGCAGGTGTCATTTGTATGCATACAGCACCTGGTGAAATTCCCTCTTCGTCACAACAGTTAAAGCTGCAGGAGCCCTGCCCTCTTTTGTATCTGGTCAGGAGGCAGCAGGGTCAAAATACAATCCTATTGTAGCTTAAAGCACTTACAGCCAATTATTTAGACTTAAGAGAACATTTCAACTTTATATGATGGGGGAACCATACAAAAACTGGGAAACTAACCTAACAATCGGTAGTTGGGGGGATGGGGTGGGGGGAATGGGGTGGGGGGAAGGGGAAATGTGTGGACACCTGGGGAACCCCAGATGACAGACTGGGAATGAGGAGAGCTGGATTTAGCCCTTGGGCCTGAGTTTCCCCATTCCTGCTCTAGGAACTCCTAAGGCAACTCTAAACCTTGCCTAAGCAACAAATAGCTCTATCTAGGTACATCCCTTCCTTCCTGGCAGTATTCTCAGTTCTCCATTTCCCTCTTATTCATTTTCCCCCAGCCTTCTGACTCTTGTCCGTCTCTCCCCTTGGAGAGACATTTCTGTAATAACTCCAGTAACATCATCTTACTTTTGTTTCCTAAGGCCCAGTTACAGTTGTTCAGAGTATTGCTACTTAAATATTTATCCTGAGAAAATAGCCCCTTAATTCATCTGGTTCTAAAAGTTAACCAGGAACCAATTAAAAAATTAGGGAGAAAAGAGCTCCTGATTAGTTAGAGGTTCTTGGTGCACTTCAAGAGAGTACCATGTAAAAAGAAAAACACTTGTGGGAAGTGCCTTGAACAGGCAAGAACTGGTGGAGTTCACCATTCATCAAAAGCTCATAAAGATCCAAAAATAATTATTTCCATTAAAGACCTTCAAAGCACACTGCGCATTTGAGGTGGTGCTGGCCGGGTAAGAATCCAAAGAAATGAATAATGGTTCGATTACAGGGAAGTCATTGTTAATCAAGTGTTAATATTAACAGGGTGAAAAAACAATTTCAGAAAATTACCATGGTCCAGAAAGGCAGTAGCTAAGTGCAGAGGGAGCTCAGAGTTAATTAACAATTGTTAATCCATGAACCTGCCCTAAATATTGTTAATCAACTACTAATAGTTAATTGACTGAAAGTTAATAGGTTGAAAGGCCGATTCATGACACAGAAAGGAAGCTACCTGTAAGGAGGACTGAACTGGTTTTGTTTTTAATTATTATCTTGGAAGAATAAATGATCGGAACATAATCAGCTGGTTAAAAGTTTGGTGTAATGTTTGTCCAGTTGAACTCTAAAGAGTGTCATTCATGCTCTTATACTGTTGAAGTTAGATTATACAGTAGTCAATCTAACTGGGGTGACTCTGATCAGTGTCCAAGAATGTCCTAGGATGAGTGTTCTAGAATGTCCTAGGATGAGTGTTCTAGAATGTCCTAGGATGAGTGTTCTAGAATGTCCTAGGATGAGTGTTCTAGAATGTCCTAGGATGAGTGTTCTAGAATGTCCTAGGATGAGTGTTCTAGAATGTCCTAGGATGAGTGTTTTAGAATGTCCTAGGATGAGTGTTCTAGAATGTCCTAGGATGAGTGTTCTAGAATGTCCTAGGATGAGTGTTTTAGAATGCACTGGCCTATTTTACAATAGGTGTTGCTGACATTACATCAATGCACCAGCATCTGCATTGGCTTCTTACAGTGTGAGTCTTACACATCTGTTCAGAAATTCATCCCCTTGAGCTATATGGGGCTTACTCCTATGTAAGTGAGTATAGGTTTGCAACCTTAGTATCTCCCAGATGTAATTCAAAGTCCTGGATTTAACCAACATAGCCCTAGATGGCTTGGACTTTATGTTCCATTGAGATGGATTTCTGGAACTGGGAAAGAGTGGAATTTGGGAGCAGGGGAAATTCATTCATCCCTAATCATGACATGCTCTCCTGAACTGATAAACATACATGCATGAACCAGCCCTAAAATTCTGTAGCTACAGTATCTGAAGCGATCCTACATATGGACTTTGATAATAAATACCAAACTTTTGTACTGCTCTTGAATTGCTCTAGAAATGAATGAATGAAAAAGTTGGTGAGTGCGTTCCCCTTTGAGGAGTACATAGCCACAGTGAGCCCCTCCAAGCCATGAATCCCATTAAATTGGTAAGTTCTGCATGCCTGGTACTGAATTTTTATTTTAATGTCATTATGCTGATTGAGCCCTCAGGCTAGCGGGAGTTAAATACCCCAGCAAGTCAATAAAAATCTGAGTGGTTTCCTACATGCCATGTGCCTCCATGGAATCTACCTACAGAGGCAATGACAGGAACAGAAAGCACAATGAAAAACAAAAGCAACAACAACGGTAAATGCTCCGCTGGATTTGGTAGAAAATAAAACCAGGCAATCACAACAAACTACAAATAGGCAAGAAAATTATGCCTTTCACCAAGTGATTGTCATGAAGACTACAGTAAATGGGGGTGGCGGTGTGGGAGAGAAATAGCAGAAGCCTAAGGCAGCCTGGTGGCAGGAACAACTAATCATATCAGCAGAAGCCCCATTCAGACATTCACCAGAACGCACAAGGGCTTTAAATAGGTAGAGAGTCAGGCCATGCACACTAGCCCCACCCACTACGTCTTCAAGCATGCCGGCCCCTCCTCCTTCAGTTCAGCCCTTGCTGTGTTGAATGGCCAAGGCCTAAACAGGAGTTCAACTCATGCTCGCTTGAATGTGAAGTGAACCCTCCACATGATTGCGGACTCTGCTATATCAGTGTTCCCGATCACACAGAGAGTTCAACATGGCCAGGTCTGAATGAAGAAGGTGGAGACAAAGTGCACAGAGATGCTGGGGGCAGGAACAGCATGCACAACCCTGACCCACTTTAAACCCCTGCATCCTCAGATAAACACCTGAACAGGGCTACAATCTCCAACCTGTGTCAGGCATGAAAGTGCCGGAGAGTGCTTTTTGCTACACCAAAGAGCACAGAGAAACAAAGTATTGCCCTACATAACTGAGTCCCACCTGTAGTTCAGCTCAGAGCCAATTGCTGGCAAAAGGCAAACCGAGTATCAAAGGCCCCGATCCAGAGGTAGCAATATGGCAGAAGAAAAGAACTGTCATTGGAGCACACCTCTTTCCCTGCAATGGCCAATCATGGCGCTCCACCCTGATTTCATTGATAATTTCTTAAAATGCTTCTGTATAGGCCATCCTCCAATCTAGATTTCAGGGCAAGTTCGTATGACATAAAAAGTAATTCAATAAAACCAAGACAGTGGTAACAAAACAGCAGATAAGATCCCATAAAAGCAGACTTGGTTTTGTACAGGAAAATACAAAGGTTTCTGCCTGGTACCACAACGTTAGCACCAGGCAAACCTGCCCACTCTTGGGAGGCCATTTCACAACTGAGTGCTGGAGGGGGGGGGGACTTCCCATGTAGGAGAATAACAAAGTTGAGCAGAAGACTGTAAAACATCAGCAGGTTGGTATGGTCTGTTGCAGAGCTCCAAGCGGAAGTTCAGTCCCTCTGGGCTATGCTGCACATTACATAACATTACATAACAAGGCTCCCTGGGTTTTCCACAGAGTGTACACTCCACAGGGAGAAGAGGCAGTCAATCCTGGCTCCCTAGCAGGAGAGGGGGGGACTCCAAGTGCCAGAAGAAAATTTATTTGTAGCCACGATCCTGCTGCCCCCTCCATGGGTCTATTGTCCCCAGAAAGATCTTAGTCATTTGCACAGGGCTAACATCTCAGCATTAAGAAGGATCTGCCATTGTCGCAACAAATGCTATTTTTGCCCTCACGCTCCACGTGCAAAAAAAACCACCTCTGCAGTAGGACTGAACAGGGACAAGATATCATTCCCCTTCCCACAGGGCAGAGGTGGCATTGACCCCGGGGGCACCATTGCTTCCATATTAGCAACACGTGTCCAAAGCCAGATTATTGAAGACACCAATTTTATTTTTAAAAGGGTTGAAAAGAAAACCTTTGGGAGTTAGTGTGCCATTTTGGGATCCTATCAAGGCCACGATCCAGGCTGGTAGGGGTGCAGAGAGCTTGACAAACATGTGGGGTTCTGTTCTAATTTATGCAATGAGAAAGGAGAAAATCATTCGCTACCAGAACAGTCAGTTACAGCCTATATGCAGTTCCATATATTTAATGTAAATTTATATAACTAATCAGATTCAGAACAGGTTCTTGAGACCATTTGAAATCTTAATTCCAGATTAACTCACCCTGCATGTGTATATGTAATAGATATCACACACTAACACAACAGCAGAGGCTGGTGGCTCCGATTGTAGCAGGGCTGAGAATCCACTTCGGTTTTGAGTCAGAACCAGCCGGAACTCTAAAGGAGCTATCCAAGCTGCTGAACCCTATCCCCAAAATAGGTACAAAACATTGGATGGCTCCCTTAGAGTTCTGGCTGGTTATGTCTGAAACCCGGAGTGGATTCACAGCACCACCAAAATCAAAGCCACCTGCCTCGATGGAGATACACACAGAGGGAATTCCCAGTAGCAGCCTGTCAGATGCTAATGTGTCCAAGGAACCAGGCTAGAGCCAAACAAATATGAGCAGGCCTAATTCTCACTTGCTTGATCTACAAGTCTTACTCCCCACATTTGGATGAGAACAACGTTCGCAATGGTACAACTTTAAAAGTGCACCATTCCATGCTTTAGTCTATAGAGGAAATTTGGCAACTTTGGAAATTTGCACAAATTTGAGATGGGGAGTGTCACTTTCACGTTCGATCACATTCATTTCACACAATTTTTTTCCATTTGCGCAAAACGAATGGAGATTGCAACCATGAGTGCACACTGAGGAGAGACAAACAGAAAATTCATGTTCGGAGAACCTGGGCGAACATGAACATCGCTTGTTTGCACATCCCTAATTATGCCAAGTTCGCCCATTGGTCCATCCAGTTCAGTATTTTCTGTACTGACTGACAATGGCTTTCCAGGGTTTTGGACAAGGGCAGTGGAGGCTGGTAGATCTGATGTTGATGGAGCAGTAAATCCACTCCAGGTTTCATTCAGAACCTTAAAGGAGCACTTTGGAGAGCTCCTTTAGAATTTTGACTGAAACCCACAGCGGATTCACCTCCCCACTGACATCGGAGCCACCAGCCTCCACTGGACAGGGGTCTTTCCTAGCCCTACTTGGAGATGCAGATGCCGAGGATTGGGCCTGGGACCTTTTACATGCAAACCATGTGCACTGATATGGAGCCATGGTCCTTGCCCATAGTCCTTTACCTTTGCCCTTTTTTTATTCCAGAATAACCATCAGTGTGGAGTTCCCTTCTCACAAACATTCAAATAAAATTTAAACTAGTCTGAGCTTCAGGATTACATTCTCAGTCTCCTTTAGTCTCTTTTGGCTTCTCTTTTAATCTACTAAATCTGTCCACACAATTTGCCACGTCCACAAGTCTGTCTTCAATGTCTAATCTCTGAGAATACCATTGCTACTGAATCTCAGAGGAGAAAAAAAAGGCAAAACCTGCAAACTTTTACCTAGCCAAAAGACCCAGTGTACCTTCTCCAAGGAACTGCAATGAAACACAACACAGCTGCTTTATATATGCAAGCTAGAATGTCTTTACAGCACTAGCAGCAAGTAGATCCCCCCTCCTCTCAGACCTATTTGCATGTTTACAACCCCCTACCACCAACTGAGCTAATTCAAATTACAGTATAGTCTAGCAACCAAGTCACCTTACTGAAGATTGAATTCCTTACATGCCTGGACAGGTCCTGGGTGAGGAGCAATTATTGCCATGTCTAGCAGGACAGAAGGTGCAATTATTCATATTTATAATTGCGCTGGGAAGTTATCACGAGCTGCCTTTTGTCTAGAACAGGCTTTCTTTCTTTTTCCCAAGGACTTATAACAAATAAACAAGACAGACAGAATTAAATACATATTAAGAGGTTTACACTATTTATTAGCTTTAGAGAGCTTAGATTTATTATGCTGCCTCCACAGTATAAATGTGGTTGACAGAAAGAGAGAGAGAAAAGAGGGAGCAAATGTTTATGGGCCAGGGAACTAACTAAAGCGCTTTTTGTGCACATTCATGCAGACAAGGTAAACATGGAGAACAGCTCTGGGGTTGTGGTAACAGGTTCAAGAGATGGGGATAGTTCTGCCCAGAAAGTGAATTGCTGCTGTAAAGAGTTTTGCCCAGACAGCAGCAAGATCAGACAGACGCACTCTGCTCATTATACAAGGGCTCCCTCCTTCTCTCCAGTGCACATTTCCATACACCCTCTAACCACTGCAGTTAGCATCTTGCTAATAAAAAAATAACATGGGGGTGAGGGTCTGGCTTGTCTCCATTGGTGGCAGGGGTAACCATGAGACAGATCTTACTGGGCTTCTTCTGCAGTCCTTCTTCTGCAATTGCCATGAGGTCTTCAGTGGCATGCATCCTGGTTTTATTAATGTAGGAAAATATCTACCCTGCCTTTCACTGGATCTCCAAGGCGGCCTGTGCTTTTATATCTTGCTTTAAGGTCCTTTTTGGGGACTCTCCTTCTCAGCCCACCGCTATGTTCAGTAAGGTTGGTGAGCACTAGAGAGAGCACCTTATGTACACCCAAAACATACAATACAATAGGAATAGCCACTGTGGGGTAGTGGTTTGAGTGTTGGATAGGGAGTCGGGCGATCCGGGTTCTAGTCCCTACTCGGCCATGGAAGCTCACTGGGTGACTCTGAGCCGGTCACAGATTCTCAGCCCAACCAACTTCACAGGGTTGTTGTTGTGAAGATAAAATGGAGAGGAGGATTATGTATGCTGCCTTGGGTTCCTTAAGGAAGGGGGGAAAGGCAGGATATAAATATGAGAAAGAGAGAGAGAGAGAGAGAGAGAGAGAGAATTTACCATCAAAGAGCATGAGAGAGCAAGACAGTTTTACGCTGGTACCTAAAAAGGATAGCAGCGTTGACACAAAGCCAATTCACTGGAAGTGGGAATTCCACAATCAGGACGCCACAACTGGTAACTGCCCATCTTCCTTCCAGAGGCTGAGGCCCCTTGAGCATAACCTGAATGAGATTCTTTCATTCAGCCTTCCCAAGCTGACAGATGTGTTGGACTGCAACTCCCAGCCAGCATGGCTATGGGTTCTCATCCAACACATCTGGAGAATATGAGTTTAGGGCAGGCTGCTTTGGATACAAAAGGTCATTAGCAGCACACAACACTGAGGATGGCAGGACCGCTCACCGTCCCAACGTCATTGGCCCCATCTTACGAGGGACAAGCAGCAAGTACCATCTGCTGGATGACACCTAGGGAATGCCATGTTCTGCTTTTTCTTTTAAGCTCTCCCATCCAAGAACAACTTGGGCCAATCCTCTTAGCTGATGGGATCTGACATCAGCAGCACCAGAGGTGTCATAGATGCAAGCCCTGAGACACGGTTAGACCTGCACTGTTTCATCAGTATGGCTGTGATAAAGACCTGACACGGCCCGTTGGCTTTAGCCCCATCCTGAAATCAGAACCTTTCATTTAAGGATCTTACCTGCTGGAAACAGACAGCTGCAAGCAACAGGGGTACAATCACACCCGATGAGTTATTGGATTAGATGGCCAAGAACTCTTCAGCGGAATGAAGATTTAGGACAAGTTCTCTCTCTCTCTCTCTCTCTCTCTCTCTCTGGAGAAAAGAATAATTGAGAAGGAACCCTCGTCTTTCCAATCATATACACTGACATGAGGGCTTGTTTTGTTTTGTTTTTTAAGTTAATTCTAGATCAACTAAAGACAAAATTAGGACGAAAAGGACAAAATTAGCCTAACCCTCTCCTTGCTATGTGTGTGGGGAATATTAAAAAGAGAGCACCTAGAATGGTGCAGATGAAGCGGTCTTATACAGATCCAAACTACTGATACATCGGAGCTGCTGGCTCCGATTTTGATGGGGCTATGAATCCATTCCGGGTTTCAGTCAGAACCAGCCAGAACTCTAAAGGAGCTATCCAAGGTATGGAACCCTATCTTCCCAAATAGTTTCAGCACCTTAGATAGCTCTTTTAGAGTTCTGACAAAAAACAACAATGAATGCATAGCCCCACTGAAATCAGAGCCACCAGCCTCCACTGCTTCTGGCCCTCTACTGTCTCCTGCAACTGGAAGTGACTCTCCCAAATCTCAGGAAAGGGGTCTTTCCCAGCCTTTCTACCTGAGGTTCTTTTACCTAGAGATGCTAAGGAACGAGCCAAGGACTTTATGTATGCCAGGCATGTAGTCTGCCATGGAGATGTATGGTAATAGGATTCTACCATGTGGTCTTGCTGATCGTATAGTTCAGCCACGAGATTTCCATCCACGGACATTTTGTGTTCCTTTCATCCATTTGTAGGCCTGGTGTCAGTACCCAGCATCTTTGGGCAGTTGCTGGGGCTTGAAGGACTTTCTGTGCAAACACCTGTTTTGAAGAGTGGTCATGTGTCCTATTTTAGGGTGACCAGATGAAAAGGAGGACAGGGCTCCTGTATTTTTAACAGTTGGATAGAAGAGGGGATATCAGCAGGTATCATTTGTATGCATGCAGCACCTGGCGAAATCCCCTCTTCAGCACAACAGTTAAAGCTGCAGGAGCCTTGCCCTCTTGACCAGATACAAAAGAAAGCAGGGCTCCTGCAGCTTTAACTGTTGTGATGAAGAAGGGATTTTACCAGGTGCTGCATGCACACAAATGACACCTTCTGAAATTCTTTTTTCAATGCAACTGTTAAAGATACAGGAGTCCTGTCCTCCTTTCCATAGGATCACCCTATTTCACAGAGGACAGTCCTCGATTTGAAGGTATCTTCTACTTGAAGGGCTACACAGTTCGAGTCTGGTTTACACATCAAGAATTCTAAGGAGGAACGGAGTTCAGGGTCTTCACATTGTCCATCTATCTACAGGGATCACCTGGAGAGCAGAATGAGGAAGCACACAGGTCACCTAGTCACAGTTTTTCCCACTATGGTCAAATGGATGGTACTTCATTTAAATTACAGTAATTAGTTCTAAACTTGCATTTCTACATATAAATTAGCATATGCAATGTTTATGCAGATCTGCCCCCTTTTGACCTCCTTTTGGGTAATACAGAAGTTGTCACCCTATTGCTTTGGGCCTGCCCACCTGCTCCACCTTTGGGTCCAGATGTCCCAAGGGTCAGTGGCAGGCAGCTGGGAAGGTGTCATTTTAAATGAACCTCTAAAACAAGGGTGAACAACTCCTTTCTGTTGGGGGGGCCACACAAATCCCCAGAACACCTCCCCTGCCAAAATTACCACCACCAAAATTGCTACTGAATTTGCCATGGCAGCAGCAAAAAAGTGGCATATTTGCAAGGAAGCATGGGACATGCGGAGCGGATGCCTTGTCCGCAGGCAGAATTGCTCTCCCTGGAGCAGTGTGATTCTGCTTACAAAAGGGCAGTGCAGTTCCCAAGTAACCATGCTTACTTGCAAAATTGCTTTTTTTGCTCCCGCCTCGCAGCGGCGGGGGTGGGGGGCACAAAACCTGTGCATGGGGGCTGCAGCCACTGAGGGGAGACACTGATTCACAGAGGGAGGGGCAGAAGGCCAGGCCTTCCCTCATACTGGAAGACGGCCCTGTCTGTTTGTGATGGCACCAGTGGAGGCTGGTGGCTCTGATTTCAATGGGGTGTGATTCCATTCCAGATTTCAGTCAGAACCAGACAGAACTCTGAATGAGCTCTCCAAGGTTATGAAGCCATTCTGGGGCTGGGGTTCAGCACCTTGGACAGCTCCTTTAACACTCTGGCTGGTTCAAACCGAAACCCAAATGGAATCTCAGCCCCACCGAAATCAGAGCCCCCAGCTTCCACTGGATGGCCCGTGCTTCTTTATGCCCTAGAAGAGTTTTCATTGTATATGACTGGGGAGGGACAAGGTCACACTCCTCTACTGCAGAACTTAGCAGAGTTCTAATGTGCTCTTCTGAGAACAGCCCAAGTTTTGAGGAAGCACACTGGAATGGTACAGCATGAAAAGCTGTTGGGGGGGGGGGGGAATGCAAACACCCACACATTAGATTTGCAGCCAAATACTATTCCCTTAATAGAAGTTCCCTGTGTCTGCAATTAACGTTCAGCTGGAAATGATTCCGTGGAAACGTTCTTTGATTCCCTTGCTATAGCGCACCAATATCTGTGCTCCCAGGGTGAAAAATATTATTCACTTCATTGACATGAGTTAAGGGGCATGGAGGGGTCATGAAATAATCCTGCCAGCCATTTGCATTGGGAAATTGCAGCAGGATACACAATCTTTCTGGATACTGAACAGGGCGGGCCCTTGCATGGAAATACTATAGCAATGGAAACAGAGGATGAATGGAGAATCGAAGCATTCTGCATCTGTTCCCATGCAGGGTACATTCCAGCCACCGGCAAATGGGAAAAATCCTGCTCTCAGGCAAGGAAGCAGAAGTAACGGACACTTTGCAGCAGGAAGCATTCAAAGAATAGGAGAAATCTCCACTGCAGTTAATATTTCGACTACTAGGCCAGCCTTCCCCAACCTGATGCTCTCCAGATATGTTGGACTACAATTCCCAGAACTCCGGACCACTGGTCATACTGGCTAGGGATGATGGGAACTGAAATCCAAAACATCTGGGTTGGCAATGGCTGAATTCTGTTTCACTGCTTTGAATTTACAGGATCCGTATGCAAAAGAGCCCCTGCAGCTACTTTTGAAGGAAATATGGCCCCAATCCTGCAAGCATTTACTACCTGGCAAAGCATTTATTACAATAAGTTCAACACAAGCAATATTTTAACATTCCGATTACAAGCTTCTAGTAGCAAACGTCTGCTGCCCACTGGGTGTTGTAGTCCAACACATTTGGAGGACAGCAGATGTACTATGACATCATTTATACGGTGCCATGCAGAAGAGAGCATCAGAAAAAACAGGGTGGGAGGGGATGCAGAAGGGGCAAAGTACATTTCTGGGACAAGCCTTGCCCCATGTGTTAGGTTTCTGACAAAGAAATACCTGCTACGATCAATCTTGAAAAGAGAGAGATGACGTAGCCCAGTAGTAGAGCAGCTGCTTTGCATGCAGAAGATTCCAGGTTCGATCCCCAGCATCTCCAGGTAGAGCAGGAAAAATGCCTGCCTGAAACTCTGGAGCACCATTGCTGCCAGTCAGTGTTGACAATACTGGGCAAGATGGACCCATTGCTGCCAGTCAGTGTCAACAATACTGAGCTAGATGGATGCATGGTCTCATTCAGTATAAGGTAGCTTCCTACGTTCCACAGAAGAGGAATGCTACCGATTCAGACCCAAGGCCTGTCTAATCCAGCAACATGCTTCCTATAGTAGCCACCCAGATGCCTCTAGGAAGCTCACAGCAGGATGTGAAAGCAAGAACCTTCCCCTGCATTGTCTCTCTTGAACCTACTGCCCATCCATTTCTTTATTAGTATCACATTCATGATTTTTTTTATTTTGAAATACAGTTATGAAATAAAAGCAACAACAACAACAACATGCACAGTAGCAAATCAAGATCACTAAAGACACAAAGGAATTCACTCATTATAATTCTTAGTCTATAACCAATATGCTTATGGAACATCTACCATAAAATGGCTCAACACCAAATGAAAGAGTAAAAATACAATTTATACCGTATATAAAAGAGCATGTGTGAGTGTGTGTTATTGTGTGTGTTTGTGTGTATTAGTCAGAAGAAACAATATTGGCAACTGTACTTGAAATTCGATAAAAAGCTTGAAGAGCTTCAACATAAGAAGTAAATGGAAACTATGGTGCCATAATATCTTTCTTAAAGTTAGGATTCCTCACTTGCTGCACTTGCTGCGTACATAGTCATAGGCTCAATTCGGACGACACGATAGTCAATGGTGGGGTAATAATCAACTTTACAGTTGTTCAACTAGGGGGCACTCCCCACACAACATGGTACTAAATAATCAACTGTGGTGTGGATTAGGATCAGCGCTGAGTTGACTATGGCAGCATTCGGATGACACAATAGTCAAAACAACTGACGATTGTTTCCCCCACACCAGTTGTTTATTGTGTCGTCCGAATTGAGCCATAGACTCCAAATTTGTCATAGTCTCCAAATTTTATGCACTTACTGCTGCTTAGATGTTTATCAGGTGACCCTGAAAGTCATGGAGGGAATGGACATCTGCCCAAGAGGATCATCAAGAGTCCCCAGTGAGTGTAGAGCACTCCAGGTGGACACCAATCCAAGGAAGCTGCCAACGTAAGAAGAACTTTGCTGGATTGGATCGAAGGTCCACCTAGTCCAACAGCATCCTATTACCAACACATGCCTACTAGATGCCGGCCAGGTCTTTCTATTCCCAACAGATGCAAGCCAAAAGTAGGTCACCATGATGCCAGCATCATCTGTTCTTTGCCCATCAACATCTGGCATTCAAAGCTATTCTGTCTCTGAACATGAAGATTTCATTCAACTCCCATGGATTATTGGGAGCGATAGACCTATCCTGTACAAATTTGTCTAACCCTTTGAAAAGCCATTGAAGCTCGTGGCCAGTGCTTGAGTCAGGTGTACTGCAAACAGGTAGCTGAGGCAGGGCCGGTGTCAAGGGCAGGCATGGTTGAGCACCTGCTGAGGGCTCCACTGACAAGAGCCCCTGGAGTTGCCCCTACTGTTCACCATTGCAGCCTGCGTCTTCACCTGCCTCTTGCCCTGGCCCAGACAACACTGGTGGTGAGAAGGAGGAGCAGATGGCCCCTGCCTACTCCCTTGCTGGCTCTTTGTCTGGCAAGCAAGCAAGCAAGCAGTAACAACGATGGGAAAGGTTGAGGAACAAGAGCCGCTGATGATAATGGTGATGAGAAGGTAGACTCGCTGAGGAAAGGGTCTATGGACAGTGCCTTGCCCAAGGGCTCTCTAAAACATGGCACCAGTACTGAGCAGAGGTCCACCAATCTGGGAGAAAACTGGCAAAAGCAAAGGAAGGAAGCATGAAAGGTGTTGATTATGCAAGAGTGGTATGCTGGGAAGTGGCAAAAGCAAAGGAAGGAAGCATGAAAGGTGTTGATTATGCAAGAGTGGTATGCTGGGAAGTGGCAAAAGATAGGAGGACCAAGCTCCTGTAGCTTTAACAGTTGTATCGAAAAGGGAATTTCAGCAGGTATCATTTGCATGCATGCAGCACCTGGTGAAATCCCCTCTTCCTCACAACAGTTAAAGATGCAGGAGCCCTGCTCTCTTTTGTATCTGGTGAAGAGGGCAAGGCTCCTGCAGCTTTAACTGCTGTGATGAAGAGGGAATTTCACCAGGTGCTGCATGCACACAAATGACACCTGCTGAAATTCCTTTTGCAATACAACTGTTAAAGCTACAGGAGCCCTGTCCTCCTTTCCATACAATCACCCTACATAACATGAGGGTGGGGAAGGGAAGCACACTCACCAAGGTGGCTGAAAAGAAGACCAGCTGTGATGGACTAAAAGAAACTGGCACCTGATCCTAAAGGGGCTCAGCATATACCTGACCTCCCATTAAATCAATTGAAAAGCCCCGTCTGGCCCTCAGGGGGCCTTCCCCACTGAAACTGATACTTGAAAGAGAGAAGAATTCATAACTCTTAGAAGCTCAACTCTATAAAGTTTCTAGACCTTATGATTCTGGAATGCATCAGGAATGTTTTCAGAAGTGACAAGCCATAGCATGAACTCAACTTCTAGCAATATACAAGTATCTAAAATACAAAAAATAAACAAACGAACTTCACATGTAGTTTTGTAGCTCTTGACGTATCTGGAGCTGCACCAAATCAGGTCACAGAAGGATAATCCATCACACCACCTTGGTGCCTGTGTTCCAAGCATCCTGCTGTGGCTCCTTTAATTAACCCAGGCTTCTGAGGGAGAAGACTGAATACCATCGGCCTTCTATTTTACATCCTTCGTGAACAAAATTGATAATGGACATTGCCAGCACCAGACTGATTAGTGAATCCTTTACATGAACTCATCAATATAAATCATTCTGCAAAAACCCATTTGTCTTAACGACTTCTTGCGCCAGTGTTCTCTTAATTATCCCATTTCTTGAAGGTTTGCAGGCCTTTGGATTTCTAAGGTGAAGGGCAGAATGAACAAGACTCAAGAAACTTTCAAAGCAAAGGACTCATACTATAGAACAGGGGTAATGAACATATGGTCCTCGAGGGGTCTGTCCATATGTTTGAAAAGCTCCACGGTGGCTGCATGGTAGCACTCCGTTGGTTATCCGTCGCAGCCACTGATTTGCTGCCACCACTCAGCTTTCCTGCGAAGCAGAATATTAAAAACGTCAGGGACTTACCCCAACTTTTTACACTGGAATGAGGTCACTACAGCCCTTCCGCCATCTGCCCTCACTCCAGCATCAAAATGGAGGCGTTCCCAGGCAGATGGCAACCCCTGATTGGTGACCAGAAACCCGGGCAGAGGGCAAGGGGCAGGGCAGGTGTGCCAAAGGGCCACTGGAAAACCCGCACTGCCTCCTGTGTCGGGATTACCCATTGCCACCCCGCAGCAGCGAAAGCGCAGTGTTTTCCTCAAAGTGGCAACAACCTGGCGCCATGAAGGCAGCCCCCAGGTGTTTTTGAACTCTAACTCCTATCAGCCCCAGCCAGCAAGGCCAGTACTTAGAGGTGATGTGAGTTGTAATTCAAAAAACCATCTGGAGAGTCACAGGTTTCCAATCCCTGTTATGGAACACTAAGAGGAAAAGAAAAGAAATTTTTTTTGGAAGTCTCTGAACAATCACCATCATCTCACCGTCTATTATTTGAATATCGCTTTTCCACAGAATTGTGTCCAAAGTGACTCACAACATAACAAACGAAGAGCCCTAAGTATAATTTATATCATATCCAACAGCAATAAATGTTGTCAGATCATTACATCACAGAAATATCAGTACATACAAGTTCCAATAAAGCATACAAACAATCTAATCTGACAATCGGGCACTAAACAGGAGAGAGAATGAAAAGTCACACAGAAATATAAGCAACACACCCTACAAAGATAAATCAATCTCCATTCCACATGTGTTGGCCACAATTAGCCTACAAACGCTGGTTGGAAGCCACACTTCTCATTTGTGGCAGCCTTTCTCCCACCTCTCAACTGGGTCTCCTCTCATACTCCCTTTCCCATCTCTCACCTGGAGAGGCAGAGATTATCAGTAGAGATATATAAGAATTTTGTTTCAGTTTGCAAATCACTCGAAAATGCCCTGCTAATGATCCCTTCCAGTGCCTATCTTCAGGAAGCAAGCTTCCTCATCTTCCAAGGTGGTTTGGTGAGGCAATTGGAAATGCTCGGTTAATCAATTGAGAAGTAGCAGCAATGGGCAGAAGGATCAGGGCTCAGTGGTCAAAAGGTGCAAATTGGAGCATTTGCAGGGGTCAATCAGAGGCCCACTGAAAACATTTGAGGAAGTTGGATAAAGCTTTCAAATGGGTGATGGAAAACTCCCCCTGGATTTGGATGGGTTTGGCTCAGGTTAACATAAACCAGCAGGCAATCGCTGGTTTTCCTACAAGCAATTCAATTTCCCAAAGAATCCAATTCCAGTTGACTGACATTGCATGAGCTCTTGGGAAAACTACATTTCCCAAGTGCTGTGGGCACCTGGCACCCTGTGTAGCATCATGTCAGGCACCAAAAGGGGAAAGATGCTGCATTCCTTCAATTCTTTCTGAAATAGCAACAACCAAGTAGGTGGGTGAGAGGGAAGTTGGGGAAGGATTTTTAAGGGTCATTGGTGGATGGATGGATGGATGGTGGTTTGGGGGCTGCTTGGATGGGAGACCTGGAATTCTCCTCTAGCTCAGCATAAAATCTTAGCTTGATAAGAATTCAGGGGGCTTCTCTATCTCACTGCTTCCAGTGCCAAAGACTGAGAGTGGTAGGGATGAGCCTCCACCTCCTCTATCCAGGTCAGAGCAAGTGCCCCTGAAGTGCAGCACAATGTCCCAGCTGGGATCCTCATCCTTCCTACTTGGAAAGAGAGAGAGGCTCATTTAAAGCGATCAATACTTTTATAGGACAATGATGCTCAGGCCTGGCACCAAGTTTAATGGGAGCCCTGGGCAAAGTGATATCTAGTAGATCCCCTCCCCCCTCTCTCTCTGCCCTCCCCCAGGATTTGCTTGACAATCCCAAAGTGATGCTGTTTTGGGAAATTAATATCACAGCTAGATCCAGCTGCCTAGCACTCTTAAGAGCATGGGGCCAGTTTTGTTCTGTTCTAATGGACAACCCAGGACAGACATCAACAGTGGACCTGCCAGGATACTGGGGCCCTGGCAGCTGCTCAATGATGGTTGGTGTTGACACTGGTCCTCGTTATGCTTCTCTAGTCTATCTTTAACCAGCAGACTATCTTCACAGCACCAGGTTGGTGCTGCTCCACTGCCAAATCCCGCGTTCTCACTGGTGCACAGAGGAAGTAACTTGTGCTAATGAGAAGAGGCAGAGCGGGCTTTCCATTGGCCTTTAGGCTCTCTGCGCCTCCCCCTCCTCCTCATGCAGCTTCCAATGACCAATTCCTTCTGCTCAGGAATGCCCCTGGAGTGGCTCCAAGTATGGACAGACCGATGGAAGAGCCAGGCTGCTCTCACTCTGGCTGGAAAAGTCGTGGTAAGTCCCCCGACTTTTCAGCTGCACATCTTCACCTCTTTGCCCCAGAGTGGCTTCGAATCTGCGGCTGTATCATCTAACTGATGCAGTGTGGATTCAGAGCCACCCCGGGGCCAAGACAACATCAAGACAGCCCCCAGAAGAACATCCTCACTTCATTTAAAGCATTGCAGGACAGACCGTTCCAGAGTAAATTAATACATCACACAGCACGGAGAGGAAAGCTTTCAGCAACATATAAGACCAGCAGGGACCCACGGGCAGCAATCCTCATTGTGAGAATCCAGGAGTTACAAATAAACAACAGTGCTCCTGAATTCATTTTTGAAGTGCTGGAGGGAATTACCTTATCCGTGCTTAGGAATACTAGCCTGTTAATGCTAGTAACTGTGGTCTGGGTGTTTATACGATCCATGGAACACCACTGATGGTTTGGTATCAGGGTGTTTGTTATCTGTCTGTTTTCTTAAAAAAATATATTGATTAGCTTTTCCATTAAAAAAAAATGCAAGGTGTGGAACTACCATTTTAAATGACAAATATGATAATACCAGAGGAACAGCATAAAAAAGCAACTAACTAAGCCAACAAGAAGCCATACAAATTGCCAGGTTTCCAATAAGACTTGTGAGAATTTAAGAAGCCTTTTGACTACCAAGGAGCATCAGATTTAGATAGAGCCCAAAGCCCAAACATAATCAGGGCCCTTTGCCCTGTATCTGGTGGTTCCCAAGGTAGAACAGGTTTACCTCCAAAGCCACCAGAACCAGAGCTGGGCCAGAACAATGGTACTTTATCATTTTGTGTTTGGAAACACAGACATTCTATCTTCTCTCCAAGTAGCTTCTTTTGGTTTCATTTTTTCCAAAATGCTGATCAAGGGGAGGGAGGGAGGGAGGGTGATTGACTGACTGACAGGTCCACCTTCTTATCCTAAGATACAAAGGATCTCCAGTTGCTGTGCTTTGTGGGGAGGACAAAGATGGGGCCATATGATTGCCTCCAATGCCAGCAAACCTCACCACGAAAAAGGTCTTAACTCAGTTTTCAATCATCATAACTCCTTAGATGTGGTGATGGCCACCCGATTTGGATAGCTTTAAAAAGGGACTGGATAAATTCCTGGAGGAGAAGGCTATCAATGGCTACTAGTCATGGTGGCTATGTGCTACCTCCAGTATCCAAGGCAATAAGCCTGTGCATACCAGTTCCTGGGGAATATGGGTGGGAGGGTGCTGTTGCACCATGTTCTGCTTTATTGGTGCTGATCAAGACCTGGTTGGACACTGTGTGGATAGAGTGCTGGACCAAATGGACTCTTGGTCTGATCCAGCATGGCTCTTCCTGATCTTATTTCCTAGCCCCTACACTTGTCTTTCTGAAACTTTGCAATTTTCTTGCTTTGGGACACCTCTATGATATGTGCCATTTTCATACAAATTGCTTACACAGAGAGAGAGAGAGAGAGAGAGAGAGAGAGAGAGAGAGAGAGAGAGAGAGAAGGAAGGGGGAAGCAAATAATTTTACTCCCCCAAATTAAATGAAAACTCCCCTTCCACATGAACCACTACATTTATCCTTCTGAAACTTTATGGGTTTCTTACTTAGGAACACCTCTTGGTTGTCTGTGGGACCAAGAAGCATTCCGGAGAAATTAAGATGGTGGCAACTGCCTTGCCCGGTGCTTGTCTTTAGAGTGTTGGGCTGCACACCACCACATGTCCCCAACTCCTGTTCACTGCTGTGCCGCCACCCATCCTTTCCTCCTGCGACATAACCTTGCCAGAGGGGCACCAGGCCACACTGCCCTGGCCTCACTCCAGCCCTACAGGAGAGCCAGTGTATTGTGGCATCTAGAATATTGGACTGGGAAGGTCAGGATTTGAATCCCTGCTCAGCCAATCAACACCTCTCAGCCTAACCTACCCCATGGGGTTGCTGTGAGGATCATAAGACCACATCTGCCACCCTGACCTCGGTCGAGGAAGGGCAGGATACAAGCCCAACAGAGTGATGGGAAATGTCATCAGCACATTTCAATGTTGGAATGGACTACAAAGGCCGGTGGGAGGGGGGAAGAAGGGGGGAATCACACAGTAATTAATGGGGTAATCAGCTCCACAGTGAAGTCAGAACAAAAGGCTCTCTCATTTGCACCTGTTTACAGGCCAAGCCGAGCTCTGGTGGTTTCTGCCAGCTCGCTCCCATTGGCTTCACATCTGAGAGAGGAAGAGGGCAGGTCGGGTTGGCTGTTTTTGGAAAGCGATGCTCTTTCCCCTGAATCCTTCGCCTCCTTCTGTTCGGTTATGCCCGATTTACCCTTCTAGCGAACGTGATAGATGGCTCTCCGGCCAATTAGTCCCGGAGCTTCACAAACAGTCGAAACTGTGATCCATCACTGCAATTTGTACGCTTTTGTTTGTGCTTCTGCTTATTTAACCCAGCCATGGCCACGCTGCAGCATGAATATCAGCAAGGGTGGGTGAGGGGCAGCAAGTGTGGGTGAGGGGCACATCTGGGGAGGGGCGAGGCCACCCCTAGGCCATGCTTCTCTGCCTTGCTACCTGCCTGACTAGATGCACAGCTACTCCTAGGTTCTGATGGCAGCAACGGGGACAAAGGATCCAGTTAAAAGCAGTGGAAGTGGTGGTTCCGATGTCAGTGGAAACAGTAAATCCACTCCAGGTTTCAGTCAGAACCAGCCAGAACTCTAAAGGAGCCCTCCAAGGTGCTCCTTGGAAGCAGCTTGGAAAGATTCTTTGGCGCACCTTGGAGGGCTCCTTTAGAGTTCTGGCTGGTTCTGACTAAAATCCGGAACAGATTCACCGCCCCACAGACATTGGAGCCACCAGCCTCCACTTAGTTTCCGGGCGAAGTATAAAGTGTTGGTTATTACCTTTAAAGCCCTACATGGTTTGGGTCCAGGTTACCTGCGGGATCGCCTTCTCCCGTACAATCCGCCCCGCACGCTCAGGTCCTCTGGGAAGAACTTACTGCGGTCGGCCAAGACTAGGCTGACAACCGTTACCCAGAGGACCTTCTCTTCTGCCGCTCCCAGACTGTGGAATGACCTGCTGGAGGAGACTCGTCAACTTAACAGTCTTTTAGAATTTAAGAAAGCTATAAAGACTGTTCTCTTCTGGCAGGCATATCCAGTGTAATTTTTAGAATGTTTTTAGGATGTTTTAGGATGTTTTAATGCAGTTTTAATAATATTTGTCATGTTTTAATTAGTTTTATGTATTTTATCATGTTGTTGTTCCCCGCCTCGATCTAGACGGAGAGGCGGGTAAGAAATAAATCGTTATTATTATTATTATTATTATTATTATTATTATTATTATTAAAAGCATCTTGGGCTGAGCATCCCCACACACATGCAGCGAAATGAAGTGGTGCCATGAATTCTACCACGTCAGGCTGCAGATGGGGGTATTTTCACCAGCTTGGCTGGTGGCTACAATGATCTCTTTTCCACACCAGGTGAAGACCTTCGTTTATTTTCCCAGGTATTTAATTTTTATTTATTTATTTTAGTTTCTGTTTTAAATCTGGTATTGTATATAATTGCACTGCTGCTAGATTCTATTCAATTGTTGTATTTATTTTTTAATACCGTCATTTTAAACTTTTAAATTTTTATATAGTGTTTTATCGTCTTGCATTTTATGGTTTGAATTGTTGGGAACTACCCAGAGAGCTTTGGCTATTGGGCGGTATAGAAATGTAATAAATAAATACATCAATTTTCCAACGCTCTCCCTTATGAAAATGAAATGCCTGATAAGAGAAAAATAGCCCAGCAGGGAGAGAGCAGGGCCAAAACCATTCCCTTCTATGTGTTAAATTTTCTATTCACAGGGAGACTACATGCGGAAGAGCATTCACCCTGAAGTTGGCGGTGGTGCTGTCCACTTGACTACCTCAGCTTTAAGCTATATAATGTTATCCCACTGTACTTGGAGACTATTATTTGACTTCTTTATTTATTACATTTCTATATACCGCCCCCTAGCCGAAGCTCTCTGTGTGGTTTACAAAAGATTAAAACATTAAAAATGATATACAAAATTGAAAACCATATGAAAGACAACAGACAATATGCACAAAGACAACATACATCTAAAAACAACTTTGAGCAATCAGCCAAATCGATCCGGGATCGATTAAAATCTCATCACATGTTGCTAAATGCCTGGAAAAGAGAAAAGTCTTGAGCTGGTGCCGAAAGGATAGCAATGCTGGCACCAGGTGGGACTAAAACAACAGAAAGATCTCTTCCTGAGATCTTGTAGACGTACAACCAGATGGAGTAGACCAACCTATCCAAACCTGATGTCTTCCCGTCGTGTTGGACTGCAACTGCCATTATCCCATGGGATGGGAGCTGTTGTCCAACACACCTGGAGGGTGCCAAATTGGAAAAGGCTAGAGTTGGGCTAGATGGACCAATGCTTTGTCTCTGCATACAGCAGCTCTGTATCTTGGTCAAGTGCACACCTTGCAGGGATGGGGACAAGTTTTTGCTTGCTCTTTCAAACCCATTTGTGAACCAAATCCTGGTTCCCCATCGATATTTACACCTCTTTGAATTTTGCAATGGAGTTCTCCAATTTTTTTTAAAAAGTATAAAAATGCATATATTATGGGAAACAGTACACAAATGCATACATTTGTGAAAACAACGTTAAAAAATTAATCAAATTAGCAAAATTCTTTGCCAAAGACTGTGTATATTGGCCAAAGTTGTATTTTTAAAAAACTGCATGTTTTAGGAAATATATACACAAAAATGCATTCAAATTTTCATGCAAATGTCTTTCAAAAAAAAAATCTGAAACTTCAGGATGAACTGAGTGTAAGATTTGGAAAGTTGAGAAACTGAGAGAAACCAAAAGTGAAGATTCATTCATCCCTAACTGTAGGATTAGGTTTCTGCTTATCTTTAACATTGTATTCCAGCTCTTGCTAATGATATCTGATGTACCAGAAAAATACATCTCTGTGTGTGTGTGTGTGTGTGTGTGTATGCGAAGAAAATTCTTTCTGACTATGGCGTTAAAAAAACAAACTCCTTATCTAAATTTCCTGTATTAATTTTTCATCTGAGTGTAAAACTAATGCAATTCTTTGTTGCCAATAACTGTTCTGCAACCACTATCTCAACATTTTATTCATGGAGCCGGCCAGGATAATCCTTTAGAGAGGGGCTGGTATTATTCGTTCAAAATTCCATTAGCAGGTATTGTTAACTTGCATTAACTGAAAATCACGGCCGAGCTGAACTGATTGAGAACAGGCTGTGCTGCAGAACGGGAATAACGCCATGTCGCTCCCTGGATAAACAGAGCATTAAAGCAGCCAGGTCAGTACCTAGTAATCATTCCCCACTCATCATTTTGATGGGCAGGATAAAATTGAGATGTCACATTTCTAGATTCATACCGAGTTCTCAATGATTCGAGTTCATAAATATGAAGCTAAATAGTGCCTTCTATGGCATTTGGAAAACTTTTTTTTTTTTCATAATTTATATGACTTTTAGAAAAGAGGGAGATGAATCGCTCCGGCGGACACCAGGGTCTGCATCAACAAAGAGCTGTTCTTCCTCCACCGGCTCTCCCCTATGTGCTGCTTCCCTCCCGCAAATCAGATCATCAAAATCTGCGGCAGCTCAGCTAATGCCTCCAAATTCCATGCTGCACTTTTCTATAGCATCGTTCTGCCATTTGGGAAGGGGAAGGGCTTTTACGCGTGAACGCTACACACAAGCAGGATCTTGCAACTGGGCTTTTCCTGGCTGATGCCCTATTCTTCCTCCGGGCTTCTTTCATTATAAGAGTGGGTTGGGTCAGAGAGATGAGCTTGTCCCATTGCTCCCATGCACCCAGGTCAGGGGCGGGGAGACATTTTTCAGCCTGGGACTTTTGATTGATTGATTACTTCCTTATGGAACCCAAGGCAGCATATATAATCCTCCTCCTCTCCATTTTATCCTCACAACAACAACCCTGTGAGGCAGAGTCTGTGACTGGCCCAAAGTGAGCTTCCATGGCTGAGTAGGGACTAGAACCCGGATCTCCGGAGTCCCAGTCTAGCACTCTAGCCACTACACCACACTGGCTTTAAGGGGCAATCCTATCGGGATGGTCGTAAGCCTCCAAACTCGAAGGCTTACTCCCACCCAGCGCAGAGCAAGCGGAGCGACGCAGGCGATCTTCGCCTCCGCCCTCCTCCCGCTCTCCATTTTTGGTTGGATGGGCTTTTTCGGTTGTCTGGCTGGGGCTCTGCAGAGTGGGAGGGGAGAAGGCTGGAGAGGCCAGAGGATACATCGCAAGCTGGCTTCCCCTCCCTGCCTACCGCCACTCCCCTTTTCCCTGCTCTCCGAGGTCACCTTTGCAACCTTGGAGAGGCAACTGGCGTGGTTCTCTCCACAACAGCTGCAAGGGGGATGGGGCAGGGAACTTGGATCGCTGGCTCCTAGGTCAGATCATTGTTCCCCACCTCAGACCCAGGAATTGGATCCAGGAACCCGAACTATACTGTGGCCCCCCACAGGCCACAGAACTATCCTATGGCTAGGGTGACCAGACAAAATCCAGGTCAGGGCTCATGTAACTTTAACAGTTGTAGAGAAAAGGTAATTTCAGCCAGTGTCATTTGTATGCAATTAGTTCCTGGTGAAATTCCCTCTTCATCACAACAGTTAAAGTTGCAGGGGCTCTGCCTTCTTTTGTATATGGTCTCTCTAGTATCGTGCCGGCACCTATATTTCACCTGGTGAAATTCCCTCTTCATTAACTGTTGTGATGAAGAGGGACTTTCACCAGGAACTAATTACATACAAATGAAACTGGCTTAAATTCCTTTTGCTCTACAACTGTTAACGTTACATGAGACCTGACTTGGATTTTATCTGGTCAGCCTACCTATGGCACATCAACAGCACCAGCGCAGCAGGATGAGCAAGGCGCACAAGAGCTCAACTGGTTGCAATCTTCCATGCTGTGGGAAGATGTACTGTATTTCTATTTAAATCATAACCATTGTTTCTAAATTTGCATCTATCCATACAAATGAGCACATGCACATTTTATGCCAATCAATGTCCTCTTCTGTCCTCTTCTTTGATGATGCATTTCATCTTTTTTGGCGGTGACAAGTGGCTCCTCTGCCATTCATACATACTCACACACACTCACACACTCACACACACACACCAATATCCAACAGGGCAGCATCCAATGCCTCCGTTGATTCTGTGGCACTCAAGGGAGCAACCACATGTGCAATGGGGCTTTCATGCTTTAAAGTGATCCTGGAAATGAACTGAAATGCTTGCTTCCAGACTGGGATAGGTCAGCGAAGCTCCCTTCTGTGAGCTCCACTGACTTATCCCTGTTCTGGAAACGTGCATTTCCCCTTGTTTCCCCTTGTTTGGGGCTATTTTTAGACGTGCACAAACCCCATTGTGGAAGCAGTCGTGAGTGCACGGACACTATAGGATTCTCCCAATAATGCACGCATGCTCTTTCACGCCTTGTCCCCTTGCCAGAAATAAAAAGGCCAGGATTATAACCCTTTTATGTAAACCTCTGGTGCTACTGCATTTGCTCTGCCTTGAAAACAATGTTGTGTTTGTGGTGAGGTGCAGAAAAGGGCAAATGGAAAGATCACCAGGTTGAAGCATTTTCCATTGTGGAAAAAAAAGGGCTAAAGAAACCTCCATTGTGGTTAATCTTTCTACCACTGCGATGGCCTTCTCCAAACTGGTGCCCTCTACATGTGTTGGATTTCAAACCCCATCATTCCTGGCCAGCCTGGATTGAAGAAGGCTGGGCCAATGGAAGTTGGTGGCTCCGGTGTCAGTGGGGTGGTGAATCCACTCCAAGTTTTAGTCAGAACTCTAAAGAAGCTATCCAAGGTTCTGACAGAAACCCGGAGCGGATTCATTGCCCCACTGACATCGGAGCCACCAGCCTCCACTGGGCTGGACTAAAGCATTTGCAGCTTTCACTCTGGTGTGTAAATTCCCCCCTCAAAAAAAATTGACTATGTGAGAATTGTAGTCCAAACGGCACCCAGTTCCCCTCCTTGATATGCCTCATTTCCCTGCATCTCTCATTTCCAACCTGCAATACAACTTCACTAATGCAGTGATGATACATTCTGGGAAGACAGATGCCCAGTCCTAATAGACGTTGGCATATTTTTGCAATCTACCAAAATATTGGCAAGTTTCTGCGACATACCTTATGTTGTTATGGCTCCAGCAGAAACAGCTAATAAATTTGACCTGACTTGCAACGTACCGTAATACCCTCCAGGGAACAGACTGAAACCACTTCAGTCACTTCGGTTCAAGGTCAATCCAGACTTTTACATGATGCCAGTGGAACCGAAGGCATCGTTTGGGAGTAGATGGTACCCCATAATTCCTCCTGCTCATCGTGGGTTATGCCGTTTGCAGAGGAGTTCAAGAAAAAGAGTCTCATCGAGCCTTGAAGCTGGCACTTTCACCCAGGGGCACCAGGAGTTCAGCGGTGGGGTGGGGAGCAAAATCCCCGATCTTATTAGGTAGGTTTGGATGAGAGAGACACACAGGCCCGAGGTCACTGACATTTCAGAACGTATCTTGTTGATGCATTACATTTGTATGAATATGGCCCATAAAACACGTACATGGCCCTTCGCTGCTTTCCTTTCATGCTCACAACTTTGTGATCTAGGTGAGACTGGGACAGAGCGACTAATCACCTGGTGAATATCATGTCGGAGTGGAGTTTTGATCCTGGTATCCTAGGTCCTTTTACTCTTCTCTTACAAGAAACTTTCTCCAGCACCATGCACATTAAGGCTGACATTTATGAAAGAAAGAAAGAAAGAAAGAAAGAAAGAAAGAATATAGATCCAGATAAGATCCTCACATGGACATCACAGGCCAGGGTGATCCATGTGATATACCCTCATTCTATGGTCTATGGCCAGTTCTACACCAAGCAGGTTATAGTGATATGAAAGTGCTATGAAAGCAGTATATAAAAGGCAGGAGCCACATCAAGCGGGATATAGTAGTATAAGGTATATGTCAATGGGCTCCAGCAATTGTCAGTACACTTCAATACCGCTATAAAGCAGTAGTGTGGCTCCTGCCTTTTATATACCACTTTCATACCACTTTCATTCCACTGTATCCTGCTTGGTGTAGATCTGGCCTTGTTGACTCTGACCCTGTTCAAACAACACTCTAAGCCATGGTGGTTAAGCATTTTGAGCTAAACATTATGGCTTAGGCGTGTGAACCTTTCCTAACTACGGTGGCTACATAACCATAGTTTAAACACGCCCACTAACTATTTGCTGCAAAAGGGTTAGCAGCCTAACCATGGCTTAGTGTGTCATCTGAACAGGCCCATTATGGCTTAGTGTGTCTTGTGAACCATTTCTAACCATGGTGGCTACATAACCACAGTTTAAACACACTAACCATTTTCTGCAAAAGGGTTAGTGGCCTAACCATAGGCTGACCATATGAAAATGAGGACAGGGCTCATGCAACTTTAACAGTTGTAGAGAAAAGGGAATTTCAGCCAGGGTCATTTGTATGCAATTAGTTCCTGGTGAATTCCCTCTTCATTAAAGTTGCAGGGTCCCTGCCTTCTTTTGTATATGGTCACTCTAGGATAGTGCCTGCAACTTTAACTGTTGTGATGAAGAGGGAATTTCACCAGGAACTAATTGCATACAAATGACCCTGGCTGAAGTTCCCTTTTCTCTACAACTGTTAAAGTTACATGAGCCCTGTCCTCCTTTTCATATGGTCAGCCTACCTAACAATGGCTTAGCGTGTTGTCTGAACAAGCCCATTGCCTGCTACCTATTCCAACCCAGCCCCCACTCCTATACACACTCCCCGTAGAGCAGGGGTGCAGAACCTTAGAGGTCAAAATCTGGCCTTCCACATGCCCCCTTCCCTGGCCTCACTCTCTTTTCCCATCAATCATTTGTTTCCTGGCTTTTATGCAGTTTTTCCCCCATTCTGAAAGCTTGAAATGGCTTGGGGTAAAATCCAACGTGTCCTGCTTGTGAGTTGCTGGTCAATAGCTGGTTGGCCACTGTGTGAGCAGAATGCTGAACTAGATGGACCCTTAGTATGATCCAGTATGGCTCTTCCTATGTTCTGAAGTCCTTCTTAGAGTAGACCCATAGAAATGGATGGGATTTAAGTTAGTCATGACAAGCTGAAGTCCCATTAATTCCAATGGGTCCACTCTAAGTAGGACTTACGTTGGATTTCACCTTTGGTTCCTGGCAGTAAGAGCTTTAACCTAAAATATGCTGGGGTTGGCTCCACCACTTTCGCTTTTTGGCCCACCCACTATTGGAATGCAGCCTCCGAGAGCTTGTCTGAGATGGAATTTGGCCCCCGGGCTGCAAGATGTTCTGCACCTCTGTTGTAGAAAAAAATGTTATCAGGAAAAGGCATCAAGGAGACAAGATCACAGTTTTGTATCTGTATCGAATTGCAGGACTGCCCTGCTGGAAAGAGTTGAGTAGTGTAGAAACTGCTAGAGAACAGGAAGAACTGGAAAGGAACTCTTTAAATAAAAAGTATATTTTTCTCTGAGCTGCAAAGGAATTTCCTGCCAGCACCTTCCAGCAGAGTGAAAGAGCAGGGTGCAGGTTCAACTAGAAGGCAAACGTTACCCGTGTAACTCACTCTTAATGAAACTAACAGGCAGAGTTGTCATTCGCCTCATTAGGATGGTGAAGTACAAACAGGGCCTTGGCCCCGACAGTTAATAACTGCTCTGTGCTAATCAGAACCAGGGAACAAAACGTTTTGTGGCATCCGTGTTGTATCACAAACAGGAAGGGCAGAGCAATCAACTTATTAACAGGAATGAAAGCTGCAATTCCGTATCCGTTGCTGCGAGCCACGCATTGTCCCCAGCCAAAGACTTTTGCCCTGATGAAGCAAGAGAGGAGACCAGAGCAGCGCAAGCATTGGAGAGTGCAGGACTTTGTACTGCGTCCGAGTTCACAACAGTCAACTCCAGAACCTGCCTCAAAGCCCTGCAAGGCATGAACCAAGAATGACAAGAAGGCCCTCTGTGCACGTGCAGTGTGTTCCCCCTTTGCCACTGAGCAACCACCGCCTGTCTTGGTATACTTAGGGCAGCCACCATTTTGCTTTCCCAAACTCACCCTGCTCCAGGCACCATTATTCTAATGGGAGTTCTGGGAAATGAAAATGGCAGCTGCCGAGAGGGGTGCTGCTGCAAGTTCCTCTCCCCACATTTAACCCTCTACTCTCAAAGGCCCGGTGTCAAAGGTAGACATAGCCGGGCACCTACTGAGAGCTCCACTCCCCACCAGAGGCCCACTGACAAGAGCCTCCTGGACTTGGACTAGTCATTCAGGAAAAGCTTGCTTAAATTTTATGTATTTGTTTATTTGATGTGTGCCCCTGCCATGCTACCAAGGAAAGCGGCGCTCAAGGAGGCTTACAATCTCAGATAAAACTTGATAAAGGCAATAATAAAACAAATACATTAAAACACAATTAAAACAACAATGAGTAAAAGCAGCATTCAACCCAACTGACCTGCTTACATGCCAAAAGGCCCACTTGAATTGAAAGATCTTTGGCAGAGGGGGAGCGAACCTAGCCCCCCTCGCCAGGGAGGTCCGGAGGCCGGGAGCAGTCACCAAGAAGGCCCGTTTTCATGTCACCAGCAAACATGCCTCTGAAGGCAGCAAACTTTAACAAAAGGGTATCTCTCAAAGATCTTAGGACCTGGGCAGGCTCATATGGGAGAAGGCGGCCTTTCGTATAGTCTGGTGTCAAGCTACATAACCAGCACTTTGAATACTGCCCGCAAACATACCAATAGTCAGTGAAGCTTGTAAAGAGGAAGTAATGTGCTCCCTACAACCAGCCCCAGTCAACAATCTGCCCAGAGCATTCTAGGCCAGCCGAAGTTTCTGAACCATTTTTGAAAGCATAGAACATCCTATATTAGTCCAAACGGGATGTAACTAAGTCATGTGTGATTGTGGCCAGATCAGACCTCTCTAGGAACAGGGGTCGTTGATGCACCTCCCTTGGTGGCGCAAAATGCATTCTTAGCCACCACCGAGACCTGGGCATCCATGTTCATGGCCAAGTCCAAGAGTACACCCAAACTGGAGTATAACACCATCCAGCACAGGTGGAATCCTATTAAAATGTCTTTACTAGGCACCAAAAACAAAGCAACATTGGTGCCTGCCTCACATCAACTAGAAGAGAGGGAGCCAGTACATCAAAAGGTCTGCTCTGAGTGGACTCGAAATGGACCTCAGGTCCATGTAGAATCACCAGGAGTGGCTCTTCCAATTACCTCAGTGACCAGGCAGGCTAACAGAGAAGGCACTTTCTCAAATATTTTGTTGGGGTGATGGAATAGAAGCTCATCTGGTGGCACCTATATTGTGGTATTTTTGGTGCCGGGTAAATACCTTTGTATTCCCCCAGGCACTTTAGTCCTTTGGTATTTGTTGTTTCTAAATGTTATTGTATTTTTAGATATATATTTTTCACAGCTGCTGCTGGCTTGTACTCTGGTTTTACATTGTAGTTTTGTTAAACTTTTTTTAAAAAGTTTCATATTATCGTGTTGTGGTATTTTCCACTTTTCACTTTTGTGAACCATTCCAAAGAGCTTTGGCAACTGGGCAGTATAGAAATGTAATAAATAAATGAATGGAAGCAACTTTTTCAACCCTTGGACCAAAACCAGAACAGGCACCTGAGAAACATGGGGAATTCGTATCGATTGTTGTTCAGTGCTTTTTTTTTACACTGAAGCTGGAACATCTGCTGTATGTTTTAGCAGTGCTTCACCGTGTCCCTCACGCACACGGTTTCAGCAACAGCTTTCGGCCTTGTTAGTCTTCTAGTCAAGTAATAAAAACCGTGGAGCTGTTCAACACAAGCCGGTCCTGTGGACAGATGAAACTCATTTGACCCTGTGAAACTCCTGTTGGGTGTTTTCTGAGAAGTCACTGCCAAGCTGGCTGGACACATGTGCACACAAACACACACACACACACTAAATACAAACAATTCAGAGAGCTTTTTTCGATGCCAACTGACCACAGGAGAAACTTGCAGTCTTGGCTACTTTCTTTTTTTTTCACTCCTGTTGCTGTTGCTGCTGTTATTTCACAGTTTTTGTTTTCTTTCTTTTAATTGCAACAGTAGACTAAAAGAAGCTGCATTCTCAAACATTTGGCCCATAATGAATTTTCCAAAGGGAGGAGAGCATCCACTCAAATCGAGAAAAAGGGGAGAGAAGCAGGTTCTCTGAATGCTGAGATAGCTTTATTAATATACGCCCAACGCGTTTCGGCCTGTGGGATTTTATTTGAAAGGCCTTCTTCAGGGGGCTGCAACATCAAGAATACAGTACATTACTATTACTGTCTAGGGATAATACAAAGCATAATTTATAACTGTATGAAGCATAAGTGGGAACGTTGCCTTGAAAGGCCTATGCCCATATGTAGGTATGTTAAAAACTGTTTTCATAATATATTTCAATCATATTTAAAAAATATCTTATGAAAGTCCATTTTACAGGCTTTTGTGCCTGTCCAGATTATACATCAAAATAGCTATATCTAATATATTCTTGATGTTGCAGCCCCCTGAAGAAGGCTTTTCTAATAAAATCCCACAGGCCGAAACGCGTTGGGAGTATATTAATAAAGATATCTCAGCATTCAGAGAACCTGCTTCTCTCCCCTTTTTCTCCATAATGAATTTTACCAACTCTTCTGAAACTCACCCAACCCTTCCAGTACCGACTCCGGGTTTTGGAAGGCACTTGAGCAAGACATCATCCATAGGTAGGGTGACCAGATAAAATCCAGGTCAGGGCTCATGTAACTTTAACAGTTGTAGAGAAAAGGGAATTTCAGCCAGTGTCATTTGTATGCAATTAGTTCCTGGTGAAATTCCCTCTTCATCACAACAGTTAAAGCTGCAGGCACTATACTAGAGTGACCATATACAAAAGAAGGCAGGGCCCCTGCAACTTTAACAGTTGTGATGAAGAGGGAATTTCACCAGGAACTAATTGCATACAAATGACACTGGCTGAAATTCCCTTTTCTCTACAACTGTTAAAGTAACATGAGCCCTGACCTGGATTTTATCTGGTCACCCTATCCATAGGCCTCTTCCTTCAGTGTGTCTACCTTCTTGTTGCCATAGTCACCAGCTGTTCTTGCTCCTCCTCCTCTCTCTCATCATGGCTGCCATGTGCTACCTTGACAGGCAGAGAACCAGGGAGCCAATCAGCAGTGGTGTCTGCTCTTCCTTCTTACCACCACTATTGTAAGAGCAAGAAGCAGGTGAACTAGGAGGTTTCACGGTAAAGAGGAAGTGCAAGTCCAGCAGGTTCTGACCAGTGGGCCTCTACTGGGATGTGGGCTCAATTTGGCAAAAGCCCTGAACTAGGCTGACCATCTGAAAAGGAGAACAGGGCTCCTGGTGAAACAGTTAAAGGTGCAGGCACTATACTAGAGTGAGCAGATACAAAAGAAGGCAGGGCCCCTGCATCTTTAACTGTTGTGATGAAGAAGGAATTTCACCAGGAACTAATTGCATACAAATGACACTGGCTGAAATTCCCTTTCCTCTACAACTGTTAAAGTTACAGGAGCCCTGTCCTCCTTTTCAGATGGTCAGCCTACCTGAACCCTTCCAAATGAATGACACCTCCTTATATGTTCTCCCCAGTATCCTGACCCACACAAGACAAAATTTACATTTTAAAAAAAAATAGCAAGAGTGGGATGGAAGACGAAAGAATGGGGAAAGAGTTGGGGGAGAAAAGGGAAAAAGAGAAGAAAGGGGGATGTTTCTGAGATTCTCCATCAGCAACCAGTTTGGATGGCCTTAAAAGTGGGTGGATAAAGTCCTGGAGAAGAAGGCTATCAATGGCTACTAGTCCTGATGGCTATTTTCTACCACCAGTATCAGAGGCATTAAGTCTACATGTACCATTTGCTGGGGAACATGGGTGGGAGAATGCTGCTGCACCATGTCCTGCTTGTGGGTCCCTGGTCCATCGGAGGAGTAACAGATAGTTCTTGCAAGAGGGTGTGAACTGATCACTTGCCTTTTTGAAATCAGGCCACGGGCTGCAGGATGACCCACCCACCCCCACTTCAGTTTTAAGACGTCAGGTTTACAAAGGCAACCTAGGCCATGCTAGCGGTTTTAAAATATAGATTAATCTTTATTTTATTTAATTATTATTCCGTTTTTCCTCCTTAAGGAACTCAAGGTGGCATACATAATCTTCCTCCTCTCCAATTTATGCTCACAAGAACAACCCTGTGAGGTAGGTTGGGCTGAGAGTCTGTGACTGACCCAAAGCCACCCAGTGAGCTTCCATGGCCAAGTGGGGGCTTTAATCCGGATCTCCTGACTCCCAGTCCAACACTCTAGCCACAACGCCACACTGGCTCTCTTAATCAGCACCATTGTTGCCTTCACATCTCACAGAGAAACAATATATATTCTTAGGAAGCAGGGTCATATTCTTTAGACCTCTGGGCAACAAAATAAAGACCCTTTGTATTATACAAAGAACCTGCAACCACAAACTCACATTTCACTACACATACTTGTTGGGAACTTTCAACTTCACTTGCAAGTGACTGGTAGGGGCAGTGTTGCGTTTAGCTGGTCACAAGAATTTTGACCACAGATAGCCTTAGGATCTCTATTACCTACAATGTGTTTTTTTGTGATTTCTTCCTTTTGCTCCTCCTCTTCCTCCCCACTCCCTCTGACCTCCACCATTGCTGAGAGTGAATGTGTTTGCTCTCTCGCTCCTGCCTGTGTAACGGAACATAAAATTGACTGAACAAACTCCTTTTGAAACTCTACACTGTACCTGCATTTTATATGCAAGAACATATTGTGAGTAAACCAATTTTCCTTTTCTACACCAAAGAAGGATGTGGTCTCCTTTTATTGTAATAAGATAACCTGTGTGCAAGTGGGAGTGGTAAATGCTCATTCTGTTTTACCTTTTGTTTTTTTCTCTGTTAATTGCCTTTCTGACAGGAGGCATCATTACTAAATAATCCCATCAATCCTGACTGCTCAATGGGTATCCTCTAGTGATTTAGCCAGCATCCAATGGTGTGCTAGGTGCTGTACAAGAAAGAAAACAAACGAGTCTGTGCCCATGGCTTACTTCTCCGGCTGTAGCCTCACCGGCTGTAGCCTCAGTAAAGATAATGGAATAGAGATAATTTTATAACAATCAAATAATTTTTCCCTATCAGTTGCACTGAAAACATTTATTTCTGCTTTCTCTAATGGTTTTTCCTCCATAAAGGGAAAATAAAAAGAGGGTTCATATTGGAGATAAGGAGCAAGAAATAAACCATCATGCTGAGAAGAAGAAGGGGAGAGGACCAAGAAGACAAACCACAATGAGAGGCAGACAAAACACCAGGCAAACCCAAAAGAACAAAATAATAACTAAGCAAAGATGGCCCCATTTGGGGGACAGGGCTCAGCACCTTGGATGGTTCCTTTAGACTTCTGGCTGAACGTAACTAAAACCCAGAATGGAATTTCTGCCCCACCATCCTCCCCTGCTTTCAAACCTGTGTTTGTCATATTCACCATTTGCACTTCAGGAGTTCACACTGAAAAATATCAGGGGCACTAGTGAAAAAAAGTGCAGTGTGTGAAGGGAAACATGCTCCAATATGACATCTTGAAAAGCTACATTTCAGCTACATTTACACGTGCAGGAATAGCTCTTATTATTTGCAGTTATTTGCAGACTGTTAGGAGCTGGCAGGACTAGAACCAGGAAACCAGGTCTGCACATTGTTTGTCTTATGTGTTGAGCCAGTAGGGTTACAGAAGTTGGAATGTCCACTGGGTGATGAAGTAAGTGGTCTCAAACTCCAGAGCATGGCCAACCATCCAGGGTGGCCGTTGGTTCCCCCTGACTTGGAAGGACTATTAAAGTTTCCAGATCAGGCTACAACTTTTCCTGGGCACCAACACTATTCACTGCACCTGCCTCCTCACTTTTGACTTCTGCTCTGTGGCTCCTAGCTCCTGACATTTGCTTCCAGGCTCCTCCTGGCTCTGGCTTCACTCCTGCCAGCATCGCAACAAAAGGTATGAAGTACAGCTCCATTCAAGGGGATTGGACCAGCAATGCCAATAATTGCTTGCCTTAACTATCATCCTGGGTACATATACTTCAGGCTGGTGATAAACAAGGCTGTGTCTATCCCATTCTTCCACAAATATACTCTGCAAGAAACTGTTATTTGGTGCAGAATTCAGCATCCAAAGGATCTCCACTTAAAAGAGAGAGGGGGCACAAAGGTGGTCTTGAAAGTGCATCTGCATATATCAAAAGTTGGAAGGTGGGATGAGAGCTAAATAGAATTTCCAGTGGCCAGTGGGAAAAGCTTCATTCTTCATGCTTCTCCAAGGCTAACTCAACAGAATAAATAATGCAAAAGTGAGTAAATAAATGCAAATGTGCATCATTTACATTATACTGATGAATTAGGTAATTTAATCAAATGTAGATTAGGCTGAGAAGTACTATAGCAGGGCTGGGGAACCTCAGGCTGGTTCTCCAGATGTTATCAGATTCCGATTCCCATCAACATGAGCTACTCTGACCAATGATAAGGGATTGTGAGACATCTGGAGGACCAGACATCCCCCCCCCATTCCTGGGCTACAGCTTACACTTTGCATCCCAAATGTCCCAGATTCAAGTCCTAGAATCTAGGCTGACCAGATAAAATCCAGGTCAGGGCTCATGTAACTTTAACAGTTGTAGAGAAAAGGGAATTTCAGCCGGTGTCATTTGTATGCAATTAGTTCCTGGTGAAATTCCCTCTTCATCACAACAGTTAAAGTTGCAGGCACTATACTAGAGTGCCCATATACAAAAGAAGGCAGGGCCCCTGCAACTTTAACTGTTGTGATGAAGAGGGAATTTCACCAGGAACTAATTGCATACAAATGACACCGGCTGAAATTCCCTTTTCTCTACAACTGTTAAAGTTACAGGAGCCCTGACCTGGATTTTATCTGGTCAGCCTATAGAATCCCCAGTTTAAATGATCTCAGATACCAGGCTGGGAAAGGCTCAAGAGCTGCTGCCAGTCAGGGTAGACTGTTCTCAGCTATAGTGGCTGATGATCCAACCAGAAGGGCTGTAGCTCATCAGAAGAGTACATGCCTTGAATGCAGAAGGTCTCAGGTTCCATCCATGGTACCTCCAGGTAGGGCCGGGAAGGAATCCTCCCTGAGTAAAAAAGAACCAGTGTTCTGACCTGGTATAAGGCCGTTTGCTCTGTTTAAAGGTGGTTGTGCATAAGATCACAGAATGTGATTGTTGATTTGGTATGAAGCAGCTTCATCACTTCCATTGTGACTCACCCTTGTCAGAATTTTTAAAGGGAAGGCCATGCTCATCTTTTGGGTACCATTACGCCATCCCATCATCACCAACAATGGCAACCAGGCCTGCTTCTCTTTAACGATTTCATGAAAAAGCACAAACAACTTTTTACAAACAATTTTCTTTGATCATTATTAAAAGCTTTTACAAAGTCAACACACACACACACACACACACACTGCCAAGAAAAGGTAATCAATTAATAAACATATCAAGGGTAGACTAGAGACAGGAGTTATTTCAAATCAATCCAAAAACATTTACTACTACTATATTATTATTATTATTATTATCATCATCATCATCATCATCATCATCATCATCATCATTACTACTATTATTATATTTGCAAAATGATGACTCTGACTATGATTTCTCCATTATAAAAAAGTCTACCATTTATTTTTATTTTATTTTATTAAACTCTTTCTTGGTTGCCTTTCAGGGCTGAAGCCCTCCCAAGGTAGGGTAAAACAATAAAACACATAAAACTGATCCAATATTAAGGGCAATAAAAGCGCAATAAAACAGTAGGAACAACAATAAAAATGGTAATGTCGTCTTGCACATATTTAAATAAATTATTTTCTGTCATACTGTCCTTTAAGTTGTTTTCTTGTTCCCCCATGATCACATCATATTACAGCTTCTTCTCTCTCTCTCTCTCTCTCTCTCTCTTCTTTTTCTTTTCTTTTTTTTTAGCCAAGGCACTGAATTTGGATCCTTCCACATTTTAAGAACACGTAGCATCAATTAACAGTCACTGCACAAAACAGCCACTGGTTAAATTAGACATCATGAGGGGCATGTTTCCCTGCCTTGCCTCATATCAGGATGAGGTAATGCCCTGAATCACAATATCATAACACATATTTCTATTCGATGTTAAGAGGAATAAAAAGACCTGGAGAAACAGCAGCCCTGTGTCACTTGCGTCATGTTGAGCCCTAAGAATAGTTTGCAATTAGCATGAGGCATTAATAAGTCAGCTGGAACCACCCTTAGCTAATATCCAATCTTAATCTTAATTGTCTCTGCTTCTTCCCAAGAAACCCTGACAATCCAATAAGATTTGGTTTTATACCGTTTCTAAGCATTAATCGATTGCCCCACCACTCATTAAAAAGCCATCCTTGCTTGCACTGGGTGACCCTTGCATGCCAGAAATCTCTTAGGCAAGATAGCGAAATGGTACCAGAATCCATGAACATCAAGCTCAAACTATCTGGGAGGCCAAATACTTCAGTCAGAGGATATCTAAGAGCAAAGATGCCCATAATAGTTCACACAAAAAGGGAACTGAATCCCACCCAACTATCAACATGCTTATTTACTGTTGGTGATCTAGAAAGAAATAAGGCTCTGTACTAACAGCAGTCTCATTATCTGAGTACTGATCCTGATGCAGCCCAAAGAGTATCCAGTGGAGGCTGGTGGCACCAATTTTGGTGGGGCTGTGAAATCCATTCTGGGTTTCAGTCACAACTCTAACGGAGCTATCCAAGGTGCTGAACCTAGTTGGGGACTTTTCGAGTCCTGGGTGGTTCTGACTAAAACCCAGAATGGATTCATACCCCGACCGAAATCAGAGCCACCAGTATTCCCTGGAGGTATCAGCAAGTTCGAGGAAACCTTTATCAAAGTACAAAGGAGGGGAGGAGCCTATCAGGGGGAGGCACCAATCCAGCCAAATGAGAACCAAGCATGCTCCGTGGACTGACTATTCAGGGGAGAAAGCCTGAAACTTGGGAATGGGATGGAGTATTTGAGAAGAGGGAACAGCTGAGTGGCCGGCTGGAATACTGCCAATGCTGAACACTCCATGCTGCAATTCTTTGTTGAAGTTCCCTCTTGTACTAAGAATTGCTCACTCCAGCTAGAAAAAAAATAAACTAAAGGCGGTTTCTGTGGTGATGGTTGTGAAACACAGATAGCTTGACTACAGGGACACAAAGGTGTAAAGCAAACACGTGTTTGGCTTGCTGTGCCTGGGAATCCCAAGAGAATGCATTCCCACTCACAAGTCGAAAGCAAGGATGTGAGCTTTCCCACCTCAAACGCCAGGTCATGCAATAACAGCCGATGGTATATCATTGTCCCTTTGCTTGATTCAGGGCATCATCTTATAAGCCATCAAGGTGGATCAGTCAATTCTGTGGGATGTGTGTCTGTATGAGAAACACCCAAAGAGAGCCAAATGAGGTTCTAGAATGGACTGCACCACTTCAGTCTGGAGGGGTGGTATGTCAAATGGTCTGTGTGTGTGTGCCAGAGCGGGGGGGAAGAACAGTCTGCAAACTGTAAACTAACACAGGAGGGAGATGGTTGGACTCTTTCCCTGCAATGTGCAAATTTTGTATGAGGGAGCCTTCAAAAGGGATCGCACACACTTACACACATGCACCCAGCCTGAAGTGGTCCAGTCCAGTCCACCACTTCAAGTTCTCCATGCTTGTACTTTTTTCAGCTGCATGCATAAACTGGGTGTGATATAGCCCAGCCTTCCCCAACCTGATGCCCTCCAGATCTGTTGGATTGCAACTCCCATCATCCCCAGCTATCATGGCTAGGGATGATGAGAATTGCAGTCCAACATATCTGGAGGGTGCCAGGTTTGGGAAGGCTAATACAGTTGGAAGAGATGTGTGCCTGGTTCTTCAGAATGGAGCCCCCTGACACTAATAGTCTCTGTAATGTCCTGCTGGCCTTAGAAATATAGACCCGATATGCACATCATGACTGATTCCTGTCTTATCTAACCCAGGAATTGCTGAGGGCAGTGGAGGCTGGTGGCTCCGACGTTGGTGGGGCTGTGAATCCATTCTGAGTCTCGATCAGAACCAGCCAGAATTCTGAAGGAGATATCCAAGGTTCTAATCCCTATCCCCTAAAATAGGTTCAGAGCCTTTAGACTTCTGGCTGGTTCTGACTGAAACCAAGAATGGATTCACAGGCCCACCTAAATCAGAGCCACCAGCCTCCACTGGGTGGGGGCATGCATGCCTCCGTGCATTCATCACTTCTGCTCTCAACTAACAACCTAGGAACAGAATGCTCCTCATTTGTTAACTGAATGTGGAAGCAGGCAAGCGGATGAGTATCAGCCTGCTCGCTTGCTTATGCACACTCAGAAACAACCCATGGCTTCTTTTATTGTGCAAACTGGAAGAGTATGTTGATACTTGATAGTATGCGTAAACCTGTTAAGTTTGCTTTACTGGAGCAGCATTTCCAGGCAGTGTCACATATTGTAGAGGTACCAATTCCCCCCACCAAGATGCAGCCCTTGTGGCTTTGATTTCACAGGCCCCCTTTGCCAGGCATTCATTCTTCAACTAGGATTTCATGGGGATTTGTCCCTCGGCCTGGCGCTTCTCACAGCATCCATGCCGCGATCCCTTTTCCAGGCTGGATTGATTCACAGGCTCCAGGACAATTGTACGTGCCACAAACTTGATCATTCAGTCCATGCCATGCAATTCCTCTTGCTCTCAATTAGGGATGGATGAATCTGTCAATTTTCATTTTTCTCAGCTTCTCTTCTTTTCATCTTCAATTTGGTTCATCCTAAACTTTGAGACTTTTTTTTAAGTTTTCATGAACATTCATTTATGTACATTTCTCCTAATACATGCATTTTGCCCAATCTATGCTTATTTTGCAAGCAATGTTCTCTCTCTCTCTCTCTCTCTCTCTCTCTCTCTCTGTCTATATGGAGAACTCAATTACACCATTTTGAGAAGTTCGAATTTTGAGGGATTAGTGAGTTTCAGATCACATAGTGGGGAGAAAGTACAAAAGTGGGTTCCTGAAATAATTTCCCCCCATCCCTACTCTTAATGCAATTTAGTTAAGATCATGACATATTTATTTAAGACATTTATATCCCATTTTTCCTCCAAGAAACTCAAAACAACACACATGATTCTCCCCAGCATGACATCCTCACAACAGCCTTGTGAGGCAGGTTAGGCTGAGAGATAGTGACTAGTTCAAGTTCACCCAGCATACCCCCTGGTGGAGTGTGGATTTGAACAGAGTCCAAGTCTGACACCCTAACTACTACATAACCAAGTTTACCCACATGCCCAATTGATTCAGGCAAGTGAGCAAATGAATCCACTGTGATCATAATCCTGAGGTGGGACAAACACAATGAACTCAGACAACAAGGTTCTAAATAATAGAGCTCTATTGTCCTCTGGATTTATGATCAGTCAGTATGCATCCATCTTCTACATTTTTGTGCCCTCTATTATAAGTTCTGTAGATTTGTGTTTTCAATATATATATATATATATATATATATATATATATATAGTTAAAATACAGAAATTTTTAAAATCTGCTTTAGTGGGGGGCCAAAATGACTTTGCTACCAAAAGTTACCCTCAACATTCTCCTCTGCAATTTTTTATGTTGAATACTTCAATATTTGATATGCCTTAATACTTGATTTCAGTATTTGATAAATGAATAGTGATGTGTAGTGGCACCAAGCATTTGACACCATTTCATAGCTGACATGTAATAGTATTTCATAGTTTATTTTATATTATATTTGACATGCAACAGTATTAATATTTGACAGCAATGGATAAAGGACATGCAATGGCACTAGTATTTGAGAGGTGATTGCTTATGAGATTTCATATTAGATGCCTGTCAAAATGATCATGAGATGACAGCACCTTGAGCACTTGAGCTTGAAATGTTGAAGTCAAAAGTTCATACTTAAAATGCAAAGACAGATTTTAATTTCAGAATTTCACATCCAAGAGATGAATAGTGAAGCTGGAAATCTTGGTAAATTTGGGATATTTGCAAATATTCATTTCAGGTCTATAGATGTTATAACAGCAGTGTGGGAGCTGCTTCTCCAAAAATTCATCCCACTGCATTGCTCTAATGTTTAAAGGTTCACCATAAAGTGGGGACGCAATCAGACAGGTCCTTGCCTCATCTGATTGAGATCAGGGCCAATATTCATGTGGTAACGCCCTGCACAATTGGCCCTGCTAGTAGTACAGTGGCCTTTATGGATCACAGCAATGCCAAGGCATGAAACGATTGAAAAGTGGCTCATGCAACACTACTATAACATCTACGGTTCTGTGACCAATGCAATTCAAATGTGCTTCGTTCCCTGTTGCTGTCCATGGTGCTGAAACTATGCCCTGTGTCAAGTATCCTGTCCAAGACTCCACATCTCTATTAAAATAGTGTCACTGGTAGGGCTTGCACATCTGGATGGGAGGATCTATTTTTACATTTCAGGGTGCATGACAGGATCATGAAGAAGGTGCATCGCCACAGGGAGCAAATCCAGGAAGCAGATAAATATGTCCATTTTATGACCTATATTGCTGCCATTCTTTTCAGGGAAACATCACTGGGTGAGTTAGGAGGATAAAGCCTCAGAGATCATGACTGAATCTAAGGACAAAATACTGATGGAGAAGAAGTTCAGTCATGCATTCCTTATTCCCAATATGGACACCACTGCCCTTCTTTAAATCAAATCACTAGCAATTCCAAGAATCCAGGATCGCTACCTCACGGTGCAATGAACAAATAAAGCTAAAATTATTTTAACATGACTAATAGCCCATATTATCTACTCTAATTTAATGCCTACTGAAAATAATGGCGTGGGGTTGTGCAATGATTTTATCTCAGAGAAAATCCATTGTAGAAAAGAACTAATGCATGGGATTTTTCCCTTCTTCTTCAAATGGAGGACAGCACCTCATGTAAATGCAATCTTTCTGTCTGAAACTTACATAATTGTGTTTATTGAACTAAAAAAATTAAGCATAATGGCCTCAACGCTTAGCAAAAGATCAAAGGTTCCACATTTAGCTTTTTGTTCACATCTTGACTGCACTATATGCAACTAATGAAAGTAAAGATAATGACATCAGCCACAGCTGAGGGGCAAACTGCATGTTACGCACAAATGTGTCATATTCTCTGACCTCAATCCCCCTCCAGTTCCAAGAAAGAATCAGAGGGAGAAGAGGAGCCATTGTTCACTATTCCAGGACATTCCAGACTACAAGACATGGCTTTACAGAGCTCCTCATGCTCCTTGGACACTTCCCCCAAGGTAGTCTTCACCCTATGCCAAAGAGCTGAACAACTACATTATTGTGTACTGGACCTCAGAGAAAGAAGGTTTAACACCTTGTCCAGATCAGCCAGCCTTCACTGAGAAGTCCTCTGTATGTTGCTGAGACAGCAGCACTCCTTAACTGAGTTCCAACCAGCACCTGCTACAGGGATCTGTCCAAGTTCCAGACAAACCTTGCCTTGCCTTGCCTGTAGTGATCCCACATAGCCTGACATGACTCTATTGGACATGACCCTGCCCTTCCAGTAAGCGTCACTGCTTCAAATCATCATCCCCTGAGAGCCTTGAGCCAAGACAGGACAAAAAGCATGCAATGAAGCCCCAACAAATACTTGTGGACTGAATGAGTTTGGTTTATTGGCTTTTTCTAACACAAAGAATACCATGGGAAAACAGAGGGGGGAAATCCAAAAGAAAAGTTCAGCAGGCTTCACTCCAGTGTGCAAATGCTGCACACTGAGATGACAAATCCATAAGAAGTTCTAAAATAAAAAATAAAAATATGTATTGTATTGTTGTATTTAATGTTTCTCCCCACTTCATTCCAGAGGGAGAGGCGGGTAAGAAATAAATAAAATTATTATTATTATTATTATTATTATTAAAATAAATCAGCACTCACTACATTGTTTTTACATGAGTAGCTGCTCCTGCTTCACAAACACATCCATGATTCATCAGAACCAGGTTTCACTCCTGGCAATGAAAGTTTCCTTCAGAGATAAAATAGGTCACATAATTATATTTCCCTGGACGAATTTCCGTAGGTAAAGGAGAATGCAAGTGTTTGACATACACGGACCTCTAATCTCAACTGTTCCATGACTCTTTCCTCTAGGACTAACATGGCAACAGGACTAGTGAATGTGTAAATTGAATCTCTGTGAACCTTAGAAGCTAAACAGAACTATAGTGGGATTTTTGTCCAAAGAGACGTGCACAAGATCCAGTCCATGTTTACTTGGGAGTAAGCCTAACTATGTTCAGTGTGACTCTCTTCCAGGTAAGCATGCACAGGATTGCAGCTTAAGGCTGCTATCCTATGAACACTTACGTAGGAGTCAACCTCATTGAACTCTGGGAATTACTGAAGAAACCTGTGCAAGGTTGCACTGCCCATCAGTGGAGGTTGGTGGCTCCAATGTCAGTGGGGTCGTGAATCTGTTCTGGAAAGCTCCTACAGAGTTCAGACTGGTTATGACTGAAACCTGGAGTGGATTTACTGCCTCACTAACGTCAGAGCCACCAGCCTCCACTGCTGTACGTTACCCAATGTATAAGTTCTTAAGGCATAGCCTTAAGGCAGCTGATGTGCATAAGCAGGCCCAGGTCTGATCAGTGCCTGTATCTTTTGCAACTGACACACAATGTTCCATATCTACAGAGCATGCTCAGTCTTCACTATGCCTTTCTTGTTCTTTTGCCCCCATTGGTTTTTAAAAATATTTTTATTTTGTCAAACCCAGGGGTTCCCCCAAGCATATGGATACCACCCATGTGTTTCTTACTTTTGTAAGCACACACTACCCAAATTCGCTATTAGTGGGAACGACAGGGTTGTGTTTATTAACAGTTCCCCACCTCTCTCTATAAAAAAAACCCCTCTACCTTGTGATTATTCTTTATACATGATTATACTTCAAGAACACCTATTAGTATGAAGGAACAACAGCAAATGTTCTTTAAAATAGATTGCCACCTCTTTTATTTGCAGTTTAATCTTGAATATATTTCAGAGTGGGTCTTTGAACCATTCTGTGATCTTACACACACATATACAGAGAGACAGACAGACAGACAGAAATAAAAGAAGCCCTTGCTGGATCAGACCAAGGGTCCATCTAGTCCAGCATTTTGTTCTCACAGTAGCCAACCAGCTGTCGACCAGGAATCCACAAGCAGGACATGAGTGCAACAGCACCGTCCCACCCATGTTCTTCAGCAACTGGAGTACATAGGCATACTGCCTCTGATACTGGAGGTAGCTTTGAATCATCAATACAAGTAGCCATTGATGGCCTTCTCCTCCATGAATTTGTCTAACCTCCTTTTGAAGCCATCCAAATTGGTGGCCATCACTACATAGTGTAGAAGCAAATTCCATAGTAACTATGTGCTGCGTAAGAAGTCTTTCCTTTTATTTGTCCTGAATTTCCCACCAGTCAGCTTCATGGGATAACCCTGAGTTCTAGGATTTTGAGAGGGAGAGAGAAATGTTTCCCTGTCCACATACTCCACACCACACATCTATCTTGTCTCCTCTTATTCACTGTTTTCCCAAGCTAAGCTTACATCTCTATGCCTTCTTTCCCAAAAACAACAACCTGAAGTGATGCCTCTGAAATGGCTACCTCTCAGCTCCAACCCTTCTTTGCATCTGTAGTATGAGGATAATAATGCCTAGTACCAGCTCCAGGTTTGTGAGGACTCTTGGGCAAGACACCCTCCATGGGCTCCGTTCCTCAGTGAGTCAACCTTCTCACTGCCATAGCCACCAGCTGGGCTTGCTGCTCCTCCTCTTTCTCAGCATGGCTTCCACTTCCTTGCTCGACAGTCCTCATGCCAGGGAGCAGGTAAACAGGGACATTGTTGCTCTTCCTCCTCACCATCACTGTTGTCTGGGCCAGTGAAGAAGCAGGCTGACCAAGTCCAAAGGGTTCTTGTCCATGAGCCCCTGCTGGAGTGTGGGCCCTAGGCAAGTGCCTGGCCATGCCTACCCTGGATGCAGGTCCTGATAATACTACTGACCACTGTTATAAGGGTGTTATAAGAATCACAGAGATAGTATTGGTGAATTGCCTTGACTACTCTTAAGTGCTATATAGAAATACTATGCATTCTTCTTTACACCGGTCCATCGACCTGCAACACTGGCATCATCTGTGACGCTGGCTGTGAAACACTGTCTGTGACATTGAACTGGCCCAGTAGTCCGTATCCAACATCTTCAATCATGATTTGGGCCAGACAGATGGTGCATTAAATAATTCACAGTAACAGTGTGTTATTCGTTTAAGCATGAAGCTGAGGAATGCTTAATACTAGCTTTCACAGACCACCCACAATGATGATGCTTATTCTTTATTCCACGAAGGGCTCAAATTAATTTCCAGGTTGTCCATCTACCCGGGAACACCATCCGTGGGGCTTTTACTTCCACATGTGAGTCGAGGGAATCCTGCCTGGATGTGAAAGCAACCAAATACAAGCATGTTCAGGGTAAGGCCTTTAATTCTTCCCTTGCTATAATTCCATCATAAAAAAAGGTCTGGAGGGGAAAGGATTTGGTTGCAATCAATGGTGGCTGGTGGCTCTGATTTCAGTGGAGTAGTGAATCCGTCTAGGTTTCAGTCAGAACTTGAAAGGAGCTATCCAAGGTGCAGCAGCCTCCACTGGTTGCAAGGCGTGATGAAAAACTGCAGGGGCAAGAACTATACCTGGGAATAATTTGAAGATTTGAAGCTGAGCCTCGTAACAAGAAGTTGTCGAATCAAGGTGGCTCTTCTTTTTTTGGCCTGCTTTTGCTAGATGCTAATTTGACAAGCTTTGGCGGGAAGGAGATGGAAAATGGAGGCCAAATATTCCAAAACAACTGACCTCTTGTTTATTTATTTTGCACTTATAGGAGATTAATGATTGGGTTCTAAAGCCTAAAGAAACATATACAAGAGGTTCTTGGAGAGAAAGAGGGATGACAGAGCATAGCCAGCCTCATTCTGGCAGCACCCTACCTCTCGTTCTGTAGGCAAGGTCCGCATTAACCCTCAACCACCTTATAGCTGCAGAACAGAAGCAATTAACTCTCTGCATTACTGATCTGTTTGTTGCTGGAGACAGACCAGTCACAGTTACTAGATCCATAATGTAGAGGTTTGTTTGTTTGTCTTGGTCTCTTTTGCCTCTGCTTCCATTTTGGGGGAATTAGTAGGGGAGGATTTTCTTTTCATGGTAGTTAGTGAAGCTGTTGTAACAAAGGAGTTATGTGCTCCCTGTAGCAAGCCCCGGTCTACCGTCTGGCCACAGCATTCTGGACCAGCAGCAATAATAATTTGTCAGGGTCTGCAGGCCAAATCTGAGTGGAGCTGAAGCCAATGTTAGGAAGGATCAGAGTAAAAAATAAGTGGGGCCAACCTTTTTCTCCCTTTTTCTGACACCCCTTTTTCTGACACCCCTTTCTCTCTCTTTCTGACATCCCTTTCTCTCTCTTTCTGACACCCCTTTCTCTCTCTTTCTGACACCCCCTTTTCTGTCTGTCTCTCTTCCTGACAGCCCTTTCTCTCTCTGTGTCTCCATCTCTTTCTTCTTCTCAACCCAGTTGGGGCCAGGGAAGAGGCAGATCATTCTTGCCAGGGGTCTGAACAATTTGAAATTAGGCCAAAGGCCACAGATATTGGGTCAAGGGCTGCAGGTTGCCCACCATTGGCTTTGTGCCTGCCCTAAGTACATCCATCCATTCTTGCCTTTAGCTCAGGTCCAGCCCTAGCATCTCCAGCTCCAAAGATCAACTAACAGGTGATATAGAAAGCCTCTGACAGTTGGAGAAGACAATACTGGGTCTAATGGACAGGTACTCTGATCTGGTATGAGGCTGCTTCCTACATTCCCTCTCTCTCTCTCTCTCTGCTGTTGTGTTACCCTTAGGCTGAGGGACAAAGAAAACTAAACATCTGACATATATCTGCTCAAGACTTTGGATACACCTTACATTTTATCACTTCCTTGCTCTGTAAAGACATAAGGAATATAAGCTTATATCCAGTGGGCTGTATCCAACATTAGTTGAACTTGTCCCATTCTTTTCAATAGATCTACTCTAAGTAGGACTTTCACTGGATACAACCCATAGGATACTACCTTGTATCAAGTCAGACCATTGGCTCATCTAGACCAGGATCCAGCTTCCAGGCAGAATCCTTTCCTATCCCTATCTGGAGATGCTGGGATTGAACCTGGGACCTTCTGCATCCCAAGCCCATGCTCTACTACAGAGCTCCACCCTTTGCTTCCTGCTACAATATAGCCACAAGCCTCTAAGTGAGAGGCAATTCTCTCTAGCTAAGTGAAAATCTACTGAGGATAACTGCAAGCCACATCCAGCATAAGTTAACAGATGGAAACATTTCCATCTAGAGTTTAATGGAGTAGGAAACATATAACTGCAGTAAACAAGATGAGTCTATGCCACAAAAACCAGTGGAGGTTGGTGGCTCTGATGTCAATGGGGTGGTGAATCCGCTCCAGGTTTCAATCAGGACCAGTCAGTACTCTAAAGGAGCAATCAAGGTGTGAAGCAACCTGGTCACAGCCTGATTCACTAACCTGGAGGTACAAATGCTCTCCTTGGAGCAACTCATCAATGTTCATCCTTATGGCTTTTAGACACCAAACGCATCGTGTTGCAAAGGCAATGGGGCTTGCCTTCTTTTTTAAGCCACACACACAGACCAGAACTGGGAATTTTAGCTGGTTCCTAATTTCTGCTTCTTAAGATGATATTTCATTACAGCTTTTGAGAAGAAGAAGAAGAAGAAATCTTTCAAATGTGGATTTCAGCCACTTTCACTTCATTGAATTCTCTAAGTAACTCCTGAATCCTAAGAGTTGGCTCAGTAGTGTCTTAGGTACCTAGGATGAGGGATGCTGAGAACAGCATCAGAGAAACTTCATAAAAGATGGCATTGTACCGGCTCTGCAGTGCAGAATTGCCAGAGACACATAGAAAGAACTGGATTGGCTGAGCTGCCATCCTCCAGACACTTGCTTGGAAGCAAACACACTGAAATCAATGGGACTTTCTTCTGAGCAAAGATGACCGAGACAGAGGCCAGATCTACACCTTGTGCCAAATGATTATGAATGTGGAATAAAAAGCATGCTATGAATAATGCTATAAAAGTGGCATATGGATTGTGCCCCAATATTTACCAGTGCACTTCAATGCCGCTATAAAGCAATAGTGTAGATACAACCATTGTTATAGACCTCTTCAAAAAATTAATTTGGTTAAGTGCTTTGTGGAATCCAACCCAATGACACAAACACTGAGGAAGTTCTCCTGCACAAGCCCCATGGGGAATAGCATAAGACTGTGCAGGAGAAATCCACAGGGGATTGTGCCCAAAGTTAACTAAATGCCATCTTATTGGGCCATCTCAGCATCCATAAAACACCTATCTTCATGATATCCATCCTTCACCAGGATGTGTGATCTTTAGCAGAATGCAAGAAGCACAAGGAGAGGAAAGTCAGTGGCACAGCAGATAGGTTTAATCCAGATCTTACGGGGCCCAGAACAGAATCCTCTGTGCCCTGCACTCCAGTTGGCTTCAAAGCAGATTAGTTCCCAAACCATATCATAATAAAGCAAGGCCTCTGAGTGGTCCTTGAGATGAGAGTACATACATAAAAATGCATTGAAATGAGCAATCTTGAGAGCTTTTGCAGTTTTGTTACAAAAAGAAAAGTAATGTGTTCATAAGGCCATACAACAGCGTACTTATCCTTTCGGAGGGAGGAGAGCAAATCACTCCAACCCTCTTCCATCCGTACACGACAGTCACGCACTATAAGAGCTCACATGTTTTAGGAAGTGGCCATTTTTCTGTCCTGATTATCATTCCATTCAAGCAATTGGAGTTTGGGGTCAGATGCAAGAGACATTTTCGTAAGAAACTACTACAGCATTCCAAGCTTAAAATATGACAGTGAAGTGCCTAGAATTTCAAAGACGCACAGTGGGCAGGGATCTCTGGCTCTTTGATGAGTTTTCCCATACCTTGCCACTCATCCCTGCCTGCTTGCTCCTTAGTAAACCTTGCCACTCACCCCTGCCTGCCCACCCACCACCCATGCAAAATGACTGCATAAAAGTCCAGTTGCAACCCTAATATTGCCCATTAGAGTCCAGGAGAATATTTGACAGAGTGTCTGAAGCCAGCAGAAGATCTTTCAAGATGAAATTCAAGTCTATAGAGACAAACAAAAGTCTTGAGGATGAATCTGTTATGCATGTCGTTGGCTGCATTTTTATCAAACAATTTGCTTTGGCTAAACTATGAAATAAAACAGGAAGCTATTTTAATCCTGCCAAGCAAAGATGGTGCCGGCGACAGCTAGTGCCCTGGTCCTGAACAATTCCCTCTGTATACATTTGGGGAAGAACTAATATGCCATTTTCCCTCCGCATTTGCAAAAAAACAAATAAAAACAGCCTATCACTGAAGAGAGATATCTAGGTTCAAGCATTGAAAATGACTGCAAATTATGCCTAGTGACGTACATGAGAAATTCGACTCAGATGAAAAGGAAACCTTGTCAATACTACGTTGGTAACACTGGTTTCATTGCATAAACCTGCCAGAGTTATGTTCTTTTAACGCATTTCTGAAATTCTTCAACATGCATGGTTTTTAACTGGTGTCCTCCAGATGTTTTGTACTTCAACTGCTATTATTGCTGACCATTGGTCATGCTGGCTGGGGCTGATGTAAGATGAAACCCAAAATACCTGGAGAGCACCTGGTTAGGGAATGCTGATGTAGCACCACTAAATTCTGTTTCGCTACTTCAGATTTGCAGCAACCATATATGAAAGACCCCTTACAGCTTCTTTTTGAGGAAATATGGGCCCAATCCTGCAAGCATTTACTACCAGGTAAAGCATTTATTATGGTGAATTGAATAAGGAAAGTTTTAAACTTCCAATTATAAGCTATTAGTAGCAAAAGTCTAGTTGTTGCCTGAGGAAGTCTATATTTTACATTCTGTAAAATGCACACACACACTCACACACACAACCATCTTGTGTTATTCTTTCTCTGACAAATCTCACTGAGAGACAAATGGACTAGCCTTCCAAGTGGCATATAGTTCCTCAACTCAATTGCTTCCAGCTAAGAAACTAGTCCCATATTTCAACCAACCATCCCATATTCAAATGAAGAGCAAAGAAAGAACTCTTACTACTCGCAGGAGAGGCAAAGGACACAAAGAACCAACATATTTTTCTAGTCTCAAAAGTGGCCCATTTTAAGCACCCTTAAAGTCAAAGATCAAGTCTCGAATTTAAAAATTAAACTTTATTTCAACATCCTTGAAGTGCCCACAACTGAATATTTATTCTTATCTCTCCCCTGAATTACAGTACCTCTGGTTTTCACAACCCACATTTGCAAGGAGGATAATGCAACTTCGCCTGTAGAAAACACCTAGGAGAGACAGGTAAAAGATCCCTAGCAAGATGCGTTTATAAAGCGCCTAGCCCACTATGATTCAGTTTATGCACAACCCAGAAACACATAATTCCCTGATACTACTTTAGAACATCCATTGCAGGCACAGTGGAGCACTCACATACATAGCAAAAAGGAAACCTTTTAAAAATAATTCTTCATCACTTCAGAAACTGGGAGTCACCCAAGCATACTATAAAACCACGGGGGGGGGGGGGGGGGGACCCGGCATCACAAATAACATAATAATAATAATAATAAGATTTTGTGTCAGTAGTAGAAAGCATCTGTCATGTTTTCATACCATATCCTTAATGGAAGGTGAAATCCTAGTTGTGTAATGGGAGCTATTACAGAGAGAGAGAGAGAGAGAGAGAGAGAGAAGAGAGAGGAGGGGGAGTAAGATCAAATGATTGCACAAAAGCTAACACCAGTTTCATTCTCCCCCTTGCAAATCTTCCTTTTCTGCTGTGGTTCAATCATAAACATATGGACTAGAGGCAGGAAACAACCAAGACGTGTCAAGCAGAGGAGGAGGGGGAGAAGGAGGAAGAGGAGGAGGAGGAGGAGGAGGTTGTGATTTTTTTAAAAAAATGTTTCAGCCAGTATAGTAGTAATGAGAAAGCAATCTTGAGAAGCAGGAAGTGACCGTGGCTCGGCTGGACAGCAGTTTGCTCCTCTGTGCCCCCACCCTGGAAATACACCGGGAAGGGATTTCCCCACCCGCCCACTCGATGGGATTGCAAAGGTGGGAGGCAGGGCGCGGGATGGGGGGGCGGGGTAGATCCTTGTTCCTGGAGAGGGATCTTGGGCATGTGTGTGATTTCTCCTCTCTCTCTCTCTCTCTCTCTCTCTGGCCTGGCCCCCGAGCCGTCTCTCCTCCCCCCCCCCCCCAACTCCCAGCCAGCCCTGACTTACTCGGGTCTCCTGCTCAAGACGCCTTTGCCGATGGCCTGGGGGCTTTTGTGCTGGAGGAGGGCCGGGCAGCCGCTCTTCTCCCTGCTGTCCTTTTCGTGGTGGTGCTGGTGGGCTTGGAACTGGGGGTGCTGGTGCGGGGCGGCCGTCCGGCTGCCGCTGGGGCTGGCCTGAGCCTGCTTGCTGCTGGGAGGTGGCGGCGGCGGCGGCGGCGGCAGCGGCGGTTGCTGCGGCGCCGGGAGCTGTTGGTGGTGCTGAAGCGGCTCCTGCTGCTGCGGCTGAAGCTCCGGCTGCGGCGGCTGGCTCTGTGGGGGACCCGGGCAAGGCGGCGGAGGAGCGGGGAGCCTCGCTGGCGGCGGCGGAGGCGGCGGCGCTTGGTCCGGCAGCGCGTACTGCTGGCGGAGGCTGCGGTTCTCGGTGCTGAGTTCGTCCAGGCGCCGCTCCAGCTCGTCGATGCGCTGGCGCTGCGTGTGGATGAGGCTCTGCTGGTTCTGCACGATGGCCGTCAGCTCCTTCAGGTAGAGCACGGCGCGCACCGGGTTCTCCAGCAGGCTCTCCATGCCCCGCGGCCGGGGCCCGGCGCCCGCTCGCCCTGCCGGCCCTGCGCGCTTCTCTGCGCCTCGCCTCGCCGGGCAGGGGACTCCGGCGGCGGGCAGGCGGGCTCGTGCTCCCGCTCCTCCTTGGCGCGCGCCTTCGCCGCCTTCGCCGCCGCCGCCGCTCGCTCTGCCGCTCTCTCGCCCGAACCCACACGCAAGCCTTCCACACGCAGCCAGGGAGGCTGGCGCCAGCCTCGCTCCCTTCGCGTCATGACCGGGCGGGGCGGGGACAGGGCAAGGCTCCGCCCCTTGGTCGGGGGGGACCGCCCTCTCCTCTCGCCGGCTCTGCGGGGGGAGGGAGGGGGAAAGGCCAGGTCTCTCCACCTGCGAGGGGGAGAGGGCTGCGAAGGCGGCGCGGGGAGGAGGCAGGGCGAGGGAGGGAGGGAGGCGAGGCAGCAACGTCATGCGCGGGGGGCCGGAGGACGAGGAGGAGGAGGGGTTAAAAGAGGCCTGGATAAGCGTGGCGCACTTTGCGGAGGGGAGGGGCGTCACGAACCGGGGAAGGGGAGGCAGAGGAAGTAAGGGGGAAACGGAGAGGAGGAAGCCTGGGGCGAGGACCTGGGGGGCATGCAGCCGCTGGACATGGGAGGGCATGAAGGAAAGAGAGTGGGGAAGGAAGGAAGCGGCGGAAACAGATAGGAGAGAGAAGAAGGGAGAAAGGGAGGACTTGGGATCTTTAGGAAGCAGCAAGATTACTTAGGGGCAGTGGAGGCTGGTGTCACTGGGGCGGTGAATCCGATCTGGGTTTCAGCCAGAACTCTAAAGAAGCCATCCAAGGTGCTGAACCTAGTTTGAGGGCGGGGCTCAGCACCCTGGACAGCTCCTTTAGCGTTCTGGCTTCTTCAGAGGGAAAGCCGGGATGGATTCATTGCCCCATGACATCGGAGCCACCAGCCTCCACTGCTTATGGGGGATGGGAGAGAAGGGGAGAAATGAGAGAGGATACGGGATAGAGAGGCAAGCCGAGAAACCAAGGGGTAGTACTTGGGAAGGAAAGGGACGTCCAAAAGTAAATGTGCATGAGAGCCGAGAAGCTCTGGCCCCACGACTTCTCGTTCGACCCAGCCATGAGACTTGCACGGCTGCTGCTAAGGACCACCTTCCCCCATATGTCCCATCTCATTCACTCCAGTTAACATCAAAGGTCCTCCTGCAGCTCAGTATGTCTCCCACACAGACATAGGGCATGGATTGAAGTCCAGGTGGGTACAAACGACAGGGCCTTTTCAGTTGTGGTGCCGGGTCTGTGCAGTGCCCTCCCCAGGGAAGCCTGCCTGCCAGGCTCCATCTTTAAATGCCAAGGTGTGGCTTTTCTTGGCAGCTTTTGACAGAAGTTGATTCCTAGTTATGGAGTGTTGGTTTTTTTCTGCAAAGGGGAGGGAAGCCCCCTTTTATCTGCTGGTTGCCGGCTGGGGTTGCAGTCTAACACACCTGGAGGGCCGTTCTACAGAAACCTCTGCAAAGCATTTCTTCCCAGGCCTACTCTGTTTCTGTGTGTGTGTGTGTGTGTGTGTGTCCTCTGTGCTGGTTTTCCTGGCTGCTTTTGCAAATGCCATGGAGCACTTCTGACTTACGACCCCATTAGCAAGTAAAGGCGTTACATCATAGAAACCCCACAGCCTCTTTATATCAGGGCCGGTTGCCTTTGTTCTTCTAGTCACAGGAACTAATTTTCTAGAATCTCTCCACCCCCCACCCCAGCTTGGTTATCTACCACGCTGACATTTAAACATACAGATTAATTTTGGCAGCTTTTTTGGATTGGCTCCTCCACTTCCTCTCTATCCATGCAGCAGAACATAGAATAGAGCACATTTGTTGTTATTCTTATTTATTTATTTGTTTGTTTGTTTATTTCTATACTGCCCAATAACTGAAGCTCACTAGGTGATTCACAACAATTCACAAGATAAAATACAGTATAAAAATTTAAATATATACAACAATTTAAAACAATTTAAACAGCTTAAAAAGTCAGGCCAGACCCTGTTTTGATGGAATTAGGGGATAGATGGGCCTGTTAAATGTGCCATCAAGCCATGTTATAAGGGATACTTGGATGAGAAGGTTTTGCTGTCTGTGAAATATAAATAAATTCTTGTAATTGTTCTGAAATTTATATATATATATATATATATATATATATATATAATGCAATTTTTATGCAGATTTGTGCCTCATGGGCCTAGGCCCCAACTCTATTAAGTGCCTAGCAGAGCCCCTTTCACACAAAATAATTTTCTTTTGTCATTACTTTACCAACCAATGTGTGGTGATGACCACTGTCTTTTAAAGGGGATTGAGTCAAATAAGTCCATCAGCATCTAACAGGCATGATAGAAAAAGTGAACCTCCATTTATGCTGCTGAATATCAGTTACTGGGATAGGAGGGCAATTCATGCCTTGAAGATGAAACCTTTGAGCTGATTCAACAGGGCTTATTTTACACCCATCGCTATATTGTGCAGTGTGTGTGTGTGTGTGTGTGTGTGTGGTTTGTATATTTCAGGAACCTTTGCATATTCTTTGAATGGAGGCACACTGTACATCACAGGTCAGAGGCAAAGCAAGTTCTATGGGTTGGGCCAGTAACAAAGGTCAATCTTTAAGGAGGTAGCCCAACTTGCCTAACATTAAGATGAAAAGCAGGCAAAGTACAAAAATAGGTAGGGAACAAAAGCCAAAGCGAGAGCAAAGTGGATGACAATACAGGTGGATTTCAGTAAAGAAGTGGTTTCTTAACCATGTAGGTCATAAGCAGGACCGACCCTACTATTAGGCACAGACTGAAGCCATCATTTCATGCTGCAGATGCTAGGAGTTAGAGGAAAGGTGTTAGAGGAGAGAGCTGTGGACCACGCACAGTGGTGGAAGATGCTGCTCCACTGCCAGCATCAAAGAAAGATTCTACAACCTGTCCTGGGATGGCACTGGTCATGAGATCCCACCTGCTGCCAGGCTCCAGTCCTCCACTAGGCAAATTCTCATCTCTTGGCCCAACTCTTGCTAACTCCCTCCCCTCTGTTATACACTGTAACTAAGCCAACCTATCGGGAAAGAGTTGCAATGTGCCAGATGTAATTGCTGTGATTTGAATATTGTCGTAGAAAGATCAGCAAGATCCCTGCAGTTTGAATTGGCTCAGTTCCTCCTGATAATTGCCATAGGAATCATAGTATTTCTTTACTAGCAAAAAGTCTCCATCACAGTGTTTCCCCCAGGAATTGAAATGGGGGGGGGGGGTTGAATTATCCGGAGGGTGTGGGCTGAGGGGTAAAATCCTTCTCCCATGGCAAATATGGACTCATTTTGTATGGCACAATAGGAAAACAACAACAACATGAAACATGATTCACAACCATAACTATTTCATTTGATTTCACTTATGCTGTAATTAAAGTTCACTGTATTTCCATCTTTCTCGTTTTCCTCTTGTCATTTTACCGAAATCAGCTAATTAATTTCTCAAATGCAATGGCTTCTTAATCAGGCATTTCTCATGTGCCTAGTAAATCCAGCCTTTCAAGTGATACACTTCATAGTTCATTCACTTGATCACGCAGAAGAAGTCTTTTTTCAGAACATAACATTCTATTCAGTGATGAGGGAGGGGGCAGTAATAACTCAACTATAACTTCTGTTTGGAAGTTGCCAGAGATTAATTCCAACTTCCTTCATTCCAGGAAACATAGTACCAACACTGAGTCAAAGAAATGAAATGTTCTCAACTAGAAAATTACAGCACTTCATATGACAAGTTGAGCTGGGTCGGGGGGAGCAGGGTGACCAGAAAAGAGGATTAGGACTGCCCTGCCTCCATCGTCATGTTGGGTGTAAGCGTGGCTTCTATTCTGCTTTGACAGGGATGGGGGGGGAACAGACAACTCCCCCCTCCTTGCAGGATTCATGTGACCCAGTGTTGGAGTGGAGGGCAGTTTTTGCTTTTGCTGCAAAAAGAGTCCCAAGTGCAAAGTGTTGCCATTCCATGAAGTAACCATGAAGACTCTATAGGGATACCTTTGGCTGAAGGCTAATTTTGACCCAGTGACTCCAGTCATTAAGAATCAACTCCAGTCCTATCTGCAAAGTTCTCCTCTTTCAGCCATGTTGTCTAATCCTGACTTCTGTTTCTTGGCCACACTACAGCAAGAGTGGGGATCGGATGGCTCTCCAAATGCTGTTGGACTATGACTTTATTTATATATTATATTGTTGCATTTATATCCCACCTTTTTTTCCTCCAAGGAACCCAAGGTGATGTACATAATCCTCCTCCTCTCCTTTTTATCATCACAACAACCCTGTGAGGTAGGTTTGGCTGAGAGTCTGTGGCTGGCCCAAAGTCCCCCAGTGAACTTCCATGGCCAAGGGAGGACTAGAACCCGGATCTCCCAACTCCCAGTCCAACACTTTAGCCACTACACCACACTGGCTCTTATCATCCTTGAGCATTGACCATGCTGGATGTGTCTGATGGGAGTTGGAGACCACAACATCTGTAAGACCACAGTTATCCCACCACTGCACTACTATATAGTGTAGAATGTGGGAAACAGGGTTGTATGCCAACAGATCTATGTTCTTTCTACAGCCTACCAGAAGACTGAGCTTTAAGTATGATGAATAATTTCTCTCTGTGTGTGATCTTTTTTTAAGTAAAGAAAGAAATGTTGTCTCACACCCAACTGGCCAACTGGCTATCGCCCAATTAATCTTGTTAATGTGATGGAGGCAGCTTATGAGAGTTCTTTGAGGGTGTCAATAAACATGTGGACAGGGATGATCTGATAGACATTGTTTACTTGGACTTCCAAAAGGCTTTTGATACAGTCCCTCACCAAAGATACCTGAGCAAACTTGTGGAATAGGAAAAGAGGTTGTCTTATGGATCAGTAACTGGTTAAAGAATAGAAAACAAAGAGTAGGAATAAATGATAAATTCTCCCAATGGAGGGATGCAAACAGTGGGGTCCCATAGGGGTCTGTATTAAGACCAATGCTTTTCAACTTGTTCATAAATGATCTGGAATTAGGAGTGAGCAGTCAGATGGCCTGGTTTGCTGGTGACACCAAATCATTTAGGGTGGTTAAAATAAAAGGGATTGTGAGGAGCTCCAAAAGGATCTCTCCAAATTGGGAGAATGGGCATCTACATGGAAATGTGGTTCAATGCAAGCAAGTGTAAAGTGATGCATGTTGGGACAAAGAATCCCAGCTTCACATATACGGTGATGGTATCTTAGCTAACAGTGACTGATCAGGACAGAGATGTTGGTGTTGTGGTGGACGACTCAATTACAATGTCAATCCAGTGTGTGGCTGCCATGAAAATGTCAATTTCCATGTTAGGCATAATGAAAAGAAAACTGCCAGGATCCTACTCCCCTTATACATATCTATGGCATGACCACACTTGGAATACTATGTAACTTCTGGTCACCACACCTATAAAAAGAATATTGTAGAGCTGGTAAAGTGCAGAAAAGAGCAACCGAAATGTTCAAGGGGTTGAAGCAACTCCCCTATGAGGAAAGATTACAACAGCTGTTTGTGTTCTTCTCTGTCAAAAAGAACAGTTTGTACACAATAACTATAACACAGCTTGTACACAATAACACCGACACAGATAGGCAGAATAGAGACATTAACACTGGTTGCATGTATTCATAGCAATGAAATGCTGAATTGACACTGGAAAACAGCAAAGTAAGTACAAGGTACTAATTGCAACAATGCTTATTCTTTCAAACTTTCTTCATAGCACTTGTTTTCCATACGGCTGGCCATCTTCTTTGCCCTCCTCTGAACCTACTCTAATTTACCTATCGCTTTCTTCAAGTGTGAGACCCAAAATTAGACACAGTACCCTAAACTTGGGGGAGGGGGGCTTTGATGTTTTCTCCTACTGAAATCTCTTCCTACTGGAACTTGACATGGTGCCCTCAGCATAAAGTGGTCATGAAGGACACCCAAGAAAAGCCAGCCCCAAATCTCAATGCATCCCCCCCACCTCAGGGGAGGTTGGTGGCTCCGATGTCAGAGAGGCGGTGAATCCACTCCCAAGTTTCAATCAGAACCAGTCAGTACTCTAAAGAACCTATCCAAGGTCCAAAGTTCTGACTGGTTAGAGTTCTGGCTGAAACCTGGAGCAGATTCACCACCTCGCTGACATTGGAACCACCAGCCTCCATTGCCCCAACTTCACCACCTCCCCTGAGCATTATTTCTAGAAAATATTGTCTTCCCATTGAACTGGGCAGGCAATAAGGCATCCCTCTTCAGCTATTGCCTTTTTAATCAACTTGGCCTGCGTGTCCCACTCTCTGGATGGCCTCGGGGAAAACAGGCTGTTTGTCAAGGCTCTTTCAAGTGACAGAGAAACTAAAATTCATGGTACAAGCATTAGCGGCACAAATGTACCCACTTGAAATGGAATGGTAATTGATTCTGTGTGCCCACAACACAGCAGCTCAGGTCAGGGCAATGTTTATCAGGAAACTGATATGAGGGGAAAGGGTTAAACCCCCCTCCCCCCCAGCCCTTGTTCTGTGGTCCTCAACTGCTGATTGCAAAAGTTTAAATTTTGGGATGCATTTGTGCGTCTCCATCATAATGGGTCATTCCATCTTTAGTCTCAAAGATGTCTCTGTATTCTTCATATTTTTACACCAGTCCTTCAATGTGAATCTACAATTCTCTTCCTCTGATAGCAATTCTGCACATATAAGACTAATGCGTCACAAGGAGCTCTAAGGTTATTTTAGTCTCTGACCCCCATGCCTGCTTTCACAATGTGTCACTGTAAACCGAGAGTAGGTAGAAAGAAGAACTCCAAATGTTTTGGGTTTCAACTCGCAACATTCCTAACCATGGGGCCATGCTTGCAGGGGGGGATGTGAGAGTTGAAATCCAAAACGTCTGGAGAGCTACTTTCTGCCCACCACTGTGTAAACCTCCTTGCAGTTTGCCATTAGCCTGCTCACATAACCCATGCCTCACACTATCATCAATATCTTATCCCCCTGCCCCAGATTTCACAAACCAAGGGGAGAAAAGGCTGGTACAGACTATGTGGCACAGCGTCATCTAGTGATAAATGCCATGGCATCAAGCAAAATTATGACAGCATTTTTCCGCTATTCCCAAGAAACCAGTCAGGCATGCCCGCTGTGAGACATAGAGTCACTCAGGATAACTAGATCCAAAACAGAAAGAAGTCCTGTATCATTAACAGTAGTGCAGAAGAGAGAATTTCAACAGATGTAGCTTTTTTCACAAACACATGACATTACTGCCTTTATACAAATCTATGGTGCAAGCACACATAGAATACTGTGTACAGTTCTGGTCACCACACCTAAAATAAAGATATTGTAGAGCAGGAAAACATGAAGAAAAGGGCAACTAAAATGATCAAGGGACTAGAGCATCTTCCCTATGAGAGAAGATTACAACAGCTGGGATTGTTTAGCTTGGAAAAAAGGAGGGCAAAGGGAGACATGATAGAGGTGTACAAAATTATGCATGGTCTGGAAAATGTAGGTAGGGAGATATTTTTCTCCCTCTCCCATAATACTGGAACCAGTACTTCTTCACACAGCGCATTAGTTAACTATGGAATTCACTACCGCAAAATGTACTGATGTCCACTCATTTGGGTAGCTTTCAAAAGGGGTTGGATAAATTCCTAGAGGAAAAGGTTATCAATGGCTACTACTCCTGATGGCTAAGTGCAACCTCCAGTATCAGAGGCCATAAGCTTGTATACACTAGTTGTTGGGGAACATGGGTGGGAGGGTGCTGTTGCACCATGTCCTGCTTGTGGATCCCTGGTTGACAGCAGGTTGGTCACTATGGGAACAGAGCGCTGGACTAAATGTACCCTTGGCCTGATCCAGCATGACTCTTCTTATGTTCTTAACCAAAAATAAAGGATAGTTGGAGTTCTTTCTACCAACCAGTTCTGGGCTAGCCCTTTTTTTCACTGTGTTCATCTCCTTATTCCTACTCCTGCCTCTTCAATTTGGCTTTCCATGTCTGTTTATCTGCCCAGTCTTGCTGCCGGGGCTGCCATCAAGAATCAGCATGGCTGGGCACCTGCCAAGGGCCCAAACCCCAGCATGGGTCCTATTTACAAGAGCTCCCTGGACCCACTCCTCATCTTCACCCTTACAGCCAGCTTGTTTGCCAATCGCTTTCCTCTCGCTCTAGCCCAGACAATGCTGGTGGCGTTAAGGATGAAGAGTCGGTGCCACTACCTATTGACTCACCGGCTATCTGCTTGACAAGGACGCAAGATGGAGCAATGATGAGAAAGAGGATGAGAAGCATCAGCTGGAGACAATGTTGGTAAGAAAGTAGTCTAATTGAGGGAGAGGGTGTCACACCCAAGGTTGGTCATGGGTTGTTTGCAGACTAGCTGGGATGGGAGTTATCTTGTTGGCTGACTGCCAGACATTCTCAAAATCAGTGGAGCAGAGCCAAAATTAGAGGGACAAATGGCATAGTATAGGCATCCCTAGGACATCGCCCCCAATTTGGAACCTCAATGCAGGCTGATCCAGAAAATGCTACGTAAACCAGAGCCTTGGAGTGAGTTCATCACTGATACTAAGCAGGTTCCCAGTGTCTGAAGGGGTACATGCCTTATCATTTTGCTCTGAAGTTGCTTGCCACTATCATTAAATTGCAGTGTTCAGCTTTAATCTTCTCTGTTGATTTGCTTATGTTTAATCAATGGTTAGCCTTCACCCATTTGTGTGTTTACTGTATTCTGAATCCTAAAAAAAACCATTGCCTCTTGGCAACACACAAGGCCAACTGATGGGATGTGCAGTTGGGGGAGGTCCCAGGTTGGGGTAAGATGGGCTATACAAGGGTGACCATACGAAAAGAAGGACAGGGCTCCTGTATCTTTAACAATTGTATAGAAAAGGGAATTTCAGCAGGTGTCATTTATGTTGCATTTGTATGCATGACGCACATGGTGAAATTCTCTCTTCATTGCAATAATAATAATAATAATAATAATAAAAAATAATATATTTATTTCTTGCCCACCTCTCCCTCTGGATCGAGATGGGGAACAACATCACATATAAAATACATAAAACTGATTAAAAGCACATAAAACTAATACATTATAAAAATACCAATACAACTCTTAAAATTCAACTGGGTGGGCCTGCTGCAGTTAAAGCTGCAGGAGCCCTGTCCTCTTTTGTATCTGGTCATGCTAGGCAGGGCTCCTGCAGCTTTACCTGTTGTCATGAAGAAGGAATTTTACCAGGAGCTGCATGCATACAAATGACACCTGCTGAAATTCCCTTTTCTATATAACTGTTAAAGATACAGGAGACCTGTCCTCCTTTCCATATGGTCACCCTAGGCTATACTCTGGCCTATTACCCAATATTTACAACCTGGCCTGCTCCTGCCTGCAATCTTGGCAGTTCTAATCCTGCCACTACCTTGCTCACTACACATGTCCTACTTCCAGCTCATGCACAAGGAGACCGACATGTGTCCCTTTCCATAACAGAGACCATGATAGAAACATTGCACTGTGGATAAAAAATGACATCCCCCCCCATAAAAGCTCTTGTGGGCATTCAAGGAGCGGGTTCTTAATGCAGCGTACACCTTCAAGAGAAGCTTAGGAATTCCAAGCACGGCTGATGAAAGAGAAATGACATAAGTCATTTATGGTAATGTTTCATTGAGAGCTTGGCTCAGCAAGAGATGTCACCAAACTCTTAAGTACATCACTCATGTGGCGGTCATTAGCATCAAAAGAGCTCTCACAATCTTAACGTTTTGTGCCTACAAGAGAGCCCTGCAGAAACAGGAGGAAACCAATTTCCCAAAGAGGGAAATGATGTGACTTTATAATATTATGTTCAATATTGAAACATTTAGGGTGTGCAATCCTGTGCATGTTTCGACAGAAGAAGAAAAAGAACCTACAACTCCCCCACATAGCTAGCTGGGGAATGCTTGGAATTGTAGGACCTTTTGCTGTCTAAACATGCATAGGATAGGCTGACCAGATAAAATCCAGGTCAGGGCTCATGTAACTTTAACAGTTGTAGAGAAAAGGGAATTTCAGCCGGTGTCATTTGTATGCAATTAGTTCCTGGTGAAATTCCCTCTTCATCACAACAGTTAAAGTTGCAGGGGCCCTGCCTTCTTTTGTATATGGGCACTCTAGTATAGTGCCTGCAACTTTAACTGTTGTGATGAAGAGGGAATTTCACCAGGAACTAATTGCATACAAATGACACCAGATGAAATTCCCTTTTCTCTACAACTGTTAACGTTACATGAGCCCTGACCTGGATTTTATCTGGTCAGCCTAGCATAGGATTTCATTCTTAAGGTGTGTTAAAAGCAACAACCAAATGCATTTCATTGAATTTTATTGGCCAATTGATTAATCAATTGATCGGCCAATAAAAATACTACAGAATACATGTCAGACCAACAGGCTTGGTGGAAACCCAAGATTTGCCGAAGGAAAAAACTAATTCTAGGGGACTAGGGAACCCTCAAGACAGCTCAGTGAGGACGGAGCATGCTCACTAGTCAAGGAATGCTCTTTAACCGTAGGGGTGAGGGAAATCAGAAAACCAGGGGTGTACACAGGAATGAAACGGAGTGGCTTGAATGTTGAACAGCAGCACTCCCCTCTGCAACCTTTTCTTTCAGGTTCCACTTGTACTGTTTAATCATATGTGACATTGCTGTCACACTTCCCACAGGGTGTGGGTGTGGGTGTACACATACACAAGCAAAATCTAATGAAGTCAAATTAGAAGCAAAATCCAATTGACTCAAATTCCAATAGGTAAAAAAAATCAAATAAAAATCAAGTTTGCATTTCATTATTAAATGTAGATGATTCAACATTGCATCATAATTATTTCCATTGTCTTTTGCATTTATTCTTCTCCGTCTGAGAAATCATAATTGAGTGTACATTATTAATCTAAAATTAGTGATTCTTATAGACCTCTAACACATCTTTTTAAATAGATAGATAGATAGATAGATAGATAGATACTGATATATATATCAGTAATTATTACTTTGCTTCCAGTATTGAATAAACTTGTCCCATTGTTCTAATGAGTCACTTTTTCTTTCTTTGTCTTGTTTTGGTACCCTGACTCTCCCAACAGACTGAGCAAGGGACACAGCTCACCTGCTGACAATCTTCCCCACTAGGGTAAGATGCATTGCATTTCTATTTTAGTTATAGAATTCCTCTCTTAATGAGCATCTATACACACACAAACGCACACACATATATAAGCATATGCACATTTTATGCAAATCTGTGCCCTCTTTTTAGGAGATGCATAAGTGCACCCTAAGTAGTGAAGTCTGGTAGCTCCTATTTCAATGGGGCTGTGAATCCATTCTGGGTTCCAGTCAGAACTCAAAGGAGCTATCCAAGGTGCTAAACCATAGCAGCAAAATAGGTTCATCAACTTGGATAGCTCCTTTGCAGTTCTGACTAAAAGCCGGAACGGATTCACAGCCCCACCCAAATAGGAGCTACCACCTTCCACTAACCCTAAGCAAACCTGAAAGTTAGGTGGGCTCTAGCTGACTTCTGCATGCATCATGTGGTGGTTCTTAGACTTCTATTTCACAGACCAGCCTCCCCCTACCTGGTATCTTCTGGATGTTGTGGATTTCAACTCTCAGCAGCCCCAGCCAGCATGGCCAACAGTCATGAGTACTGGGGGTTGTGGTTCAAAACATCTGGAGCAGCACCAGGTTGGGAAAGGCTGCAATGGACTGTCTGGCCACTGGCACTGTAGTCTCTTCCCTGAGTGGGAGAAGCAAGAATGAGATACAAATGAGAGCTTTTTAAAAAAAAAAAAGTCACCCCAAATGTAAAGTATACATCTACTCTAATGTTGGCACACAGAGTTTGTAGCTGGGCTGGTCGGTTACATGGTATTTTTAAATATGCATATATGCATGTAGCTGTAGTCAAATAAACTAAGGGGGGAAAGTATTACAGAAAACAAATCGTTTCTGCTGAACATGCTTCACATTTGTCTAATTTATAAAGCAATATGTCTCCCCCTTGCTGTGGATTGTTTTTTTCACCCTTCATCACAGAATGAATTAACAATGAAACAGCCCCATTGAGCTTGTAACCAGCTTACTGTGGAGTTTGGCAGATATATTTCGAGGAACTTTGCCAAGAAGAACAGTGGAAGGAGGAGGTTAGTGATCAAGTACAGAGAGAGAGAGAGAGAGAGAGAGAGAGAGAGAGAGAGAGAGAGAGAGAGAGGAAAGACATCCCCCAAATAGGATGAAATTAGAGTAGGGTGACCATATGAAAAGGAGGACAGGGCTCCTGTATCTTTAACAGTTGTATAGAAAAGAGGATTTCAGCAGGTGTCATTTGTATACATGCAGCACCTGGTGAAATTCTTTCTTCATCACAACAGTTAAAGCTGCAGGAGCCCTGCCCTCTTTAGAGTGACCAGATGCAACAGAGGGCAGTGTTCCTGCAGCTGTAACTGTTGTGATGAAGAGGAAATTTTGCCAGGTGCTGCTTGCCTACAAATAACACCTGCTGAAATTCCCCTTTCAATACAACTGTTAAAGATACAGGAGCCCTGTCCTCCTTTCCATAGGGTCACCCTAAATTAGAGTTGTACTAAACTAAACGGATTAGTGGAGTTTGCGCCTACTTCCACCCTCCACAAAAGTCCCTCCCTCAGTTCCTTCCTGTTTCGGTTGGCAATGAATGTTCAAGAATGACCTGGGATGGATGGAATGAATGCCATTCCTTCAGCCCTCCTTGTTATGCCACCACCAGGTATATGTGGAGTCCTCACTGGGCGTGGCACAGCCATCCAAGATGGATGCACAGAAAGGACACGTGCCACCATCTTGAGCATGGCATAAATGCCACAGCATGTTCCTTTGTCTACAAAGAAGCTCTGCTCTCATCTCAATGGGACATCTGTCAGGATAACAATGATTACATTTGTTTGTTTGTTCGTTTGTTCGTTCGTTCATTCGTTCATTCATTCTATTTCTATACTGCCCAATAGCCAAAGATCGCTGGGCAGTTCACAAGCATTAAAAACCATGAAAATACATTATGCAGAGTACAAAAACCATTTATGTCAGAACATATAAACAAATAGCGCATACACAGACAACATATACCTAAAACCAATTTTAAACAATCAGTTAAAGACAATCCAGGACGTGATTTAAAAACTCCTTATATTCTGTCAAATAGCTGAGAGAAGAGGATGGTTTTATCTATATGGGGTGTCCAGATCATGTAAGAGTTGTTGAAGCCAGTTAGAAGAGAACAAGCAACACTCAGTCTGTGCTGTGAGCTGCTCACTAGACCCTTCTCCAGAAGAAAGAGAGAGAAAGTGTGCATTTGAACAGAAGGAAACTCTCAGATTTGTACTGTGAGGGACAGAGAGAATTGTGTGGCATACTATGCCGCATACTATGCCGCATGCTACAAGTCCAGGAGTTCCTAAGGGAGTAAGAATCAGATGGTAGAGGCCTAATGTAGAAAATGGACTGTACCATTCAAATCTAGCTGCAGGGGATCACATTTGTAATGCTTTCTGAGTTTTTTTTTAAAAAAAGAAAACCCCTGTATGTAGAACAGTAGCGCATCAGGGAGAGGGGTGGCCTATATTCTTTCTATAGATGTGCAATTTTTCTACTGGTAGTGAGTTTTGTTTTCATTGTTTGTTTAGCTTGTGTGTGTGTGTGTGTGTGTGTGTGTGTGTGTGTGTGTGCTGGGGGTGGGGAGTAGTATTAACAATGGTATCCGTGCTTGCAATCTGCCGTTGCACAATCCCCTCTGCTACCTCACTCTGCTGCATGTGCAGATTGAGTCTTTGTCATTTTTACAATTCTGTAAAACAGACCATATTATTATTCCCCCAGTGTAGGCTGGTGTAGGCTGGTGTCAGTGGGGCAGTTAATCCCCTCCGTTGTTTTCATTCAGAACCAGGCAGAACTCTTGGAGAGCACCTTTAGAGTTCTGATGGGTTCTGACTGAAACCTGGAGTGGATTCACCTTCCCGCTGATATCAGAGCCACCTAGTGCAGCTGAGGCGGAAAGAACATGGCTCCCTAGAAAGTTCAGTGCTGAAAGAGTCACTCCTTTGGTTTGCCCCTCAATCTCTTCCACTGCTGCACTGACACGCGACTTGTAGGTACTTTAGATAATGGCTTTTCATACCTCCAGAATTTGCGTATGCATAAATGTTAAACTTGAGGTTTCAAAGCTGCTTTTGTGTTGTTTTGTACTTCATTTCATACACGATTAAATCGCTGAAGGACGGATCTGGCTAGGAAACAACTCGGAGTGTTTCTATCTTTTTTTATTTGCGCATGAATTTCCTGTGCACTGTGTTTTCTTGCCGAGATCAGCACGTGCATACAACACCCATTTTAAAAAAGAAGACGACGACGACGACGACGAAGGAAGGAAGGAAGGAAGGAAGGAAGGAAGGAAGGAGAGCAACTAACCATGACAGAGAGAAATATGATAAAGACAAAATACATTTGCTGAAGAAAAACAATTGAAGTCTGCCTCAAAGAATATTGGCCCATCTAAATCATGTCCAATGAGTATAATTAGAATAACAAATACACGTTGTCTATGGCAGAGCCATTTGTCACAAATTCTTATATAGATAACAAATAGCTTATGCCACCCCCCCCCCCCATGCTGAGAATCCCAAATACAGATTGCAGACCTGCCAAATCTGCCAACATAAATCCAATCCATTTCTGAAAGGTTTCGGCATGTTTATCAAATTAAATGAGAGGAGAGAGAGAGAGAGAGAGAGAGAGAGAGAGAGAGAAGCTGCCTTTTGTTCTGTTAATAGATTGCATGATGCATATCATAAGCATACAGCTAGTGGAGGCCAAGAATGAGAAGAAGATATATCTGTTACTAGGGGAAGCTGGTGGCTCCAATGTCAGTGGGATGGTGAATCCTTTCCGGGTTTCAGTCAGAACCACTCAAAACTCTAAAGGAGGTATTCAAGCTGCTTCCAAGGAACACATTGGATGGCTCCTATAGAGTTTCTGAAATACGGAGCGGATTCACCATCCCACTGACATCGGAGCCACCAGCCTCCGCTGACTGTGGCTGCAACACCACAAGGTTGGTGTGTTCAAATTGGCAGTTCACTGCTGGGCGTGCTTCTGTTTCTGTAGCCAGAGCTGCCATTGGAATATCAGTCATTCCATATCAAATGGCTTCTGGCGTGTGTCTCCTCTATTTCTGTTTCCCTTCTGCCTCCAGCCTCCTAACCAAGGGTGCTGTACACCTCTACAGATTTGACCTTCCTTTTCATAGCTCCTCTCTCAATGCCCTACAATTAGGGTGGTCAGGTCTCCTTCTTGATTTGACAGAGGACAGTCCTCTACAGGGCCATCGTCAAGGGTAGGCTGAGGGCCCACAGCCCATTGAGTTGCTCCTCCTCTTTGCCACTGCACCCTGCTCGTTTGCCTGCCGCTCACTCTGGTCCAGACAGTGGTGGTGATGAGAGGAAGGAGAAGTAGATGTCCCTGCCTACTTGTTCCCTGGCTCTCGGCCTGTCAAGCAAGCGACCATAACAATGATGAGACGGAGGTTGAAGAGCAAGACAATGGTGATGAGAAGATGGACTCACTGATAGAGGGAACTCATTGAGGGTGACTTGCCCATGGGCCCTCAAAAGCCTGGAGCCTTGCACCGGTCCTCTACTTGAAGGACTGGCACCCCAGATAGGACAAGGCAGGTGCCAGGTGGGCCTCTCTGGGAAGCTCATTCCACAACTGTGGTGCCAAAACAGAAAAGGGATTTGACTCGTATCCATTCCAGTTGTCCAATGTAGCTTGCTGGTTGTCTCACTCATTCCTTGAATGAAACAATGCATTTCCATAAGCAGAGCATTTTCTTCATGGGAAAAAAAAATCCACTCCACATCACTGCTACTGGTTAGGGATATACACTGTCACAAAAATGTTCCCTGCTCCCTGCGCTAACTCCCTGAAAGCAGTTAGGGAAGCCTTCTCCAACCAGGGCGCCCACCAGATGTGTCATACAACAACTCCCATCATTCCAGGCTGGCTGGGAATGATGGGAGTTGTAGTCTGACACATCTGGAGGGCACCCAGGTTGGGGAGGGGTGATTTAGGGGATTGGTTTTTCATGGGAGCTTACCCATAGGGAATATATTTTTCATGCTCCCTTCAGATTTCTGGGATATTCCAGGAGTGTTGATTGTTTGAATTCAATTGAGCCATACAGTACAGCTTACCATATTGGGAGCATCTCCTCTCCTTTGGTCTCTCTCTGTAAAAAAAAAAAAAAGCTTATAGCTTAATTTTCACTTTCATTTAAACAAAGACATCACTGCACTAGTCAGACAGGAAATTAGTGGTCGGTGAAATATTTTCCCCTCTCACTATGTTTCAAAACAATGTTCATTGTTTTCAGATATTTCACATAGTGTACTTGGTCATTCTTGCAATTAGCGAAGACTTTAGGTTGGTCTCTTCTGCACATTACTTTTTTTAGGTGTGCACCTTTGATGCTTTGCCTGTAACTCCTAGAAATGGAATGTGAAGCAGGAAGTGATGTACATTCAAGCTGCCAATCATAGTTTTGCTTGACGTGACACCTGACAAGTTTACACTCCGTCACAATCCTGCCTTTGCTATGGAGTAATGTGGGGGTCACCAGCCTTCTGAGGCCAGTGGGCACATGTGGGCACTCTTACAAAATGGCTGCCATGGGGCACCTTAACCAGTCATAAAATGGCTGGTAGGCCTGGCTTGTCACAGAACACTCATTTCTGAAACAGGCAAGACTAAAAGACAAAGTGCAGGTCTGAGCTCCAAGAGACAACCTTGGATAGCTCCTTTGGAGTTCAGACTGGTTCAGACTGAAACCCCGAGCAGATTCACTACCCCACTGGCATCAGACCCACCAACCTCCACTGGGCTAAGTCCAACAGGAGCCTGTTCTGTTGTTGGACAAAATCATCTGCATATCCTCATTTCAACTCTTTTCCTTCTCTCTCTTTTAGGTTTGGAAGACTTTGTGTTTTTGAGTCTCCCCCCCTCCCTCTGTTTTAGTCCTCTGGCACTTCCTTCATAAGGCAACGTTTGCAGCCGCTTCATCCTAATGCTCTCTGACTTCGCTGTCTGAGCCTGATCCATGCCCAGCCCACCTTCCCATTTGCCTGAAAGGTCACGTTCCCCGAGTCCTCAGCACACACTGGGCTTCCTCTAGCAGACGCAGAAGGAAGAGCTCTAGGGCATCTCGTGTCTGAGAAGAAGCACACTGAATCACAGCTCAGGAAAGGAAACAGATGGACTCTGCAATTCACCAGGTCCTCCTAAAGGCAAAAGAGGCCACAAAACGTGGCTCAAAATCATTAAGAAACAGCTCCCGATGCCACAAAACATTTCTCCAAAAACAACCTCCGAGGAAATGCACTTGGCCTGCAAATATATGCGTTCGCATCTTTTAATCAGAAGCAGGTGAACCCCAACTTGTTTCAAATTTGCCAACAATCCATAGGATTTCATCAATGCAGCCTTCCCCAACACAGATGCCCTCCAGTTGTGTTGGATTACAACACCCATCTTCCCCTACCAGCAGTCTCCACCACTGTTTATATCCCTTTCATCTCCTATGGCTCCTACCTGTGGAATCTCCTGAGTGCCTCTTGCTTTCTACAGAGACCATGCCAATTCTTTGCGGGGATAGCATGGTCTCTCTATTAACTACTTGAAAGATGGCTGGCTCATTAAGTCTGAAGTCAATTTGACTCTAATCATCCGCCTGAGGCAATTCCACATCGCAGAGCCCTAGCTGTGTTTTCGCTTTCTGCGCAACAGTCGTGTGGTCAAGGTGGATGTGGCAAAAATCAGTTTATTTGATCCTTACATTGACAACAGCAGAGGGTCAACTCCTCTCTCTGTCTCCCCTTCTTGTTCTTTTATGGATCTGGATGGCGCTGGCCTCTCAAAGCCTGTGCCACCAGCGTTTGCAGACCCTCTGTTGTCTTCCCTTTTTCCTCATTCCCAGTTGGGATACTGTAACTGCTGCCACCCCTCTCTCCATCTATGGCTGGGGGAGAGGGGCAGGTGTCCTATTTTACAGAGGACCTTCCTCTAATGGAAGAACTGCCAGAAGACTGTCTCTATTTTGAAGGTGGCCTCTACTTGAAGGGTTGTCCATCTCAAGTGCGGTATAATGATAAAGAAACATCAGAAGAGAGACCTGTGCCCAGCCAGAGTTAGCACCTGGATGGCCCCCAGGACACCTGTTCAGTCTTCCTCACTATGATGAGATGTTTTGTATTTCTATTTAAACTGTAGTTATCATTTCTAAACCTGCATCTATACCTGATATGCAGATTTGAGGCATACTGAGGCAAGGTAACAAAGTCAGTCTGTAGAAGTCTGGGGGATTTCTGTTGGGAATGAGTATCCCTGAAGGGAGTAGTTTTATTTCTCCAGTCAAGTTTCATTTCCCAGTTAAGTGTCATTTCTCCTGTTAAATTCTATTTCTTCGAGATTGAAACAGTACATTTAGTTGGGGGAAGAAGGGATAAAAGAGTGAGAGAGAGAGCCAGCCAGCCAGAGGGGGGGAGGGAAAGAGAGAGGGAGAGAGGGAGAGAGGGAGAGAGGGAGAGAGGGAGAGAGAGAGAGAGAAATAGAGAGAGATCAGACCATAACAAAGGAACAGAAAGATGCAGCTTGAAAAAGTCTAGTTGCAACTTAGGGTAAAAGAACTTGCATTTTTGCAACTTAGGGTATACGCAAGTATTTTATCATTTTCTAATGATGATTTTTTTTGTATTGTGTTGTGTCTTTGTAATTTTAGAGTTATCATTTTAATAGTGTTCACGTGTTATATTGTTTTTAAATAGTTTTTTAGCCTTATGTGAATATATATAAATCCTGAAGCCATTGGTTCTACCTCTGCACTCCATCCTGCTCCTGGGTTAACCTCTTCTTGAGACCTTCACCTGCCTTTTCTTACCCACCCTCCCACCCTGAAAGCCCTTTTTGCTGAACCTTTTGAGTCCCTGCAGCTCTGGTCTCTTCTCTGACCCTCCACTTCGTCCATATGAATTCTAAGAGTGGAATCCTATGCATGTTTAGACAGAAAAAAGTCCTACAGCTTCCAGCATGCCCCAGCCAGCCATGCTATCTGGAACCTGTAGGACCTTTTCTGTCTAAACATGCATAGAATCGCACCCTAATTTCCTCAAATTGGAAACTTAGGTTGCAATAACTCCAAGCACACTTTCAAGAGAGAGTAACTCCCATTGAACCTTGTGGGGCTTACTGTGTGTGTGTTTGTGTGGTGGGGGTACATAGGATTGCACAGCTAGACACCAGAGGTGGGATGTTTTTTGTGTTTTTTTGTGGGTGTGGGTGTGTGGGTGTGTGTTTTGCTAGAGTTTATGGACTGAGGCCCATTATTTTGATTTTCCTGTTCTCTTGCTGCAAAGATAGAAGCCCTTCCCTTGCAGCTAGGCTGCTTTGGAATGCATTCCTATTAGATCTCCTGTGCTAAGCAAGGGCAGCCTTGTTCAGGACGTGTGTAAGACTAGAAGACAGACACCAAGGGCAATAATGACACTGTCTTGTGAAAGAACTCGCTGCTCTCGAGTGTCATATCTTCTAAAGAACACTTTTTTTCCTGCAGCTCTGCCTACCCTTTATTCCAATCCAGTCTAATAAGATGATACATTTCCAGGCTTGGGCTTCCTTTAAAGCAGAGCAAAACAAGCGGGTACAATCTAGGTAAAGTCCGGCACTTTTAACGTCTCATTGATTTCAATGAGGGAATCGAGCATGTGCTTGAAATCATCCCCTCTAAAATCTATTCATGCCCAGACGATCTCGTGCGATGCAAAGAAGGCTTCCTTTCCTCTTTGGCACTAACAAAATTGAGCCAAAGCCTCTCAAATAATGATTTTAACTGGTTTATTCGTATGACAACGCTCCCCGTTGTAACGCTTCATGCTCCCCGGCCCACCTCTGCCTCTTTTCCAACCTTCCCCCAGTCTGGGTTCCTCCAGATGTTGTTGGACTACAGATCTCATCATCTCTGGCCACTGTAATGCTGGTTGGGGCTTTTGGGAACTGAAGTCCAACAACATCTGGAGGTCTCTTTATGAATTCCGTGTGTGTGTGTGTGTGTGTGTGTGTGTGTGTGCACTCTGGTGGTGCCATTTGAAAGTGTCATGATTTCTTAATATAGCTAGTAACTCTGCTGGAAGATAAATGAAATGATAGTACAGACTCTTTCAATGGACACCATTCCCTCTTCCATGCAAATGCATGCTAGTTGTGTGATATTCTTGCAAACCCTGATCCAGCACCAGCCCTGGATTAATCTTCAAGCCATATAAGCACGCACCGCAGAGTATCGGTACCATAGCAGTAGCTATCTAATTTTAAGGAATTCCAGATTCAGAGAAAGGGCCTAGCGGCATATTCTAACAATGGCAAACTTTTATTATTTGTGCTTTATTTTAGTGCACCCAATCAACCAGCTTTAGGCTCTATGTGTCCCACGACATCATCTGTCATCTGTATTTTTTTCTGTTGCCCTAATTAGCCAGTTTTGCTGATAAATGGCCAGCTATAAATCAACTCAGCCAGGGCCGACTCTCTGCTGCAGCCAACAGATATTCAACCACAGCATTTCGCCTTCCTTCTCCGGACCTCACAGATTCCTGGAACCTCGACAACCCATTTGGACCATCCTCCTGGACAATGCCTGACTGATTTCGATGTTTGGCACAACTAACGTCTGTGAGTGGACCTCTGGACTGTTTTGACCTCCTACTGCTGTATTTGGATTCCTGTGTATGACCTTGGATCAGACTGGCTTCTCTCTTTCTTTCCACTTGGAACTATCTGGATTTTGAACAGGGCGCTTGCCAGTCTCGAAACAGGACAGCCCAGTGGCCACAGGATGCTGGCTGATGAGAGGGAAAACAGAAAATCAGGGACGGGAGGAGGAGTGGAGTGGAGTTACCTAGAAGACATAATGGCTGGCTAGCTGGAACCCTGAATAGGAGCACTCCACTCTGCAACATTTTGTTGCAGTTCCCATTTTGTTACAGAATCAGCCATTATGCCAAAATCTTCTGGAAGGTGAAAAAAAATAGTCTCAAGTAATCACAGTGCTTCAAACTGAACCTTGTCCCTGTATGCTTCACATCTGTGAAACAATCAATCAACCTAAGGTGAAATCCCTGTTTCACCCTCACCAGAGGACTGAAAGAGTGGTGTGTTTTGTTTACCAATCAAACCCTTTAAAGATGGGTGCACATGATTGCAACTGTTATTATTTATCATTTCACATCATTTGCAGAGTTATTTGCCATCTTTATTGTATTCTCTGGTGCTGTTTATTTGCTTTTAACATTTATAAATTGCCCCTCTGCTATAAAGCACTGAAGGCAATGCGCAACATATGAAAACCACTTACAGTTAAGATATTACATTTTTTTTTTCAAAACACACACAATCCCAGAAAAACTAAATCCAGCAGCCAATTAAAGGGAGCTGCCAGAAAGCAATGTCCATTAAGTACCTTCTATAAGCCTGATGGAACAGTTTCTTTCATTGTTCCAAAATTCAGCTTGAGAACAGGGGTGGGAGGGTGTATATACATGTATAAAAATCGGAGCATGCTGCAATTTTTATTGCAGGGGGCTCCCTTAGCTTGAGCCTGTCCTCTATCTGCCTTCGCAATGCATTTGGCAAACATACTGAGTAGTGAATTGCAAGCCTTGTAAGTCTGCCTTGCCCCTCCCTGGATATTTCAGGCAACCCCTTCATCTTTTTTTTTTTTTAATGGCACATTTAGGGGGTTTCCCTCAATTAAACATATATTTCTCTCCCAGCTTTTTATTTCAATTGATTATGATTATGATTATGATTATGATTATGATTATGATTAATTACACTTATATACTGCCCCATAGCCGAAGCTCTCTGGGCGGTTTACAAAAATTAAAAAGATTGAGCATTAAAAAGACAATATACAAAATTTAAAACCATAAACATAAAACAGCTATCATTAAAACACTTTAAAACATTTTAACTGTTAAGCTTGGCCATAATGTCAATCAAACCTCAACTTCAGCTGTTAAAATGCCTGGGAGAAAAGAAAAGTTTTGACCTGGCACTGAAAAGAGAACAGTGTTGGTGCCAGGTGGGCCTCATCGGGGAGATCATTCCATAATTGAGGGGCCACCACAGAGAAGGCCCTCTCCCTTGTTGCCGTTCTCTGAGCTTCCCTCAGAGTAGGCACCTGGAGGAGGGCCTTTGATGTTGAGCATAGTGAACGGGTAGGTTCATGTCGGGAAAGATGTTCCATCAGGTATTGTGGTCCCAAACCGTGTAAGGCTTTATAGGTTAAAACCAGCACCTTGAATCGGGCTCGGAAACCTACAGGCAGCCAATGCAAGCGGGCCAGAATCGGTCTCATATGTTCGAACCTTCTGGTCCCTGTTACCAATCTGGCCGCTGCATTCTGCACAAGCTGCAGCTTCCGAACCATCTTCAAAGGCAGCCCCACATAGAGCGCATTGCAGTAATCTAACTTGGAGGTTACCAGAGCATAGACAACTGAAACCAGGTTATCCCTGTCCAGATAGGGGCGTAGCTGGGCCACCAGCCGAAGTTGGTAGAAGGCACTCCATGCCACCAAGGCTACCTGAGCCTCAAGTGACAGAGATGGTTCTAGGAGAACCCCCAAGCTACGAACCTGCTCTTTCAGGGGGAGTGCAACCCCATCCAGAACAGGTTGAACACCCTCCATCCAGTCAGAGGAACCCCCCACCAACAGCATCTCAGTCTTATCTGGATTAAGTTTCAGTTTATTAGCTCTCATCCAGTCCATTGTCACAGCCAAGCACTGGTTCAACACATCCACAGCCTCACCTGATGAAGATGAAAAGGAGAAACAGAGTTGCATGTCATCAGTGTACTGATGACAACGCACTCCAAAACTCCAGATGACCACACCCAACGGTTTCATGTAGATGTTGAACAGCATGGGGAACAAAACTGACCCCTGCGGAACCCCATACTGGAGAGCAATGTCTCCCCAGCACCATCTTCTGGAGCTGACCTGTCAAGTAGGAGCGGAACCACTGCAATGTAGTGCCTCCCACTCCCAGCCAGTCATGCCAGAAGGATACCATGGTCGATGGTATTGAAAGCCGCTGAGAGATCAAGGAGAATCAACAGAGTCACACTCCCCCTGTCCCTCTCCCGACATAGGTCATCATACAGGGCAACCAAGGCTGTTTCTGTGCCAAAACCAGGCCTGAAACCCGACTGAAATGGATCCAGATAATCAGTCTCATCCAAGAGTGTCTGGAGCTGGCCAGCAACCACCTGCTCAAGGACCTTGCCCAGGAATGGAATGTTTGCCACCGGCCTAAATTTATTAAGATTTTCTGGGTCCAGGGAAGCTTTCTTCAGGAGTGGTCTCACTACTGCCTCTTTCAGGAGGTCTGGAACCACTCCCTCTCATAGAGAGGCATTAATCATTTCCCTGGCCCAGCCGGCTGTTCCATCCCTGCTAGCTTTTATAAGCCAAGAGGGGCAAGGATCCAAAACAGAGGTGGCTGCATGAACCTGTCCAAGCACCTTGTCCATGTCATCGAGCTGTACCAACTGAAACTCATCCAAGAAAACAGGACAAACCTGTGCTCTGGATACCTCACTAGATTCACCTGCTATAACACTGGAATCTAAGTCCTGGCGGATGCCAAAGATTTTATCCTGGAAGTGCCTAGCAAATATATTACAGCGGGCCTCAGATGGTTCTATCATGTCCTTGGGGCCAGCATGTAGAAGCCCCCGGACAACTCTGAAAAGCTCTGCTGGGTGGCAGATTGATGATTTAATAGTGGCAGCAAAGTATTGTTTTTTTGCTGCCCTCACTGCCCCTGAATACAGCTTACCATAGGCACTTACCAGTGTTTCATTGCATCCATCAGGAGTTCGTCTCCATCTGCCCTCAAGCCGTCTCCTATTTTGTTTCATCACTCTCAGCTCCGGGGTATACCATGGAGCCGTACGAGCTCTACACAGGAGAGGGCGCTCAGGAGCGATCGTGTCAACCGCCCGGGTCATTTCTGCATTCCACAGATCAACCAGGGTTTCGACATGAGACCCAGGCCTATCAGCCAGAAAACTCCCCAGAGCCCTCTGGAAACCATCCGGATCCATTAGCCTCTGGGGGCGGACCATCTTAATGGGTCCCCCACCCTTGCAGAGGGGAAAAGCTGCTGTAAGTCTAAACCTCAGCAGATGGTGATCTGACCATGACAGAGGGGTTGATGTAAAGTCCCCCACTTTCAGATCACCATCTCCATGTCCAATGGAAAAAATCAGGTCTAGAGTGTGCCCTGCTACATGCGTTGGGCCAGTGACATGTTGGGACAGTCCCATGGTTGTCATGGAAACCATGAAATCCTGAGCTGACGCAGATAAAGTGCCCTCGGCATGAATGTTGACATCCCCCAGAAACAACAGTCTGGGGGACCTCAACAGTGCACCCGAGACCATCTCTGTCAGCTCACCTAGGGAGTCTGTTGAGCAGCGGGGTGGGCGGCACACCAACAGAATCCCTAATCTGTCCCGTTGGCCCAACACAAGGTGCAAACACTCCAGACCAGTAGTCACATGGACAGGGAGCCCGCAGAGGGGGATGGAATTCCTATAGACCATAGGAACCCCCCCTCCCAGGCCCTCAAGTCTACCCTGATGCTGAACCAAGTATCCCGGTGGGCATAACTGGGAGAGACTAACTCCTCCCTGCTCTCCCACCCAGGTCTTGGTAATACAAGCCAGATCGGCCGCCTCATCCACTATTAGATCATGGATGAGGGAGGTCTTATTTTGCACTGATCTGGCATTTAAAGCAGCATCCAGAGATCCGAGGGCTGACTGATAGGGTGACCAACAGACCTGTGGATGTGAGGGGGACCGGAACAAGGCACAGGCATTAACTGTCTGGGCCGTGTTCCACTTACCTGGCAAGTCCTCCTCACAACGTCATATCTCCCTCTACCCATCACTACACCGATTGGGGGGCCCTCAGATCCCCCCACTTGTCCCTGTATCCTCCCTCCCAGGCACATCCTACAGGCAGCAGGTGGCACCCTCTCCTCCCCTGGCAGTAGGCCTCCGTCTCCTGCAGGTGGTGGTTCTCCAAGGCCCCCTCAGCCAGCCAGCTTATATACCCTCCCAGGAAGGGAGGGGGACAGATGGAACAGTCCACAGCAGCTGGCTCAGTACCTGGGGGGTCCTGCAGGGAGTGGCAGTCTGCTAGGCTGAAGTCCTCAGGAGGGTGGTGGTGGTGGCAGCAGCGAGGCCAGGAGGCAGGCAGGCAGGCAGGCAGGCAGGCAGGCAGGCAGGCAGGCAGGCAGACAGACTGACTCCTCTCCTCCCCTGGCAGTAGGCCTCCCTCTCCTGCAGGTGGTGGTTCTCCCATTTTAAAAACAAAGTAGAATTTGTTTTTAAAATGCTGGAAGAGTGCTTTGGGGAGTAGCTTAGCAGTGGAGGCTGGTGGCTCCGATTTCAGTGTGGCAGTGAATCCATTCTGGGGTTCAGTCAGAACCAGCCAGTACTCTAAAAGGTCTATCCAGGGTGCTGAACCAAACTGGGTTCAGCACCATGGATAGCTCCTTTAGAATTCTGACTGGAGCCCAGAATGGGATCACAGCCCCAACAAAATTAGAACCACCGGCCTCCACTGTGGGTTCGTGTTCTCACTGGTTCCTGGGCAAAGCTTCTGCAGTCAACAGGAAGTATGAATTTCCCCTGAGCTTGATCCAAAGTAGAAAGTTGTACATCCAACCCAGATGCAGAGCCAGCCCTGCCATTAGGCAGTGGGGCAGCGGCATCCTCCCACTCCTAAGCCTTGCAGCCATTCCCCTCTGTTGCAAGTAAATATCCAAAGATTTAACATACAACCCTAAATTAAATTTTAGGATTTTTTTTCCATTACAGCCTGGTAGACTCCTGTTACTTTGTTCACAGGTACTCACAGAACGGTTCCAAAGTAATTGTCACCGATGTCAATTAAACCAACATAAAATATTTTATGCAAAGACTAATTGAATGTGCCTGGCAGAAGAAGGATAAAGCAAGACTAATAGCATGTCAGTACGCATAAATGATTGCAGTGTTCTCTAGATGAGGGATGATTTACAGTAGGGGTGTGCACGCCAAAAAATATCGTCACTTATTGTTATCGTCATTTCGGACCAAAAAAATTATCATCTTCATTCATATCGTAGGTGAACCGTATCGTCTTCATGATAATTATAGTGAAAAAAATGATATTTTTGCAGCCCTATTTTTAAAGAAAAATGCCTATAACTTCTGTATTTTAAAAGTTAGAGGCTTGAAACTTGGTCACAGTGCTTATGGGGTATGCCTAAGTATGTGTATGAAATTTGAGATTGATCCCTCCAACCCTCGATTTTATATGAATTTTTAAAAGATCGTTTCTGTTCTGACAGGTCTGAATGAACGCACGTAGCATTCCCAACTAGGTTTGGATGTTTTTTAGTCGACCAGGTTTGGTTAGGCTCGGGGGTGAGCTGCTATGAATTCAGGCTCTACGGTGGCCAGATCCAAAGGATGAAAGAGCTCCTCTGTCTTTCAGAGTTATGCAGAACAGGGGATTTCAGCAGGTGCCTGACAAGTGGAAATTCCCTCTTCTACAGAACTATGAAAGGTAGCGGAGCGCTGATGGTGTAGCGTGAGATGTTGAAGTGCAGTGGAGGCTGGCTCTGATGTCAATGGGGTGGTGAATCCAGGTTTCAGACAGAACCAATCAGAATACTAAAAGAGCTATCCAAAGTGCAGAAGCCTCCCCTGGTTGCAAGGCAGCCCCCAAAATAGATTCAGCACCTTGGATAGCTCCTTTAGAGCTCTGAATGAAACCCAGAGCAGATTCACTGCCACAGTGACATCGGAGCTGTGATGTTCTGTTTAGAAATGTGAATGTGTTGTAAAAGTTATTGTTTAGAGTTGCAGGTCTGGATAAGTATGGAATGAGTGGTAAGAGAGAGCTGATTGGTTAGTTGTTTGGAGTGCCTGGATTGGTGGAGTGTGGGAGAGTGGGAGGAGCTGGGGAGCGAATGGGATAGATAGAGATAGATAGATAGATAGATAGATAGATAGATAGATAGATAGATAGATAGATAGATAGATAGATATGTCAGACAGAGAGAGAGCTGACAGGGGGTTGTTTTGGGTTGAATTGAGGAGGGGGTGGAGTGTGTGTGTGTGTGTGTGTGTGTGAGAGAGAGAGAGAGAGAGAGAGCATCTACTGAGGTGTTTTGATTGATTTATATACTGAGAGAAAAGTTTACCTTAAGAAACATTTTGAAAGATAGAGCATTATAATTGAAACCAATAAGCTTACTGTGCACGCAATTTACTGAATGTTAATAAATCTTGTTAATTTGATCAAACTGGTGTGGTCATTGAAAGTGTACTGGAGGAAGGTAGTGGTGGCAGCGGGAACCCAGATGCTTTTCTGAGGCCAGGTTGCTGGGCTGTAGAGCTGTGGGGCCTAATAGTAAAGGCACTACAGGGGCAGCAACAGCAAGGGGCTAGGATAAGGCATCACAGGAGCCAACAGCCTCCATCGTTGAAGTGCAAGAGTTCATCATGATAATCCCATAGCCACACCCCCAAGGAGAGTCCAAAAATTCAGGCAGGTGAATAATCCATAGGAACAAACTAGTTCTCACAGTTTTATTCTACACCAAGAGAAGGTCTTGCGTAAAGCTCATGGGTCTCAATTGCCCAATCAAGACCTAGGCCAGTTCTACACGAAGCAGGATCTAACACGTTGAAAGCAGTTTGAAAATTGTACCTGGAGTGTGTTCTGGGACCCAACAGTTGCCAATACTGTTATAAACCATTATAAAGCAGTGGTGTAGTTCCTGCCCAAGGTGCTCCAAAACACTTTGCATTACAACAAGGAACAACATATTTTGCATGGAAAACCCGCCCCCCCTCCACCAGCTACTGTGAGAAGTGCAGCCAAGATCAGAAGGAACCGGGAATTCAGAGGTGGGTGCAGATGATGTAGGTGTCCCTGCTAATAAGGAGTTGCTGATGCAGCATCCCTGTGGGCCCTGCCTCCACTACAGCTCTGGGAGGAGTCGAGTCCTATCTTGCATCTGGCCACTCTAGCAGGCTTACCACTCAACTCATCAGTTATCCCAGCCTTCCCAAAACTGGTCCCCTCCATATGGGTTAGATGGCAACTCCCATCATTTCCTCTATTTTTCACCAGACCCCAGTTATTAGACCTTAGGATTCTAACAGAAAGCAAAGTAGACCCTGGAAACCTGACATCTGTCCACCGCTGTTCTAGGGCACACAGTCAGCTTGCATGGACAGCCTTGCCACTGCTCTGCAATAAACTGGGGGGGGGGGGGCACTTACATACTGCCAAAAAAGAGGACAAAATTTGCATAACATTGGCACAGGCACATTTATAGCTTTTGGTGCTAATTTAGAAATAATAACTAATTTAAACAGAAACACAAAACATTCCACCATAGTGGAGAAGCCTGGCGAGGTGACCAGGTCATAGAATCATAGAATAGTAGAGATGGAAAGGGCCTATAGGGCCATCGAGTCCAACCCCCTGTTCAACCCCCTCCACCAATGACCTAGAGAGGTTGTGGACTCTCCCACACTAGAGGCATTCAAGAGGCAACTGGACAGCCATCTGTCAGGTATGCTTCAAGGTGGATTCCTGGGGTTGGACTCGATGGCCTTATGGGCCCTTTCCAACTCTACTATTCGATGATTCGATGATCTGGGTGCCTGCTTTGTCTGCTATGCAGATGCTAGCTATGGATGGGCAACTTCAAGGCCCCTACATGCCCCTTCTTATGGTTCTTATGGGGACTTTAAACCAGAGTTGGACTGGGCAACCCATCAAATAGGGGATACCTTCAAACACTCTCCTTTGCCAGCTCCCCAAAACAGAAGACTGTCCTCTGTAATGGAGGATACCTGGCCACCCTGCCATTGGCCATGGGAGTTGTAGTCCAACATATCTAGGGGCACCAGATAAGGGGAAGTTATTCTAGACCACATCTGGCACTCTGCTGCACACAGCTGACTTTCAAGGAAGCATGTTCACCACTACTAGTCTAGTGTATTAAGGATAAGAGAGTCAGTGCAGTGTAGTGGTTAGAGTGTAGGAATGGGACTTGGTAGATTGGGGTTCTAATCCCCACTTAGCCATGAAGCTCACTGGCTGACTTTGGGCCAGTCAGAATATAATAATAATAATAATAATAATAATAATAATAATAATAATAATAACAATAATAATGAAGTCTTGATAAAGCCTGCCAATGAAAGGGGCTGATATGGCACACCACTATTTCCTTTTCTGATGAAGCTGCTATTCCCCCTAGGAGGGAAAATACCATTGGAGGAACATGGGGGAAAGGCTTAAAAAACAAACAAACCTCCATGCATGACACAGTCCCAAACTTGGTCATCCTGCCTCCATCTGTGACTCCCTCCCTCACACACACACACTGCTATTTAAATATTCAAAATTAGACACATTAATTGCAGTCAGACAGTTAACATCACACCTAGTTTAGCTTTAAGGGGCTTCAAGGAGTGAACACACATACATCCCCAGGTAGCTCCCTATACTAGGAACCCATTTTAGACCATGAGTTTTCTAGCTATCAGGGGCTGCCTAGGCTAGTGCCACAAAGAACCCATGGCTCGCTCTGTACAGACCTGCCCCATGCTATGGCTCTCGGCACAGTGAGCTTCCAGACAGGTTGGGGGAACTCCCTGGGCTTTGGAAGATTCCCCACAATTGGGCCAGCCTAAGACATTTTGTGTCCTTAGCCAAAGAACAAGATGGCACCCCTCCAATTGTGTGTACAAAAGCTGACTGGCCTGGCAGATGATTCTGTCAAACAGCATTTCCCACTGTGCCTGAAGGGGGCAAGCTAACTTATGGGGTGCAGAGGAGGTCACATGACACACACATCTCTCTGCCAACACCTTGCTGCTGCCTCCCATCATCTGACACTTGAGGTGACTACTCAATAGTAGGGCCAGCCCTGCTGAAGTGGCTCAGCCTGCTCAGCCTGGCCATTGGCTGTCTCGACAGGAAGGGCTATGACAGCTTCCTCTTTAGATGGAGAACTTTGCAAGGGTGGCTGCTGTCTTTCCTGATTCTTATCTTCCAGTTTCTCCTGGCTCAATCCCCTTAGATCTGACACTTGGTGTGATTCCTACTAGCTCCCATTTGGTGGCTGCCTATGGCTACAGCTACAGCATTCCAGATCATTGGCCATGCTGGCTGAGACTAATGGGAGTTGGAATCCAAATCATCTGGGGGATATTAAGTTGGGGAAGGCTGGCTTGACCAACTTAACCCCAAGAGTTGTTGGTACAATGGGTTGTTCCCAGCTGAGGTACCTTTGGGTAGTATCCAATGTCAGTCCTACATAGAGTAGACCCCCTGGAATGCATTGGAATTAAGTTACTCATGACTAATTTAAATCCCATTCATTTCAATGAATCTACTCCATGTAGGGCCCCCTCCACAAGGATGCGCTTTTGCGCCCGGTTCGGGGATTATACGCATTATCGCGGAGGCGCATTTACGCCTAATCCCTCTGCACGGGAGGCGGCGAGAGGCGGCGAAGCGCATTAATTGATGTCCAAAAAGCGCTTTAGAAGACGTTAATGCGCATAATCGCTTGTTCACACGGCGAAAATGCGCTTTAACGGCCGGAGAAAAATAAAAGTCACTATTTAACGCGCATTCGAAAATGCGCATTATCGGGGAGATAACGCGCCTGTACGCCCGTTTTGCGCTCCGCTGGTGTGGAGGTAAAATTTATAATGAGCCTTCAAGGCTCATTAAACGTCTCGTGTGGAGGAGGCCTAGGACTAATATTAGATACCACCCTTTGAATTTCCCTCCTCTATGCCTCCTGAGATGCCTTGTTTTTCATTATCTTTTGCTTAGTTTGCCCGTTACCATTCTGCCGATTGCCATCTCTTCAAGAGCGATAGATCATGACAGCTTTCTGGAAACTTCTGGCTTCTCTAAGAGGCCTGTCCTGGTTCATTGATAAGAATTACTTTCTGCCTGCTCTCTTATCTGTATCCTATCTAACATGCCTATTCGAATATTCATAAGTATTGATTTTCCCCAGACCACTGACATCTTCAACATGATGCAAATGATGTAATCTATAGCAGGTTCACTATGTCACTCAATCACCACAGCATTAAGTCATAATGAAGGATTCCATGAGACAGAGGGTGTCAGGCAAGGATAGGGTGACTATATGAAAAAGAGGACAGGGCTCCTATGTCTTTAATAGTTGCATAGAAAAGGCAGCAGGTGTCATTTGTACGCATGCAGCACTTGGTGAAGTGGGTTTTTTAATGCATTTGATATTATTTGTAAGTCACCTTGGAAGGATTTGTATCTTGAAAGGGGGCTATAAATAATTGGAATAAATAAATAAGACTCAATAACGCATTTGGTCCTATTTCCAATAGCATCCCTGTCCTACAGTCGGAAAGCCAAGGAAGCATAAGGGGGCATTCTTTGTGGTTATCCACAGGCCTGCACCATACACACCCATTCTTTATTCCTTTATTTTATTACCTGATAGTAATACATATAGACCTCTTAATATTGTAAAATCTCTAATGGTGTAATGCTATGCAGTTTTAGACAGGAAAAAAAAGCCCTAACACTCCCTAGCCAGCTACGCTGGAAGTTGTAGGACTTTCATTCTGTCTAAACATGCATAGGATTGCACCATAAATGGTTTAGGATGCAATCCTATGGAACTCCAAGGCTGACGGCTGTCCAATGCAGGGTGGTGGAGCACAGAGGCAATCTTCACCTTCATGCTCCAGCAGCCCTGCATTTTTGGTTAGACAGGTGATTTCACCTATCTAGCCAGAGAGCTTTGGGGCGGGAGGGAGGGAGGCCACACTGTCCCTATGCTCCATTTCCAAGTGTGGAGATGAAGCCAATGCAGAGAGTACCGCACCAGCTAGGAGGAGGGGTGAGAGGGGGAAGGGAGTGCAGTTTCTGGGCTCCGAGGTCAGAGCCCTGGTTCCAAGCTTGTATCCCAGAAATCAAAAACACCCTATGTCCCCCAGATGCTGTACTACATGTCTCATTATCCATGACTACCAGCCATGCAACAAGCTCTGGACAGCCAGAGGACAGATGTCGCAGCCCTGGCCTGATACCTAGGATCTCACAGTACAGCTTGAGTGCCCTGGCTCCTATAGAATCAGGGGGAATAGATGTTTTCCTCATAGCTTACTAGTGCTGTGTTTTTTCCAGCCCAATTTTTATAAACGTCTCCCTGCATCATTTTGCTTGGTTCCTCACTGCTGGTTTTCCTCCTTTTCTTGGTGGGACTACTGTGGCTCGACGGATGCCTGTTCTCTCTCTCTTAACGTTGCGTTTCCCGAGTTGGATTGAATTGGATTTTTATCTGAGGTAATTGTGACGCACTTGAGGAGATTTCCATCAGCCACAGAATAAATAAAAATGAATGGGAATAGATTGGATTACTGCTTCGACTTCATCCGCTGCCTTCTTCTGGTTCTGACAGGCTCTTACACCCACATGCTGACGCTCTGCGCTTGGTTACGGCTTGATGTCTTCTAGGCCTGGCCGATGCATGCAGCGGGCGAAGGCAGTGGAACAGGGTACGTTGCGTCAGGTGGCATTTTTAGTGCCTCCCCCAACATTTTAAAACTCCCTGCAAATAGAAAAGCAGGAGAACAGGATAAGGGCATGAAGCTGATTAGTGGGAGCTTCCAGACGGATAAAAGGAAGGACTTCTTCACACTACATAGTTAAACTATGGAATTCACCACCACAAGATGTAACGATGGCCATCAATTTGAATGGCTTTAAAAGGGTTAAAATTCCTGGAGAAGGCTATTAATGGCTACTAGTCCCCATGCCTCTACCTCAAGCATGAGAGGCAGTATGCTGTGGAACATGGGTGGGAGGGTGCTGTTGCAGTCATGTCCTGCTTGTGGGTGTCCCTGTCGACAGCCAGTTGGCCTCTGTGTAAATGGAGTGCTGTACTAGAAGGACCCTTGATCTGATCATGGCTCTTCTTATGTTCTTAAGATGTAATGATGGCCACCAATTGACTATCAATGGCTACTCACCCTGATGGCTATATGCTAACTCCAGTATCAGAAGCCGTACATTAGTTGCTGAGGAACATGGCCAGCAGGGTGCTGTTACACTCATGTCCTGTTTGTGGGTATTCTTCGACAGCTGGTTGTCCACTGTGTGAACAGAATTTTGGACTAGATAGACCCTTGGTCTGACACAGCAGGGCTCCTCTTATGTTCTTAATGGCAGGGATAGTAGGCCCAGTGTCACCACATGAAACTAGGCTGACCATACAGAAAGGACGACAGGGCTCCTGTATCTTTAACAGTTGTATTGAAAAGGGAATTCAGCAGGTATCATTTGTAGGCAAGCAGCACCTGGTGAAATCCCCTCTTCATCACAACATTTAAAGCTGCAGGAGCCCTGCCCTCTTTTGTATCTGGTCACTCTAGTATAGCTCCTGCAGCTTTAACTGTTGTGATGAAGAGGGAATTTCACCAGGTGCTGCATGCATACAAAGGACACCTGCTGAAATTCCCTTTTCTATACGACTGTTAAAGCTGCAGGAGCCCTATCCTCCTTTTCATGTGGTCACCCTATGTGACATGCACAGGCAGTGGTTAGAGGCAGGATGACCATTTATACTTAACAGACTGCCTTCCCTTATACATCCCCAGGTGACTTTAAGACCCTCAAAGGAAGCCTTGCCTGTCATTCCAACACTAACGGAATGTCACCACGCAATACCCTGATGGGGGGGCCTTCTCAGTAGTGGAACCCACACTTTGAAAAATCCTTGTGCAGTTCGAGAGGCATGAAATGTGACACCTGTCAAACACCTCCTGAAAACGCACTTCTTCACCCAGGGCTGTAATTAAATTAACCATGACGCTCCATCTTACTGCTCCTTGTATTGCTTTTATCGTAATTGAAATGGTTTTAAAGTTGTGTTTTTAATACTGCATTTTAAATGTGATTTTAATATTTATATGTGAACGACGGAGGAATTTTATTATATTTAGAGATAACATAAGTATCACAAATAATAAATAAATAAATAAATAAATATGAGTTGCCGAAAAAGAGGAAATGCATCGCCATGTACAAGGACAAAAAGGACAGCAATTTGCATGAAAATTCCACGTACTAATTTATATGAATAGATAAAAATTTAGAAATTATTATTATAATTTAAATAGAAGTACGATACGTCCCACCATGGAAGAGGGTCAAAAGATGACCTGTGGGCCTTGCTCAGTCTGCTGCCCAGGTGCTCGCTGTTGACAGGGCAACTTCAGGGATCCTGATCTCCTTTCTGATGGTTCTTCAACTTTACACCAGACATGGATTGGACATCTCTTCAAATATAGGATACCTTCAAAACAGAGGACTGTCCTCTAGCAGCCCTTCAAAACAGAGGACACTCCTTTGTAAAAGAAGACCCACAACCACTCTACATTGGGCCCCAGTGCCCCAGCAGAGCTGACTGCTGACTCCTATCCTGTACATTTTATTTTTTAAAAAAAATGCAGTTTTCTATTGGTGCATAAGGTGGCCACATCCTGTTTTACCAAGGACACTCCTCTCCTTTGAAGGGCTGCCAAAGGACCAGCCCCTATCTGAAGGCATCCCACATCTGAAGGGCTGTTATGTCTAAGTTCAGAACGGTTGCCCAGACAGCAGACTGAACAGGCAGTCACTCAAGTCACCTGGTCACAGTCGTCCCCGCTATTGTGAGATGTACTGTATTTTGATTTGAGTTATAATTATAAATTCTAAATATGCACCTAAAAATATTTTATTTATTTATTGCATTTATATCCTTCCTTTTTTCCTCCAAGGAACACAAGGTTGTGTACATAATCCTTCTCCTCTCCATTTTATCCTCACAACCCTGTGAGGTAGGTTGGGCTGAGAGTCAGTGACTGGCCCAAAGTCACCCAATGAGCTTCCATGGCCAAGTAGGGATTAGAACCCAGATCGCCCAGCTAACACTGGAACCACTACACTACACTGGCATATAAATGACATATGCACATTTTATGCAAATCACTGCCTTCTTTTTTGTCTTTCTTTTTGGTTGTGGATTTCCTTCTTTGGGGCGATTTCTAAGCGTACACCCTAGATCAGTGCCAGGCAATTGGGTGGCCACCATTTTAATTTCCTACAGTACCCCCCCAATGTAGTGTCGCTCGGAAACATTGTGGAAAATTAAAATGGCGGCCACCTGCTGAACCAACTGAAGAATGCAGCTGCCATGCAAGACCGCCAAGGGTATCTGCCAGTGCAGGAGGGGGTCCGCTAGAGTAGAGGTGGGCAGAAGGTAAATCTCCAGGTATTTTGGACTTCAGTTCCCAAGAGCCCCTGACAGCAGCGCCCATGGTCAGGAATGCTGGCAGTTGACATTCAAAACATCTGATGATCTACCACCAATGCTCTAGAGGGGACTCTGTCCACATTCCCTCATGCCTAAGGCTGGCCCCTGGAAAAGGTTAGAATCTTTCTGGTTTTCTATTTGTAGAGACATTGTTATATGGAGCAAAGAGTTTCCCCAAAACGTAGGGGGGACAATCCATTCCTGAAGGATTTAGAAAAGAGAAGTTATATTATAATAATTATTATTATTTCAACTTAGACGTCGCCTATCTACAAAATACCCTAGGCGACAACAAAATATTCTAGGGGGCATTGAAAGGCCTAAAAAGTTTAGGTGCTCACTGTAAGAGCGGCAAATTTCTTTACACAGAGGCAGATGTTCACTCTCGCCCACTGAAGCCAACCTGTTATGTCTTACGTATATAAAGTAACATTGCTTTCAGCTATTATTTGTACATCAGTCTTTGAAGTTCCATGTTCCACAAATGTTTTTGCTATTAATACTTCACTGCTTGAACGTTCGTGTGAGTATGTGAGGTGTAGGAGGGTTGGACGAAATGTAAAAACGGCCTAGCCCCTACCAGTGAAGGAATCGATAAAGAAACCGAGCTGACATTCATGAGTTCAAATGCATTTTTGTTGCCCAGAGAATTGCAAATGGGTTTCGGAGGGAGGAAAGAGCAAGCGTGTGAGAGTGAGTCACGGCTTCCTGGTGACTTCCTTTATTTGCTCTCTTCCAAGAGTGTAGCATTCAGAAGCAGGAAGACAAAAGGGAAGAAAGGCACAGGAGAAATGCCATGTTGCAAGCTGCCATTCTCAAGACTGAATGGGAAATGATCAGCTCTAAGAACACAAGCGCACCTACCTGTTCCAACAGCAGTATACTAAGGCCCATGACAATGTTGCTTCTTTTGCTACTGTTCATCCTGCCAGTTCAAAGGGAAAGCACACTATTAGCCTATTTGTACATCACGACAGCCCACCCCAGTTTAATTTACCCACGGGGGCTGTTGTACCACACGCTCATGGGCACCCAGTTTCTTGTGTCATGTAGACCCAAGCAGGAGGGGTTGTTTGAGGGCTAAACAACCCTCAAATAACCCATGGCTTGTTAAAGGATTGAGAGCTGTTGAACTCTCAGACAAAGCCTACCACCTAGGTTCACATGACATGACAAGCCATTGCAAACATGGCAACCATGGGTGCCCAATATGACACAGTAGCCCCTGCAGGTAAATTAAGCCAGAGTGGGTTGTTGTGTTGTGGGAACCAGGTCATTGCCTGCATCCCTGGCTGTGAAGAACAGTTTTACCTATTTCACTGAGTAGGGCAGGGATGAGGGAACTGTGTCTCTCTAGATGTTTTTGGACTACAAGTCCTATCATCCCTGTACTTTGGCCATGCTGGCTGTGGCTGATAGGAGTTGGAGTCCAGCAACAGTTGGAAGGCCACAAGTTCCCCACCCCTGGTGTACAGCCACTCTACCAACACAAGTCTTTCTGCCCAGAACAGTAGTCAAACCCAATGCTTCTATTCTCTGTTTGTAATATGGTTAGCGAATGGGTCTAGGAGAGGGGCAGGCAGTTTGTTTGGGCACAGAGCTGTCACCAGACATGGCTTGCCTCATAATTGGCTATGCTGACAAGGGTTGATGGGACTTGTAGGCCAAAACATCTGGAGTTCCAGATGTTGCTCACCCTGTTCTAGAATGAGGGAGACCTGGGTTCAAATCCCAACTCAGACATGAAGCTGGTCAGGTGACCTCAGACCGATCCTCACCTCTAAGCCTCGCTTATCTCACAGGGATGTTTTGAAGACAAACTGGGAGGAGAGCCATTTATGAAGGCCTAAATTCTTTAGATGTGAAAAGCACCATGTTGGGGAAGGCAGCCTTAGGGCTTTATCACACCTACTATTTTCCCCTGGGGTTGCTTCTGCAGCTTCCCCCAACGTTTCATATTCGAGTCTAGCATTTTGAATCACACGTGGTCGGTATAGCTGCGATACCTCAGCTTGGCCTATTGAACTTTGCCTGTTTCGGACTTTGCCCATTGAGGGATAAATTGAAACAGAAACTAAAACCTGCGACCTCAGGGCGAGAGAGCAGCAGGAGGGAAACGATGTCAAGAGAACCCTGCGCTGAAGAAGTGGAGCAAGGCCAAGGTGGGTGTGCTTAAAACCACTTGTATGATAACAACCTTAGAGGGAGGGCAGGATTTTTTTAAAAAAGCACTGAGGATGGTGGGAGCAAATTCGATTTAGGAAATGGCTTGAATCCTATCAATAACTCTAGGATTGAGTGTAAAAACTGTGGGAAGCGATGTATGTTGCCACATATAACCGCCTTCTCCAACCTGGGTCCCTCCAGATGGTTTTGGCTTCAGCTCCCAGCATTCCTGACTCTTGGTCAAGTTGTCTGGGGATGATAGGAGTTGAAGACAAAAATATCTGGAGGGGCCCAACTGTAGGAAGACGGATATTTTGACATGGCAAAATAGATTTGTGTGATTAATCTGTGAAAATAAATTTCTTTGTCTTTCTGCAAATGGGGTACCCAGAAAAGAACATAGTACTGCAAATTAATCTCACAATGCTGAGTGGTTGCAGTTCAATCCTGCCTAAAATGGCATGAGCCTTTTGAGCTATGACATAAATTTATTATCCATTAGTACCTCAGTCTAAATCTTTTTCAGAGGCGAAACTGCCAAGCCAATTATCAGCTATTCTACATTCAAGCATCTTGTTCTTTTAAAGTGCAACACAAATTGCCCTTGATAAATTAAATTCTGTTGCTATCGGTTCAGTGCTTCAGTTTATTGATATCATTTTGAATTACACTTTAAATAACATTTCCTTAATGAAAAATGACCAGCATCAACTACAAATTGACACTGTGCCACAAGACAGTCTAGCTAGCGAAACAAACTCTCAAGTTTCTAGATCTCTACCACCTACAGTTTAGGCTACAGTTGGCCAAAGAGACATTTTAAGCACAGGATTCTCAGGAACATACAAACTGCAAGGCCTGAACTATTATGTGGAGGAATCCACTTTACATTATTAATTTGCAGGATAAACAGTGAATAGTATAATACAAATTATGCTATCAGAAAATGAAAGCAGGCAAGTTTATATTATCAACACTGAAGTAAACTCTTTTCTATCTAAAAGTGTTCTCATCTAACCTGATTCATGGATTACTACTACTACTACTATTATATCATCATCACCACTGTTTGGGGAAATAACTGTAAAAGCCACAGGAATCCAAACCTCTAGCAGAATGACTGAAGTAACCTCCCTTCCATTAAAAAGTGATCTCAACTAACCATGTTGGACAATGATGATGATTATGATGATGATTACATCATCATCGTCGTTGTCTGGGAAAATATGTAGCCTATTGCCCTCCAGATGTTGTGTAGTTTAACTCCTATCAGCTGTAGCACACATGGCCAATGGTCAGGAATGCTGGGGGTTGTAGTTTGGAAGGTACTGAGTCAGGGAAGCCTGGCACAGAACTTCTGCCCATAAAAGGATGACAACCTGGGGAAAGGAGATTGGCTGCTCTATGCCTTTAGCAGCTGCATAACAGGCAGAGATGGACATGCAAAGCTTTCATCAGCACTGGGAAGCTGCATCTGTTGCTTTTTTGCCTGCTGTACAGCTGTTTGAAACAGAGCCTCTGCCTTTAAAATACCCCAGAGAGGTAGCTGTGTTAGCTTTTTGCAGCATAAACAATATAAAGATTAGCCTTTGTTGTGGCATAAGTTTTCGTCAGATGCTTAAAGTAGTGGAGGCTAGTGTTCACAATTTCGGTGGGGCTAGGAATCGATTCTGGATTTCAGACAGAACCAGTCAGAATTCTAAAAGATCTATCCAAGGTGCTGAAACTTGCCCCCTTTAGAGTTCTGGTGGTTCTGACTAAAATCCAGAGCGGATTTACAGCCCCACCAAAACCAGCTTATAGTGTTACATAAAGTGCTATCCTCGGTAGGGATATATTTACACACACTTTTCTCTATGTCCTGTGTGTGTGTGTGTCACCTGCCAGCTAAAGATTCGTGCATTTGATGAAGTGGGACGTAATTCACGAAGGCTCATGTTACAATAAAGCAACAATCCTATACACACTTGCCTGGGAGTAATGAGGAATGGAGGTACATTGGATCGCGCAGGACTCTCTCGTCTTTGCGCCTGAAAAGGTAACTTTCCTCTCTATTGAAACTCGAACTAGTATTCATTATCCTTAAGAGCTACACACCCACATGTTGTCTAGGCATTTTACATGAATAAGACAGGATAGATGCAAGCACAGGGCGACAGTGGCCAGAAAATGCAGAAGACAAGTCCGGAAGTTCGGGTATTTTGGGATTGCTGAGAACCCGTAGGGAAAAAAAGAGATAACTATTAAGGGCGGAAGTGAGGTCCTTATTGAGCCGGAAGAGAATCATGGTGTGGGCGGAAGTGCTGTGGAGAGAGTGTTACTGCTTTCATCTTCACTTCGGTTGCTAGGGGGCTTGGCTCCGGTTTTTCGGGACAGGTGAGCAGCGGGAAGAGGCTCCTGCGTCGTTTTTCTCGGTTTGGCTTCTTCGCCCTTCAGCTGCCGACGTTAACCAGAGCGGTGGCACATGGCTCCCGGTGGGAAGGGTGTGTCGGTCTGCCTTTCCAGTGGGGCTGTCTGGGCCTCTGTGGGGCAGAGAAAGTGACGGGGGGAGCCGTTGAGTATAAAAACCGGGCTGTAAGGGCTGCCCCGGGGGGACGTTTGGATGCAATGGGCCCCGTGTGTGTGTTTATACGTACTCGTACTAACTGCTCTAGTGAGAAATCCTATGCAGGTTCAGACGGGAAAAAAAGCCCTATAACACCCAGCATTCCCCAGCCAGCTGTCTGGGGAATGCTGGGAGTTGTAGGACTTTTCCCTGTCTAAACATGCATAGGATTGCAGCTTTCATCCATATTGTTTGTTAGTTAAATTTATATCCCGCCCTTTTTCCTCAAAGGAGCACAATGTGGTTTATATGATCCTCCTCCTCCTTACAGACTCACAGAATAGTAGAGTTGGAAGGGGCCTATGAGGCCATCAAGTCCAACACCCTCAATGCAGGAATCCACCTTAAAGCATCCCTGACAGATGGTTGTCCATCTGCCTCTTGAATGCCACTAGTGTGGGAGAGCCCATGACCTCCCTAGGCAATTGGTTCCATTGTCATACTGCTCTAACAGATAGGAAGTTTTTCCTGATGTCCAACCAGAACCTGCCTTCCTGTAACTTGAGCCCATCATTCCATGTCCTGCACTCTGGGATGATCGAGAAGAGACCCTCTCCATTTTATTCTCTCAACAGCTCTGTGAGGTAGGTCAGGCAGAGAGTGGGTGACTGACCCAAAGTCATCCAGTGAGCTTCATGGCCAGATCTCCCGAGTCCCAGTCCAACACTTTAACCACTATACCACACTGGTTGCATTACTACACCACTTGTTATTATAATTAATCTTTGTTATTTCAAATATCTATCAGGCTATGAATGCCTGTCTGCCTCATCCTGGCTTCAGAAAGGTGTTACAGAAATACAATAAATAAATTTTAAAAATCTTTAACAGAGGACCTTGTGTGTTATAGAGTAGCTTCTGGGATGTCTGAGCAGGAAGACCTGTGTTTTTCTTGGAGTGCTTTTCCTGTAAGCTGTTCGATTTGTACTACTAGTCTCATCTTCTCTTTGGTGTTTCCAGATGTGGTTTTTATTATGCCATTACCCTGCCTCATTTACATAGGGGGTTCCAGACAGCGACATCTTCCACTCATAACTCATATTTTCCGACCATATCTTTCATCGCGGAAAATCTGTTAAGGAGAAAAAGGTGGAATAGCTGCACAATGCCTTCTAATTGGTAGCATTAAGAGCCCTCCATCTGGAAGCACCCCGGAAGATCTCCCTGACGAGGCTCGCCTGGCGCCAACATTGTTATCTTTTTGGCGCCAGGTTAAGACTTTCCTCTTCTCCCAGGCATTTAACAGCATATGATGAGGGCTTTTTGTTTTTGTGTTATTGTTGTGCTTTGACCCAGAAGGATATTGTAATTTTTAACTTGTTTTATGCTTTATGGTTTTTAAATTGTGTATATCGGTGGTTTTAATGTTCAGTGTTTTTAATGTTCAGTGTTTTTAATTTTTGTAAACCGCCCAGAGAGCTTCGGCTGTGGGGCGGTATATAAATGGAATAAATAATAATAAATAATACCATGGAGCAAGCATGATTGAATTCAATAGGACTTGCTTCTGAGTAGATATATATAGGGTTGTGCTCTTAGGTTGCTGCATAATGTACCTTCAACCACTCCCTAAGAGATGGATACTGAACAGAGAATCCTCAGCGCTTTTTCCGAACTGCAGTACACGGGTGACTTTGGGAGATGCCATGACAGTGAAAATCGTATAAAAGTAGCATCAGTTAGTAATGTGGATATGCTCTGTGTGTCTGAGCCTGGGCTAAGGATTGTTTTGGCAGCTGAGTATTGAAAGAACAACTTTGAATTCTCTAATGTGTTCCTATGTAATGAGGTCTTTTCACATGAAAGGCTTAAATTAGTTTCTGTATTTTTTGTAAGGAGAATGGGAAACCTACATTGACTAGGATGTGCATCTGGTTTTAAAAAGGCTCTTTTCTGCCTTTTATCCCACACGTGCATACAAATAATGCTGGAGAATTCCAATATGCTTTTAGCAACATATAAAAAAACTCCAACTACCAGGCAAAATTCTGGTTTAACTGTTGAGATTTCTATCAGGAATATTGAAGACCAGTCATATTTCCATAAATTCATTGCTCAGTTGTTTGGCAATTTGTGTGCGCAGCAATTTGCATGGGGCAGTGGGAGGCAGCCCCCATGCTGTCCTCCTCCATCACCTTAGGCACCTGAGTGGGCTGAAAGCTTCCAGGGACCACATGGGACCCCTGGGTTGCTCACATATTCTCAAAGATCTTGGACCGAGATCTTTCCCTGCATTGCTGGCTGAGATCCTTTAATTGGTCATGTTAGGAATTGTGTCTTGCACCTTCTTCATGCAAAGCATGTTCTTCGTCACTGAACAGTGGCTCTAGAAGTTCCTATCAGTACAAATGCTGGGGTTGTTGACCTTTCCAGATTATTTCAGGCTGCCTGAATGTCTCAGGCTTAGAAGGCATTGTGACTGGCATAAATTAATTTTAATCTTGTTTATCTAAATTCTCCTGACTACAGAGTTTTTTAAGTGGGCTTTCTGTGTATTTGGAGAAGTTTTCCAGAGACTGGGATGGACCTCCTTGAAATTCTCACTTACTAAAATTGACATGAGCTCCTTCCTTTGCCCCCTCTCCCGTTTGATTTCTGAGTGATTTCTTTCCTCTCGGGGCTCTGCTATAAATGATGTTGAAAGCCAGTGGATGTCTATTCTGATGAGCATTTTTGTCTACATTAATACAATGTGAATATTCATGCTCTTCCTCCCTTTAATCTGCCTCCCCTTAGATTTAAGGTGAGAATGAGTGGTACCAAACAACCTATGTTTGGTCTCAGGAAAGGTTGGCCCATTTTTAAATGGTCATCTGCTAACAGTGCATTAGAGGATGTGAGAGTATAATCACCTCAGTTATATAAAGAGGATTTAATGTAATGTGAAAGATTAAGGTGTCTGCACTTGCAGGAAGTCAGGGAACCTCACATTAATTCAGCGTTTCCCAACCTTGGGTCCCCAGATTATGACGGACTGCAACTCTCATAATCCCCAGCTAACTGTCAGGATGGTGGGAATTGTAATCCAGCAGCATCTGGTGAACCGAGTTTGGGAAACACTATTCACTCTTGGACTTGATCTGCATGAATATTTTTACAAGATAAAGATAGTCTCATGGCCACTTAGCACAGCAGTGAAATAATTGCAGAGCTTTTGGATAGAATGTCCTTTGCCTGCATAAATGCAGCATTAGCGAAAGGGAAGCAGGCTTACGAAGACTTCAGTATTTCTTACATATTTATTTCATTTCTACACCACCCAATAGCCAAATCTCTCTGGAGGTTCCCAAAGATTAAAACCATTAAATACAACATAATAAAACATAATCTAAAACCTGTAAAAGTTTGATACAGGATAAAACCAGAGTTTCACCTGAAAGGATTGTGGTTATTGGTCCTGATCCAATTAACTAAAAACAAATCTATGCTACACACAGGGCTTGAGTGTATTCCAAACTCACCTAAATTAAATTCTGTAATTTGTGAGCTGCATTCTGAAAGGGACTTGGAAGTTTCCCTATTTGGGCAAAAACCTTTAGAGGAAAATTCCACAAAGTTTCTAAATTGGGATTTATCTGCAGATTTGAAACTATAAAAGTTGGTCTCAATAGTATCTAAAAGTACCTAGCTCACTTAGGTTGTCATCCTATTTAACCCTCTCGCATTTCCTTAAATCCAAGGCGGTTACCAATTCAAAAACAATAAATAACATCTTTTGAAATCTTTGGACGTAGTCTGAGTATAGTATTGCACTGTGAAGAAAGTAACTGTCCCTCTTTAGGGTTATATGTACTTTATTAATCTTGCCTTCCCAATTCATCTAATCAGAACAGGTCAAATCCACTGCCAACTTTGTTTTGTGCTCAGTATGCTAATCTCTTGCATAATTCCATCTTTCGTGCTCTACATTTCCCCCTCTACAACAGAAAGCACAATATTGCACAAGTTAATATTTTCTTTTTCATTTTGAACGTTAAGATAGGCCACCCTTCCCGGACCTAGTGCCTGCCAGATGTTTTGGACTTCAACCCTGAGCCAGCATGGCCCATGGTCAGGAATGCTGGGAGTTGTCATCCAAAACAGCTGGAGGGCACCAGGTTGGGGAAGACTGATAATAGGCGGTACATACTTGAACAGAATTTAAGCATGGCTTAGGTACTGAGGAAGTGAAGGGGTGAGTTGTTGGGGGAAGGGGGAAGGCCACTGAAAACAAGCAACATAAAAGACCTCCATCAGTCAACACATCCAAGGACATCTCTCCTTGTGACCTACATCCGAAGAAGCACTGCTTTAAGGTGTCGCGAGAGTCTTGTCTCTTCTGCAACAGATTAACATGGTCAACCTTCTGGAATGGCTGATGTGCTGACTGTTGGGAACAGCAAGGAAGGGGAGATGCAAATCGTTCAGAATGCAGCTCTCAGGAGTGCATGGCTTGCTCTTAATTGCTGCATCTTGAAGTAGATAGGAGCAACCTCTCTAGAAACGCTTCCTCTCCTTCTACCAAAATGCCTACTACTATTTGAGGCATAAGAAGAAGCTGCAGGGTGTTAGCTGTTTCTCTCTTCATTACCCAGATCTCCAGTTGGTAGTATGCACTGAAGCTCTGGTGAATATTACTTTGTGTAATATCCATCTGTATACGCAGTATTTGCTGTTAAACCAAGTGACTGATCCAGATGATGACTAAGCTTTGCAAGATCTGGCAGCATTTTGGCTGACATCTTCTGTTTCTGTGCTTTGTTAAATCCTGTTTTCCAGTTCCGTTTTGAAACTATTTTGCAAATACAGTTCTGCTGTACATTTCACTATTCATAGGCTTGGAAATAGGCACTTACCTAAGCATCTGTGACAAAGAAGAATTTTCTCCAGGCAGCAGCTTTGGGAAATTTTCTTTTGCACACTATCGGTATGCTATAAATGGCATAAGGTGTGTGGGGATAGTTAATAATAGTAGTAATAATAATAATAATTCCTATGACCTGGTAACTTTTGGGCACACACTTGCAGTGTTAACTTAATATATTTTTCGAGCATTTCAAAAATGCAAAACATGTTGTGGGATACTTATCTTTACAAAATCCTGTGAGAGAGACAGAGTTGCTGTTCTCTTTTTAGAGGCGGGGAAACTGATGTTGAGAAATGGTGACTTCACGAGGGCTACCCAGTGCATTAGTGGCCCAGATGGGAATTGAATCTAGCTCTCATGCATCTGTTTTGCAATGAGTGATGACCTCAGCTGCCAAAAACTATTTTTGCATTCTGAATTAGTATTTAGGACTCAGAATGCCTCACAGTATTACATTGATTGGTAATTCATTGAACAGCTGTGTTAGCCAATCAATATTATTCTCACCATATTGTAGGCATAGGGCTGAAGCTGAGATAAGGTGGGTTGCCTGAGGCAGAAACAAGATTTGAACCTGGGGCTTATCTAAGAGGAGCCGTACTGGATCAGACCAAAGGTCTGCTCTATCTAGTCCAGCATTCTGTTTCCTACAGTGGCCACCCAGATACCTCTGGGAGTCCCCAAAGCAAAGCATCAAGACAAGGTCATTTTTCTTCCACTCTCATAATACTAGAACCCGTGGTCATCCCATGAGGCTGAAGTACTTCTTCACACAGCTCATAAACTATGGAATTCACTACCACAAGATGTACTGATGGCTACCAATTTGGGTGGCTTTAAAGGGGGTTAAATTTCTGGAGGAGAAGGCTATCAATGGCTATTAGTCCTGATAGCTCTGTACTACCTACAGTAACAGTAGTAGTAAGTCTGTGTTCACCAGTTGCTGGAGAACATGGGTGGGAGAGTGCTGTTGCACCTGTGTCCTGCTCATGGGTTTTCATTCGACAGCTGGTTGGCCATTGCATGAACAGAGAGCGCTGGACTAGATGAACCCTTGGTCTGATCCACCATGGCTCTTCTTATGTTCTTATGTAATAGCCCTTTCCTGGTGTTGCTTCCTAGCAAGTGTTGCTAATATTTATTTATTTATTTAGGGTACAATCCTATGCATGTTTAGAGAGAAAAACACTCATGAAGTTCCCAGTATTCCCCAGCCAGCCATGCTGTGACTTGTAGGAGTTTTTTCTGTCTAAGCATGTATAGGATTGCACCTTTAATTGGTATGTTTGTATCCCGCCTTTCTCAAGGCACTTTCATGGGGTTCCTTGGGGGTCTCCCATCCAGGCATTGACCAGATTCGGACCAGCTTAGGTTCAGCAAACTGGAAGTATCATATGCCCTCAGACCATGCCTTGCAGTGCTTTGCCTACTGGCACACTTCCTGATTCACACCTCAACCTCTTTGCCACTAGACTAATCCACTTGAAACAGTATTGCTAATAACTGACATCGCTAGATGCATTTTGAGATGTGAACTCTAGAGATCTTCTGTATCAATCTCTCCCCTTTCCCCTGCTCTTCTCATTATCAACGTCCATAAAATGGATGTACGTGTTGTGATGAATGCCTTTGTTATGAGGGAAATGGGTCTGTGAACTGTTAATAATGTTTGCCGTGGTGTTAAAAAAACAGCTCTGCATTCAGAGGGGGATTGCTAAGCAGCAGAAGCGCTGTGAGGAATGCTGTTTTTAAAAAAATCACATCAGCAGAGATAGCCACGGCAAATGTTTTCAGTGCTGACCCAAACACCTGTGATGATGAGGTTTTTGTAATGGTTGTGAAACGCTGAGCGGCTGAACAATGCCCCAAAGAGGCATGTTTAATATTGCATCTTAAGAGTCCTTGAAATAAGTGGCTTCTGTTAGAGGTAAAAAAAATTTTAAAAAGTGCAGCCTCTAGATCAGTTCATCAGCTCTGCTATAACTTCTAAAAGAGGACCATTTCTCTGAGTAGCTTCATCTCTTAACAGCTACGCTTGCGATATGGGAAGTTCTCAACAATGGCCACATACGACCAGTGCTGGCATGACCCTTCTCCTGCTATGTACTATATCAGTGATCTTCACTATTTCTCAAGCAGGAGAAACTTTGATTCCACTCGAGAGCCTTTCCTGAGTCATGGGGGGGGGGGGGCAGGGGGAAATCTCCAGCTCCCAATTCAGATAGAGTCCTCTTGGATCCTCTCTTCCCCATTCCCCTCAACATCCTCCAAGCAAGACGTCATCAGTCAGTCACCAAGTAACCAGGCAGGCAAATTCTGACAGGCTCGCTTGGCCCATGGACTGGGATGAATCTTTCTCTTGTCAACGTGAGACTAAGGGACTGCTCTGTTCGGTGCTTCAAAATCTCCCGGCCAGGTCCACGTTTCTTTCTCTCTCTCTCTCAGCACCTCTCCAACACCTAAGCAGTGCACGATTGCAGTTGGCCTCTTGAGCTCCTCCGCAACCACAACGAATTGGCTGTTTGTTCATGTGTCCTTCCTCCACCCACCCACCCCTTCTCTAGTAGTCCAGATCACAGTAGCTGGCCCACTGCTAAAGTGAACAACAACAAAGAGTAGCTACTGCAAGAGAGGGAGAGAGAGGTGGAGAGCCATATTTGAAGTAATTGGAGCTGCCAGTAGATCTTGGGCCTTGCAGTGAAGAAAAGCGTCTTATACGTTAACAGCGAACTCATCAATGGTTATGTGCTATCTTCAGTACCCAAGGCAGTAAGTCTTATATGTACCAGTTCCTGGGGAACATGGGTGGGTGCACCATGTTCTGCTTTGTTGGTCCTTGGCCAGCAAAGGCCAAGGACCTTTGTGTGAACAGAGTGCTGGACTAGATGGACCCGCGATCTAATCCAGCAGGGCTTGTCTTATGTTCATTTTCTGCTGAACTTTATATTGCCAATACAGCACCCTCCACATGCAAGAGTGTGTGTGAGGGGGGGGGGGTTGGCAAGCTCAGGGAAACCCCCAAGATTTGCAGAACTACAAAATACCTTTATGGCACAATCCTATGCATTCTTAAACACACAAAAAGTCCTACAACTCCTAGCATTCCCCAGCCGGCTTAGTAGCACTGTGGACTGAGGAGGCCCATTGCCATTCTTCTAGCCTGTTGCCATTCTTTCCCCTGCCCTTTTACGTAAGTCCTCTACCTTCATTCTTATATTTCCCTGCATGCTCCTTTTTGTGCCGTGGAGGAGGATACCCTTATATGGGTTGCTCCTCTCACTTCCTCTGATAGGCAGAGACATGTAGCTTATTACACCATGGCAGAGCTTGCTTTTATTCCCCAGGATAATTTTTTAGAATGTCCTTCACCCAGAGATGGGAGATCCTGACCATAGTAGTTCCTACGAAGGAAGCCCTTGTGGCTGATGAGGTGGCCTCATGAGCTTCACGGAGGCCCAGTTCCCCCTTTTTGTCTTCTGGGTTTTTGGAGGTATCACCCCATTCCTTAAAATATAGGTCGCCACAAACTAGCTGCCAGAGGCAACTGCAATAGATTTTTTTCCTATAACTTTTGTTTGTCAAAGAGCTATTTGGTATGAATGAGCCCGGTTTATCTCATTCCACTTTCGTCGTTTCTATAAAGGTGCTGGGCAAGGGAACAACAGAGGAGGATGGGGTGTGCTTACGAAAAATGTCTGCTACCTTGACTGGAAGATCAGAGCGCTGCTTCTTTTCCTGCCCACCCCTCCTCAGAATTCAGGGCCAGGGCATTAGCCGCCTCATTGAATAAGACTGGGCAATCTTCAGTCCACAAAAGCCTTTCTGAGGCTGGGCTTTGTGTAGGGACTTCCTCTGCTGAAAGGTCATCTTGGTGTGAAGAAACTGCTGTCTTGGCTGCCTCTGTCTCCAATGATCTGGCCGCAGGACAGGCCTCCTTTGTCTTTTTGGGGGGCAAAGGGAAGGATCCCCTCCCTCTATGGACTTGCATTTGCTACCCCTTGCAGAATAGGCTGGCCTTGGAGGAGAGGGGAGTGGCACGTTCTTTCCATGCAGACAATGAACATATCACAGTAAGTACCAACGTTCCTATCCATACACTGTATGTTGCAGAAATACAGCAGACACTAGGATGGTAGAAGAGGCAAAACTGTCCAGAGGGTTGGAAAAGGGGGGCTTTAAGAGACCTGTGGGGGGCGCAGGGTAGAGCAGATAAAGAAGCAGGAACCTTGGAAGAGTGTTTACTGCTGGGGCTTATTCTCCTCTTCCATTTGCGCCTGCTTCTCCTCGTTGCCCATTTGGCCACTACCACACGTGAAGCACACATTCCTTTGCAAACGACTACTGTCGCATTTGCTGCTATGGCTGTAACTACAGGCCCTGGACAGTTGGTTATGGGATGTGTGCACTCTGGTGGGGAAAGTGGTCCACCAGAGACCTCATGGACTTGGCTGCTGTCAACAGCCGTAGACCAAAGTCTTTTCTTCTGCTGAAGTGAGGATCGGAGACGGAGGATTTCTTTCTCCTCGTGACAAACTCTATGGGATTGATCACAGTAAAGCTCTTCCTGAGGCCTTTTTCCTGGCTTGGCTGCCTGCATCTCTTCGTGCCCATGAATATATACTCCCGTTTCTAAGTCCTGTTGCCTGCATTAATTTGTGCCTGCTTCCTTATTTACATTGATTGCTTCAGCTCCTTGTGTAGCTTTATACTTGTCGGCCGATTTCCCTGGTTATGTCAAATCTGTTCTGCTCTACTGCGGTTCCACAGCCTTTGGCAACTTTGCAGTCGTGGCTGGCTTTGCTGTAGCCAAGTCTTAATTTTCTTTGTGCTCCTCTGTGTCTACGGCATCGATCGGAAGTCTTTTTCTCTCTCCCCTCAATTTTTGGATCCCAATTCTCTCTTCGCTCGCCTGTTTTGTTTATTTCCTTTGGAAATACAAGTGCTTTTTCATTTGCAAAAACTCACCGGTTACTTAAAAATAACTTTAGGAAGCGTGTGAGTCATAAACCATGGAACAATAGTGTTGTGTTTGAAAAATCCAAGTGTTATATGTACAGATTTTGTTTCATTTCCCATCCCCGCAGAGGTTTTGGGGGCTTGGCAGACGTCTTTCTTGCTCTTTCATTGGTGAAGTATTTTTAAAGCTTTGTGAAATCTTGTCCGTTATATATTGCCTTGTCTTAAAAAGTGTGGTCTTTCCACCATTCTGTCTTCTAATTGCCCTAGATCATTCCTTTAAAAGCATTGCTACAACAGCCAAACTATTAGTGGAAGTGGGGGGGGGGGGATTAGATAGTGTTGGACTTGATGTTGTATTCTCACCCTTCATTTTTTAACCATGTACACTTAGCACCTACCCTGCTTCTTTTTAAAAAAAAAATAAGGCAATTTAACTCCAAAATAGTAACTGTAATATACCGCTAAACCTTATGATAGTACCCTATATCTGACTGTACTGGTTTGAAGAATAACCTTCTCCCACATCATCTGTCTAGCACTGTGCTAGTCTTCAAAGGCCCTGGATCACATCCTGTTGCCATCACAGATATAGCTGGTAGGAATACAGGACAGCAGTCCAGGTTATGGAGCTGTCTGCTGAGGAGACCCAGTTGGTCCTCTCTCTCTTGGCATTTCAGCATGTGGTCAAAATCTCTTCTTTTCCATCACACCTTTGGTTTTAGCTTAGTTTCCCTCCCTTTTGTGATTTTTAATGCTGGTTTGCAGATAGGTTTTTGTTTAGTCCTTATTTTATGGATTGTGTGTTGTGCTAATTGATGATTGAGCCATTTTGAGGGCCCTGCAAGGAACCAAAAGGTGGGATATGAAGAAAAAAATTACATCAATACTTCTCCTATGGGTTAGAACACAATGACTTCTTTTTTAAGTACTACTCAGATTGAGATATATAATGTAATTGAGATATATTAAAAATAGAATAGACACAGCCAAAAACACAGGCACCTTTTTTATATGCTGATCTTGAATTCTCTTTAACTGCCGCAGCAAATTTTGCAATCCTCAACATAATGAACAAATCATTGCCTGCAAGGAGAATACATATCTTCTCTAGAATTGCCTATTGATAGGGGATTGTAAAATACTAGCAAGAAAGCTGCTCCAAGGATCTTATATAAAGGACAACTTAATACATGAAGAAGAATAACCTCTTCTTTCCCGGATGCACAGTTACTAAGCCTATATTTAACAAGTGTGTTGGTAACATGAAACACATCCCACTACTTGGACCAAACTTGGTTTTTTAAAAAAATATTATTATTATTATTATTATTATTATTATTATTATTTTGAGCAGCTGCTTTGCTGTACCACAGAGGAAATGTGGGTACATTTCATAATGCTGCCGAACTCTCATTGCTGCATAACTAACTTCTAGGTCACTCAACTTCTTGAACATCCAATACTTGATGCTGCTGAGCACTCTCTCGTATTTGTCTGTCTGATTCTATTTTCTCCCATAGATTATTCCTGGGGGTAGATCTGGAGTGGGACTTAGGGTTCATCTTCTCTCATTCTATTCACTGTCGTGTAAGGTGAATGGCCAAATCAGAAATCCCACATTTCATCTCACAGGCCCCGTAAAGTTCCATGTTTTAGGTAAATGTGTGATCACCTGTTCTGCCTTTCAATTCTATCCATTGTAAGGGGAATGGAGAGAGGAGGAAACATGAAGCCAAGGCTTCCTCTACAGATACAATTTGAGGGATGGGAGCGGTATAACCAGAACATCTTACTGGGGTGGTTCCTTTGCCAGCACGCTGCTGCTGCTGCTGCTACAATTGGCTGTCATTGTAAGGTTTGCATTTCCTAGATTGGAGGAGTTAATGAAAACTTCAAAGTTTTGACACTTTATTTCATGCATCACTGTGTTATAAATCATTCAGCTGAAGCAAAATGTTTAACACTTGTCAGGTGTATTTGTTGAAACTTCGTTTAACCCCCGACCCACCCCTGACCCACCTCCAGGTTGAATTTGAGTTAGTTTAATTGCTGCTGGGAGGTACAGCCATTAGTTCTGTACATCCCAGGAGAAGCATCATTAAAATGGTAAAGGCTGGATAAGATCAAAGTAAACTTGCTGAAAGATGAGGTAGGACAGAATTGGGCATGGTAGCATATCCGTACTCTACATCAGAATGGCCTTTGAGATATTCACATCATGTTTTTCAGCATGGCATGTTCTTTGATTGCAAAGTAGGAGAATTTTTTTTTCCCAGAGGGGTAGCCATGTTAGACCATTATCACAAAACCAGGTCTCCCATGGCACCTTAAAGTCTAACACATGCTTCATTTCATAAGCTTTTGTGAACTAGAGTTCACTTTGACAGATGCATGAAGTGTTATCCTAAATTTGGGGGTATTCATAGCACATCATACACATTGTTTTGGTAGTCCTTAGAGCAGCCTTCCACAACTTGGTGCCCTCCAGTTGAGTTGGACTAAAACTTCCATCATCTCCAGCCAGCATGGGGATTATAACCCCAACACATTTGGAAGACACCAGGTCGGGAAAGATTGCCTTACAGCCACCCTGTAATGTAGGTTAGTGCAATTATCCCCATAATGCAGTTAGTGGCTTACCTAAGAATGACTTGTGAGATGACTAAGGTGAGATTTGAATCAGAGGGTTTCTGGCTCACTTTAACAGTACCTTCAGAAACGTAATAAAATGCAAAAACTTGACAATCAATTTAATTCAGCTCTGGCCAGTCTGATAAGCAACATGGGCAGCTGCCTGGGGCACCAAAATTCTAGGATAATCAAGGAAAACTTCTAGAGAGGAGAATCATAACATATAGACTTTCCCAATTTCCATCTCCTTTCTCCATGCAAGCCATGGAGATCGTTGCTTGTATGGAGCAGGATAAGGGACCAGTTGGGAGCCCCATTGCTCTCCTCTCCCCAAAGACAGGTTTTATCTTATATTCCATACTTTAAATGTGCCCTTATTCTCCAATGTTGTGTGTGTGTGGTGGCGGGGCATGACTGGTATTGCTCATCAGAGCATAGCCTTGAAGGAATAGGTTCTGGGAAACCAATTTGATTAGTTTTAAAGTGTATTGCACACACTTCTGTGGATTAAAGATGGTGGATAAGAGTTATAACACCTCCTCCTCCTCCTGAGAGTATTCTGTAGCTAGGGAGAAGGAATATGAAGCCAGCTTTTCTTTATTGCTGGAAAGCAATTTTGTCTCTTAATAACCTCCACACTGACCCCTTCCTGAGATAATCTCTGCCCAAAAGCAAGCCCAGCCTGCACTTTTATTTTCTAGCTTATTGATTTCCAGGGCAACGGAAAGCAGGGCCTGAAGAAATAGGACACATTGTCCCCTGCCAGCCACTCCCATTGGGGTGTTTCTTGCTAAGTTATACTGGGTGCTGTTAAATCCTCTTTTTTGCAGCCTGTGTGTGTGTTAACGTAACAGCACCTCAGGCTTCTTGAGTTATTTATACAAAGCATGAATATTCTCTTTGTTGCTGAGTATACGTTATCAGTAGAGTGAGTATAATGGCTTTGGCCACTGTCAGTATAGGGTTACCTTTGTTGAAGGTAATCACAGATTTGCTGGCAATGCAAGGACATAGAAAGGATGTACTCTTGCTTGGCTCTTGTTTGGCAAAAAAAGGTGTGAAGAGAAAAGCAAGGGGTTTGGGTGGGAAATTAACTATAACCCTCCCCCCCCCCCTCGTTAGGGTGTATCTACTAGAAACTCTTATGTTGGTTTCATACTGGGGTGGCTACCTCCAAAGAATCGAGGGAATTATACTTTCCTGGGGGTGCTTTCCTGTGTGTTAGGGATTCCTTGCCACCCCACCTGAGCTTTGGTTGCTGAGGCCTCTGGGGAAAGGAATTAGTTGTTAAACCAGTGTATGGATAGATGTGATCTTAGTCTGGGTATGAATTCAGCTTTATCTCCAAATAGTACAATGTTCTCTTTGCTTACTTTGACTTCTATCTATGCCTGGCAAGTAAGAGCCCTGCTAGGAAACAGGGCTAGATATAGTAACACAAAACCTACTCCTGCGTTCTGTGGCAAAGGGTATCATCTGCTCCATGCATCTGTCACTACTCTAGAAGGTGTGCACACTTTAGCATGTGAAATGGAATACCTGTTTGTAAATGTATAGTGATGCTTCAGTAGCAGGAAACAGGCATCTGGGACACCCGTGTGTGTGTGTGTATTTACAAACACAATTTTTCCATTTTATACTTTACGACAGGGATGCAGAACCTCAGGGCTGGGGGAGAGGGGAGAGGGAATCCAGCCTTACTGAGGACCCAGTCTGCCCCTCTTGGGTTCCCCAGAAGGCTCCACCCCCTTTCCTGGCTCCGCCCCCTTTCACCTACCCACCTATCATTTGGTGTTTTCCAGATTTTCTGCAGTTTTCCCACCATTCTAAAAGGTTGAAACGCCTTCCCTGAGGCTTGGTTACTGACACTAAGACCTTTAAGCTAAAACATGCTGGTGTTTCTGCCCCACCCACTTTTTTCCCTTCAGCCCTGCTTACCACTAGAATTCTCTGAAATGGAGTTCAGACGCCACCCTGAAAGAGCTTCAACACCCCGGCATTGCAGTACCTGTTTGCCACCCACACACTCATGTAGATGTGGCAAACTCCCTTAGGTCACGCCACGTGAATTAGATACGGTTGTATTTCTTTAGGACAGCAGGGACGTGCTGTTTCCCCTCTTCTCTGGATCGAATGTGGTAATTCGTTCATTCAAGCTCATCATTGGAGACAGTTGCCTGCAGTTGCCTTCATAGGCCAAGCTGTGCAGATTTTGCAGAGAAAATAAATTCAGATTTTTGCAACGTTGAAAAAGACAGCCTAAGGCCATGGTTCTCAAATTGTATGGGTTTGGGTCCTTTGGGGGGGGGGGGTGGAACACCTGGAGGCATTGTCACTGCCCTCCTCAACTGAGGGAGTTTGACTACAGCAGCTTCTTCCAACCTGGTGCCCTTCTGATGTTTTGGACTTCAGCTCCCAGCATTCTTGATCATTGGCCATGCTGGCTGGGGCTGATGGGGGATTGGTCAAAAATATCTGGAGGGCACCAGGTTGAGGAAGACTGGATTACACCCCGGTGGAAGTTCTTGCAAGTTCTGACTAAAATCTCCTCTATGCAGATAGATGTTTTATTGCCTGACCTCGGAGATGTCTCAAAAGGCACTTTTAGAGGGCACATTTTGCTTCAGATTCTTTGACAGTGAGGCCTGATTGCCCGTTGCAAACTGGATGGGGAACTTAGGTTTGAAACTGGCCCTGTTGTCAATTACTAAAGGGAATGGGAAAGGAATAACCATCAGGTGTTCCTTAAGATTGCCAATTACTAGGCACTTATCTGTCTGGAAGGAAGGATATTGAGATTGAAAGAACAATGGGTGTGAGATAGCTCTTGCTTCACTGCTGTTTTCCTGAAAGCTGACTTATCAGTAGGGATGCATGAGAATTCTAGTTGTGGGGCTGAACACTCGAAGGATTTTTCCAGTTCAGCCCTGCGGAATTCGTTCAGTTTTTCCCCCACTGGTGTTGACTCGATATGTAGCAAGTTGAGCCAATACACAAATTCTGGTGTTTTTTTTAAAATGGCAGGAATTTGTGCATTTCCCCCATTTCCTTTCCTTTTTTTGCAGGGGATCTTGATATTTGTGCAAATGGTGTTGTAATTTTATTTTTTAATAAATGGCGATCTTGTGTAAATGCACATGATTGCAGGTCTACCTATGTAGCCCTGGAGAGGCATATTCCCGTCTTGTCGATATCCTTGTCAGTTTGATCCTTTCCACAAACTACTTCCTTTAGCCTGGCATAATCCCTACTTGTCAAATAACTTGTGGCTCCCCTCCCCGATTTTGCTTGGGAAGTGCTGAAGTGGAGGGTGAAATTGACAAGTTCTTTGACATGTGTGGAATATGGCTCTGTTGGGCTAAAGGAAGTAGTGTGTGTGTGGGGGGGGGAATGAAACTGACAAGAATATTAGCAAAAGGGGAATATGCCTCTGTGGGGCTACATAGCACAGGCAGACTTATGACCGTGTGCACGTATGCAAGATCGCCAATGAAAAATATTTTTAAAAACTTCACCACCATTTGCACAAATTTCAAGATCCCAAAATTTAAAAGAATGCCCAATTTACAATTTGCAAAAATAGCGGAAGCCGAAAAAATGCACAAAATATCTCCAGAAGCTGAAAAACACTTCTGCTGCACTCCAGCACTGCCACTTACCGGAACAGAAATGCTGTGGAATCTCATCAGGCTGCACCCTTGGTCTGATCCAGCATGGCTGTTCTTATGACACAGACTTCCAGTTCATTTCTGGGTACAATTCAATGTGCTATTTCTCATCTATAGGCTTGGTTTGCACATCACAACAACCCAGTCTTTTTCTTTCTTTCTTTTTATAAATCCTCAGTTGTTGTGAATGCTGGTGTTGGCACACATTGCCTGATTGCTCCCTTTCAAGTGGGAAGAGTTAAACAATTTAAGTTAATGCCTCCTAGAAGTGGATTCTTATAGCAGGGGCGAGCGGGTGAGAAAGAGAGGCTGCTCCTTCATTGACGTGTATACGACAAAATAGGGCACCACCTGTATGGAACCCCAAATTGACAATGCTACTATAACACACAACTGGAGAATGATCCAAATCACAAGAACATGAGCATATCATTGTGGAGACACTTAAACAAATGAATCACATGACCCAACTAGTACATACCAACTGAGAATTCAGTTCTAGTACTGAACACAAACTCTTAGAATCAGAATATGCTCGGAGTGACCCTGTTGCATCATTCTGAGTGTATTGTCCCTGGTGGATCTTGGAACTCTAGTAAAACAAAATGAAAAAAGTAGATCCAGCAAACCCAAAGTCTGCTCACCTCTGCTGTAATACCAGTGGTGGTTAGGACTACACTCCACAGGTCCTGCCATCTCTTAAATAGAAGTTCCCTGAAGGAGTGAAGAGATGGCTAACCCTCACCTCCTTGTCGAATCGCCCCAATCCATATCTGACACAGCTATGAAATCTAGGCTTGTAGCGGTCAACCGGAGACGCTGCTGTCACTCAGCTGCCAGGGCTCTTACTCCCACCAAAAAAGGGATTTTGAATTAAGAGCTCTTAAGTGTTGAGCTGTTAATTAGGCCAAGGAAAGGCACAGGCACGCTTCAGAGTTCCACAGACAAGTCTGACAGGAATTGGGCCATTTCAGTCACAGGACACTCCAATAGTGAGTATCAGTTATTTAGCAGGACTTTCCTCTTTCTGACCCTAATCCACAAATTAAATTTCACACACATACACACAAGCCAGCAACTTGCTCGAGGGAGGATTTTTTTTGGCCCTAGAACAGACGGAGGTGGTCAGGTTCACTTTACTAAATTTCAGATGACCAAACAATTTCTGCATACCGCTCAGAATGAGGGCCTGAGCTCAAAAAGCTTGAGAGAAGTTGTCCTAAGGTGGGAAAGGCAATGTGTGGTCTTCCAAACGCTTTGGCTTGCAACTCCCATGATCCCTAGCCAGCATTGCCGGTGGTGAAGGATCATGGGAGTAGTAGAGTTGTAGGACAAAACGTCTGGACAGCCACAAGCTGCCCACCCTGGCCCTAAGGCAATCTTGCAGCAAGTAATGCCAAAACCATATGAAAACAAAGAAAATCTTAATTTGGCTTTGGCTATGGGGCAGTATAGAAATGCAATTAATAATAATAATAACAACAACAACAACAACAACAACAGATAGTGAAGGTCTGAGTAACTTTAGATACAGGGACCTAAGACACAACAGAAGCAGGTGTGGGTGTAGAACAGCCTTGGAATGACAACTCCCAACATTCCCAACCTTTGGCCATGCTGGCTGTGGCTGATGGGAGTTGTAGTGCAAAGCATCTGGGGGCAACAGGTTGGGGAAGGCTGATGTGGAGATTAATGTGGATATGGCTTCTTATTTGACATCAGCATAATTAGGTCTCCATTCTCCTGTAGGATCTGCATAAGCTTCGGTCCTTTGAATGGTTTTAACTGCGGCATGTGGTTCCGGGCAAAGTATAAAGTGTTGGTTATTACCTTTAAAGCCCTACATGGTTTGGGTCCAGGTTACCTGCAGTATCGCCTTCTCTTGTACAATCCGCCCCGCGCACTCAGGTCCTTTGGGAAGAACTTACTCAAACCAGCCAGAACTAGGCTGACGAGTGTTACCCAGAGGACCTTCTCTTCTACCGCTCCCAGATTGTGGAATGGTCTGCCGGAGGAAATTAGGCAAATTAGCAGTCTTCATGAATTTAAGAGAGTCATGAAGACTGCTCTCTTCCAGCAGGCCTATCCAGATGAATTTTAAGATGTTTTTAACAATGTATTGGTTTTTATTTGTTTTTAATATTTCAGCTATTTTGTGATACTTGTGTTTTGTATTTGTTGTTGTTCCCTGCCTCGATCCGGAGGGAGAGATGGGTTATAAATAAATATTATTATTATTATTATTATTAATTACCATCACATCCCAGAAAAAAGCTTCATGAAGAGCTCTGACTGGGACCCATTATGTCAATAAATGGCCAAAGAATGGTTCAATTGGCACCACATCTCTGTTTCACTCTTGTGAATGTGACCACAACTTTTTGCCTGTGTTGGAGCAGGAAGTCTACAATCCTGCAATGCATCACTACACCAGCCTACCTGTTTGTGAGACGTGGTCGGACTGATGCCTGCGGCTTTCTTTCAAGGGGAAAAGACCGTAACCCCATCTTTTAAAGTTGCCCAGCTGTTTGCCTCTTCTGCCAGGCTTCTTTGTACGTCTGGGGGGAGCTCCGGCTGCCCACTTTAATTAGCTTACCCTGAAACTGGGCAAGGAGGACACAGCTGGAGATGCAATCCCTGTTGGAGCACTTGCCCACTTCAGATCTTGGGAGACTAACTCCACCTGGTTTCTCTCGCAGCGGAACAATGTGTTTTGACAGCAACCGTGGCTAAAAGCTGTTTGAATTAAGTTGATCTCGGTTCTTAAGATCTTTATCCAGGCTCGGCTCATCAGTACAGGAGCTGCGTTTAGGCAAGTACCAGATAATGAGAGCAGCCGAACAGCCGTGAAGTGCAGTCTGCTCGAGGGCCTAATTACACCTGTACTTATGCTTTTTTCCTTCATCACTTCCTTCCACCCATCAGATGATGATTAGACCTATTTATAGGGGCAAAGTTTCTTATTATTCAGTGCAGCGAAACTCTTGCCAATCAAATCAGTGCCATCTGCATTTTTGATTGCTGTTTAATAACACCACAGAACACAGTTTAATTAAAGCAGAATATAAATAGACTTTATCTCTCCTGCCCCCCCTTCACTTTGACTTGCCTAGGTGTCTGACACCTACTTGCTTATTCTAAATAAATGCAAATTTAAGGTTGCTTAACTTGGAGACTACTATATCTCCACCTTTGAAAAGCTCTGCCGAATCAGAGTTTATCCTGCACGCTCTCAAGATTTATCTGATTTGTGCTTCTTTGGAACAAAGTGCATACTGTTTTCCCAGCAGACACAAATATATACAACAGGACCAATAATATGGTAGGCAGTGCAGATAGGATTTGACAGAACAGCATCATAGCATTGGAAGCATTTGCATGTTCAGAAACTACGTGCTAGTGTTAAAACTGCTTAAAAGCCTCCAAGAAACAAACATTTGTGAGTGTTTTAAGAAAAATTGACCAGAATAATCAGATTTTTTTTCTCTGTCCCTGTGAACTGTGTAAGATTGGGGTACTTATATCTCCGTTGCGGCCACCAAATATGAATTTGCTCCCTACCTATGGGTTTTTATCTCACCAAACCTTCCCAATTTCTGGAGGATCTGGCTCACCAATCCTAGCTCGGACTTCGTTATAAACTCACTTTAATTCCCTAACCTCTTAAATTCCTCCGCCATCATCAAAATACCTAATAAAGCCTTCTCCTTAGTGCACCATCAGTATTGCAGTAATAGGCTATTAGGCTCTAGGCAAAGGATGTAGAGACAGAATTGTTTAAAAAATAAAACAAATGTATTTTATTAAAATGTTATTTGTTTATAAATTTTATTAATGTTATATACGATTAGGATGTTACCAATGAACTTCAGTAATTATGTAATGTGTGCTGTCACTTTAGGGAAACTGTTATATCCTTAAACTAAATTCACTTCCCCAAATAAGTCCCACATGCCAATTACCCTCTCGCTAATTCCCGTCCCCCCCCCATTAGCTTTCCTAGAATGTCGCAGAGGGCGAGTCTTGGGCGTTCTCTCCCAACAAGACACCATCCTTTCCGTTCTGCTGCTCATCTGGAAGCGAGACGTAACTCGCTCTGAACGGGCCACCTCTCACCCTCTGCTTGGCCCACTTCCGTCACAAAGGAAGATCAAAGCCCCTGTGACAACTTTTCGTATTAATTTTTGCACCTAGAAATTTCAAGGGTGCCTCGTGTTTCTCTTCCCTGTCGTTGCAGAGCTCTAGCCTGTCCTTTTGAATTGATCCTGCTCAATGCTCCTGCCTTATTTTGATGATGGCCCTTCAAATCCTACGACCCCACTGTCTCATGTTCTTTTTATCACTTCTTAGCCGAAAGGGATCCCAGTACCCGAAGAAGGTGGTGTAATAAGAACTCAGAAAATGAAAATAATTCAGCCGGGAAGGTGGGATCCTCTTGGCTGCAGAGGCACAAACAGTTCCTAATTATCTTATCTGTATATGCCTTAACCTCTAATAAGAAGTGAGCTGTACTTTGACTCCAAGGATATGTTTCTAGAGAAACAGAGCTGAGTGTTAGAGGTTGACAGGGTCAAGCACTACTTCACCCTGCTGCTTTGATTTTATCATGCATTCAGGGTGAAATGAGGGGTTGTGCCATCCCCACAGTCCTCTGCGGTGCATCTCTCGCCTCAAGATCCCCGAAACATAGTGCTGGGACTGCAGATGGATGTCACAATTACTGTTCTGTGATTGATAGTGATTAGAGGTCTTTAGTTGATGCAAAGAAGGTGAGGATGGACAAAATTGGCTAACCTCATAAATAAAATCACATTTATGAGTTTTAAAGAACTCGCATCACTCTTGCAACTATTTAAATAATAGTTATGGAATAATAGGGCTGTCTGAGAGCTCCACCACCACCACCACCACAGGGATGGTCTTGGTAATAACTCCTAAAATTACCAAATTTGAAGGGCCTCTTGCTATAAATCTCTGGATTGCACTCCATTGTACCCTCCTGCTCCCATCTAAAAACTGTATTTAAGCAGTTCCTAGAATCAAGGCACCGACATATGAGCCTGGATACATTTTTAACTAGCTGTTTGATTGTCTCCTCAGGCAAAAATGGCTGCAGCAACCCAGAAGTATTTCCTGGAAGGGCAGACCTACTCAGTTCCTCTCATCCAGCCTGACCTCCGCAGGGAAGAAGCTATTCATCAGATAGCGGATGCACTTCAATACTTGCAGAAAGTTTCAGGCGATATCTTCAACAGGTAAGGTTTGGCCATATCGGGAAGTCAGAAGCAGAGAAGTAGATCTCTACATTGAGTAGTGACGTGTTTAATTTGTTGGTTTTCATGTCCCGTCTGGGATACCCGATGAGCCAAGAGATGGGAATGGCCAATTGAGATTCCATCTTAGGTTTGCCCGTTGGAGATGGCCAATTGGAACTTAAGCATTGGACACTGCCTCACCCCAGACAAGTGATCAAAATATCATCACCTAGGCACTGTTCCAGCAATGATCATCTCCTGAAAACATCTCTGGTTCACCCTCTGTAGTGCAGGAATCCACTCTGCTTTCTTTTTCATTAAAAATGCGATATCCAAGACTGTTTGATCTCCTAGTCTTTCATAGCCTCGGTCCAACATACCTTGGGAGGCACCTTTCCCACCATAGGGCTATATTACTATATTAGATTGTTGTTACTATATTATGTGAATGATCATTGAGACACACATGTCATTCTGACACTGCTGACTGTTTAGGTCAGCTTTCCCTAACCTGCGGCCTTCCAGATGTGTTGGATGTTGCTATCGTTCCCTGGCAGCATGGCCATGGTTGCTGGGAATTATGGTAGTAGCAATCCGACACGTCTGGAAGTCAGCAGATCAGGGAAGTTAGCAGATCAGGGAAGGCTGGTTTTTATTGTTTTAGCGTATTAAATTGCTACTGTTGTGCACCTTTTCTGTTTGCTGCCCTGAGAACATAAAGAAGTGGAATATAAAGGTTCTAACTAAAAAGGTTCTAAATAAAACATATTAACCTTCCAGTTGCAGCTGGGTCATAAAAGCTCAAGGATTGTGGAATGCCACATCTTGGAAGGTGTTGATGGTGGAGAGTGACATTTTTCAAACATAGTTGAGCTTTGAAAGGGGGGTGAGATTTAAACTGTTCTCTCTCCCTCTCCCTCTCTCTCCCTCTCTCCTCTCCCTCCCTCTCCCTCTCTCTCTTTTTTTACAATATTAATTTTGGGCACTATTAGACTGTGACAAATTAAATACCCTTGCACCAACAGCCACACTAACTGGGAGATCTTATTTTTGTTGTCTGTCACATCTTTAGGCACATCACAGGTGCAGCCTTGGCTCTCTACAGTTCCAAAACAGTCATGTATTATTATTATTATTATTATTATTATTATTATTATTATTATTGTTTATATACCACCCCATAGCCGAAGCTCTCTGGGTGATTTACAAAGATTAAAAGACTGAACATTAAAAATCAATATACAAAATTTAAAAACATAAAAACATAAAAAAAACAGCTAACATTTAAAACAATTTAACCCTCCCTGCCAGGCCAAAATATCAGTTCAAAAACTCAACATAAGCTGTTAAATGCCTGAGAGAAAAGGAAAGTCTTGACCTGGTGCCAAAAAGATAACAATGTTGGCGCCAGGTGGGCCTCATCGTGGAGATCGTTCCATAATTGGGGGGGGGGGGGCACCACAGAAAGGCCCTCTCCTTTGTTTGCGTCCTCTGAGCTTCCCTCGGAGTAGGCACCCAGAGGAGGGCCTTGGATGTTGAGCGTAGTGTATGGGTAGGTTCATGTCAGGAGAGGCATTCCATCAGATATTGTGGTCCCAAGCCGTGTACACTAAAGAGGCCAGCAGCCATTTTGTCAAGGTAACTACAGAGAGGTTTGTAAAAGAGCCTCTGCTCCCCGCTGACTGGCTGCACAATAAATACTTGTTTAAAGCTGACACAAACATCTAGGGAAAGAAAAGGAGTAATGGCTTCTTTTTTTAACTCATGAGATCAACAGGAATTCCTTTCTGCTTTGGAAATGAGCTAGTTCCCAGTTTAAACATGATACCAGATATGTTTGAAAGAATGTACCCCGCACAGCAGAGGTGCAGAACCTCTGGGGCCACACTCCCTTCCCTTGGCCACCAATCGTTTGGTGGTTTCCCAGATCTTGTAATGTCTTCACCACCACCACCAATTCTAAAAAGGTGACATGCCCATCCTAAGGCTTAGTTGCTGGCAGTAAGAGCTTTAAGCTAAAGTATGCTGGCATGTTTGGCTCCCCCCCCTTTTGCCCTTGACTCTCACCTACCTCTGGGATGCAGCCCCTGAAAGCTTCTCCCAAATGGAATTCAGCCTTTGGGCTGAAAAAGGTTCAACACCCCTGCCATACGGGGTTCCATGTGCTCAACATTGTGTAGAAACTGGGTCACTGTTGCCTATGTATGCAACATTAGCACACTAGGGAACTATAGCCTATGAGTGTGTGACAGCAACTCTAATGTTTCAGGTGCCAGCAATCCCAGTTCCAATGCAACACCGAGCACATGGAAGCCTGTATGGCTTTTTAAAAAGTGCCTGGTGTCTCATTTAAACCAAGACCCTATAGGTGTGTTTCTGTAACATTCAAGGGAAAGTGAGCTGATTTCTAAGAACACGCTTTTGGCATCCTGCTTTCTAGATTGGATCGTTCTGCCTCTTCATCTTTTGCTTGGGAAAACTGGACTTGTAAATAACAAAAATGAAACGATTAAAAATACAAGTAGTATGACTAAAATATTCTGCACAAGTTATACACAGGGTTTTTAAAACACACACACACGCACACACAATTAGAATCAGCCTTATGGTTAGTACTTGACCCGTGCAAGTATAGATGCAGAGCAGTATACAGATGTTGTTAATAAATAAATCCATGTTCGACCCACTACTGACTTGTGGTGCAGAGATAGAGATAGACACAAGTAGGAGTGGTAAATTCTCTTGTGTTTATATGTAAGACATTAGAACTACTTTGCTTAAACACTTGCTTCAAACACCTTGTGTTAATTTTTATTTTTAAAATACCCAGGCTCTGACTTGGGTGGACCTCTAAAACTGAGCAGCAGCCCCAGATGCACCACTCTGTGCATGCTTAGGAAAGGACGCCCGATAGACAGTAATGCTTGCGATGTAAGACAGGCAGGTCGCTAAGGCACATTCAGTCCTTTACTTGACATAATCTTATTCTTTATGCGCATGAAGGTATGAGCCAGGGTGGACTCTTTAATTTCCATGCATTGCAATGCCTTCCCATCCTCCTACTCTCTTAGCATGCTTGTCACATTCAGATCTTGGAATGCCAACCGTAGCGCTGCTCCCTCACTCTTGAGTGCACTTATGCCTTGTAATTACTAATTCTTTCCCACAACAGAAGAGACTCCATCAGGCCTTTTGTTTGCTTTGCCTTTCCTTGGAGCTCTCTGATATAATTAATAATGATTTGGTAATTATGCAGGCGTCTGATTAAAAGTTCCACAACCTTCGGTGTTCCATGCCAATCAAAGGGGAAGCTTTCAAGGTGAGAATCTCGCCACTTAGCAGAGAATGACCTTTTTCTTTCTGCTTCCTTGAGATAAGGTGCCTAGATCTCATATTTCCAGGAAAGCAGTGGCTTATCGGGGAACAGCATTCAGCATGGAGCCTTCAAAGAGATAGTTTGCTGGGGTTATGGGTCGGAATGACTCTGCCGCAGCATGTGCAGTGAATGTGTCACGAGAACTTTGAGCCTAAATATCAGCCCGACCCAGGAGCGCATTGAGAAAAATGTGCAAGGAGAGATTCTTCTCCTGTCCTAAAGGTTTGCCCTGCGTCGATGCTTTGATTCTGCTTTGAGCACAGAAAGCCACAGAAGTCGACATCCCAAGGCTCTTGGCTTACCTTCTGAAAACGAAGTTTCTAGGCCTTATAGTTATCAAGATTTTCTTGAAAATGTGTGGTGAAATCTTAGAGGCCAGGGGAGTTCCTAAATAAGAATTCGGCAGTGAGGGGGCGGGGAAACACCCCCCCACACACACAATTAGAAACAGCCTTGTGGTTAGTGTATTTGACCCGTGCAAATCTAGATGCGGAGCAGTATACAAATGTTGTATACCTAACTGCTGCTGTGCCATAAACTCCCTGCCCCACAGCCAGCAGAATAAATGATCATAGAATAGTAGAGTTGGAAGGTGCCTATAACGCCATCGAATCCAACCCCCTGCTGAATGCAGGAATCCACCTCAAAGCATACCTATCCAGCTGCATCTCGAATTCCTCTAGTGTTGGAGAGCCTTGGTAATTGGTTCCATTGTCGTACTGCTCTAACGGTCGGGAAGTTTTTCCTGATGCCCTGCTGGAATCTGGCTTCCTGTAACTTGAGCCCATTACTCCGTATCCTGCACTCTGGGATGATTGGATGATTGAGAAGAGATCCTGGCCCTCCTCTGTGTGTCAACCTTTCAAGTACAACTGCATGAACTTTGATGTGCTTTTGTTAAAGCACTGAGTACACACAACCCTGTTCACATGTTCCAGGATAATCAGTTCAACATAGGTCGGGCTATAAATCCAGGAAATGAAAATCGAGATTGACTTGAGCTTGCAAAATGGCTCTTGCTTGCTCCCCTGGCACGTCAAAAACAACAAGAGGATGTTGGAGGAGAAGTGGTAGCTCACTCAAGCATCAGCATCAAAGACTGGACAACTTGGAAGCATTTTGAAGCAAAGCATGGAGAATGGTCGCTAGTAAAGGCCCAGGTGTCTGCTAGTTTGCCCTACATCATCCAGAGGTCCTCCTCTGGAGAGCTTCTGCAAAGCTCACAGTACTACCCTTAGCCAGTCCATATAAATAGTACAGGGCTGGGACTTCCATATCTCAGGTGCCAGCGGTTCAGTTAACTCATGTGTCATCCTAATTATGTGAGTCACTCAAAGTTGATGGCAAACAATGGATTGAACACAATGGATTGAAGATCTTACGACACTAGCAACATGTGAAAGAGTGATATACAGGCGCCATTTACGAACGGACTTCTATTTGGATATTTGGTCTGCCTTCACGGAAGTTTATATGTAATTTACGCCTCTTTCCCTTTCTTCCTTTTTTTCATTTAGAACGTTGTGATTTTTGAAACTGAGGCTTTAGAAGTATGTAGTTGAACTTGTTTTCTGTTTTTGTTTTATTGTTTTTTATTGTTTTATTTCGTTAAAACTTATAATTAAAAAATTGATGGAAAAAATGGTGGCAGGCCAGTTTCCAGACTCTGTCTTTAACGTCAGCTGAAATAAGTTATTGCGTATTCAAAGCTCGGACCACGATCAATTCTCTAGTCTAAGCTGCCCATAGAATTTGTTTTCCATGTCACCTCCAATTTGCATAGCTGCTTTTCTAGAATCCGCCTTAACAGTTTGAGATCTTTGAAATGTTGTCGCTGCTGCTGAGCAATACTTGGTAAAACTTAGCAGGTAATTTATTTATTTTTTTGCCTTTCTCCGCTTGCTACCCACAGCAATGTGTACACATTTCACGCTAATCGACTTTTGATCAAAACAGCACGCATTTTGAAGAGCCTGAGATTTTGCAAGCAGGAGGCTTCGCTCCTGAAAAAGAAACTGAAAGAGTTTTTTTAGTGGCACTTGAAAAACAAGTGGTCTCTGTTCCAGCACTGGCACTTTGGCCTAAAGCAATTATTAGCTGAACTTTGAAAGCTGCTAGGACGACGTTGACATAATAATTCAGGGAAGCTGTAGAATCCTGTGCTTTGATCAAGAAGACCTTTTCCCCTAGATAAAGTGGAGGATGTATTCTCACATAACAGCAGGAGTGGAGTGTGGGGAGAGCAGGTCATGTGAATTGGCTAGCATACTCAAGAGGTCAGTCTGGATTGGCTTCTGATGAATTACTACAAACATGAATTTCCAACTGTGGGCACCCTCTGATCTCTTACCCCTTCTGTGCTCCTTGTCTTGTGTGCTGGACTTTTTACTTGTTCTGATTCCAGCATCCCTCCAGGACAGCGGTCTTCAACCTTTTCAGACCCAGCCCTTAAAATAATGAAGTTCCATGTTGCAGGGAGGATTCATATTTTTTTATATATACGTTACTCCTCTCTCTTGCCCTCGTCCACAGTGTGCGATGTTCACAGCTTCCCTTTGCATGCACCCTAACCTGGAAGAAATGTGTGAAGTGCATCTTCTGCAGTATCGCTGGGGATACTGGAACCAACATGCATTCAAGCACCATCCCATCATCCCTTGTGGCCTTGCTGTGGATAGCTGAGTGCACCTCTGGGATTATACACTCTTTGTAGTTATATATGGTAGATCAGAACCCACCAATTAGAGACCAGTGCTCTGTGGAACAGAGCTTTTTATCGCATAAGAAGAACTTGATCACTGCATGATGACTTTCAGCTTCCCAGGAAGGAGTGATTCTTCAGGAGCTAAATTCGATATCCTCAGCAGTATGTAGTTCTTTTTTTTTTCTTTTCTTTTTTGAACCTTTCAATGAAATTGCCTGCATGTCCCTCGTGCACGTATAGCCTATAAGCAGTTCAACTACATAGCAAACCATTTTTAGGCCTGCAAGAGTTCATGCAAGTCAATTTCTGGAAAATGCCACATGCAGAAGGTTGATTATAGTTAGCCCTTGCACACTTTGATTCTAAACACCTGGTGTACATAGCAAATCTGGCTGCAGTTTGTCCTTTCTCCATACATTATACAAAGGTCAGGCTTTGGAGGAATTCCTTTCATCCTGCTTGCATAAAACTAATCATGGTTAGCATTGATATAGCACATTTCAAGCAGTCACATCATTTTACGTACATTGTCTTGATTGACAACTTCAGTGCGGAGGGGCTGTGCTTGCCTGCCAAGCTGCTTTAGGGCTGGATCCATTGTCCATCACCCCACAGTAGTTAGGGGTTTTCCAGCCCCCCGTGCTGAAGAACTAATTGGTGCCCCTCAGCAAATGAAGTCCCCCAGAAACCTCTGGAGTAGCTGCTCATTTCCCAGTTTGAAGAGGGGGGTGTTCCAGGGAGATTGATCCAGGGAGGATTGGACCCCCCCCCAAAAAAAAAGAATCAGAACAGGGGCTGGATGCAACCTGTGGGCAGCCAGGTATCTTCCTTGGTCTAGAGCAGAAGTGAACAACATGTAGCCCTCCAAATGTTTTGGCTTACGATTTTCATCAGCCCTAGCCAGTATAGCCACTGATAAGGCATGATGGGAGTTGTATGCCAAAACATCTGGAGGGCCACAAGTTGCCCATCCCTGGTCTAGATTATCTAAAGCTTGATGCTCCACATTTGAACACACATGAGCCCTGCTCAACTAGACCAGAGATCCATCTAGTCCCACACCTTGCTTTCCTTAATGGCTATCCAGGAGCATATACTGGAGTTCCATTTAGTTATCATGGCCAGTAGGCTTTGCTATAGACCTACGTGCTTCATGAATTTGTCGAATTCCCTCTTTAAAGCCACCTGAGCAAGGACACACCACTGCATCCTGTGGCAGCAAATTCCATTTGTCAATTATGCTTTGTGTGAAGAAGCACTTTGGTTTGTCTTCCCTGGATCTGTTGCCCATCCATTTCATGTGATGACCCTGAATTATGTGTGGGAGAAAACTTTCTATTTCCTCACACCATATATAACTGTATAAACCTTGAGAATATAACTTCCGGGTTATCTTTTTTTCTCCTAAACTAAAGAGGCCAAAACATTTTAGCCTTTCCTCATAAAGAAGTTGCTCCACCACCACCTCATTTTGTAGGGGGGGGGGGCGAGGACTTATAGTGCTTTTAGTACCCTTTTTTGTATCTATATGGAAAAAAACATCACATTGTGGTAACTAACACAAACAATTTTTAAAAGTTGACTATTTCCTCACAAATTTCCTATCATAGGGTATCATCCAGGAACCTGCTGCGGGGATTGATTTCACCTTCCCGACCCCGCAGATCAGCTCTGAAGGGTTGGGGGACTCACCAGAGCAGATTTTGGATAGGTACAGGGGGGAGGAAAGAAGCCCCATCGCGCCAGTGGACATCTGCTGGCACAAGGCTTGGATCCAGCCCGTAGAAATGCTTCTGTCATGCTTGTATATGTGAGCTTTGACATTATTGTTACAATGCATACACTTAAGAGCCGATCAGATAGCAGAGAAGGCAATGAAGAAATTCAGAGTCTTAGCGGCCATGAATAAATTAACAACCATCTCGGCATCAATCTGAATTACACACCCTTTTAATAATTCAGAAACATCTCTCCCCAGTGAGGCTTCTCTCTTCTCCCACCCTTTTCAGGGCTCTTGAGTCCTCCAAGAAGACATCACCTGCAGGTTTCTACCGTCAGTCTTGATTATCCTAATAAAAGAGGGAGGGTCTGCCTTTTCCCATCACGATCAACCTCTAAGCCCTCCCACTGGGGTTAATATTACAGTTCTGTCCTCATGGGTGAGTTTCTTCCATCCATCCAGCCCCGAAGGAGGAGATTCAAAGAAGTCACTTCACTTTACAGGCATGACTTCCATCAGAGGTTTGGCGAGGAGGAAACTGCCTGGAAATATAACACTCTGTGACTTGAAATATCTATTGCTGCAAACTCCCAGCACTAAAGTGAGGAGGGAGGGAATGAATGTGAAAGGTCTGCTCTTCACACTTGGCTGGCAGATTATGTTATCTCTCTTTCTCTCTCTCTCCCTCTCCCGCCTTCCTTCCCCATCTTTGTCTGAAATTAGAAAGGTTTGAGGCTTTAGGGGCACAAAAAAGTCTTTTGTCCGCAGACTCATGAAAAGGAACAAAACTCTGAAGTTTTGGGAAGAAGAAATCTGTCCTGTGACTTCAGAGAAATGGAATGGCTCCAATTTCCATCACCCTCAACCCTTTTCTGGCTGTTCTATGGGGATAATAATGGCCTGTCTTACAGGATTGTTCAAGGATTAATGTATGTGAAACACTTTGAATAACAGCAGTTCTTTCCCTATCAATTGCCTGTAGCATCTTGGAACTGTACATAGAATAAGTAACTAATTAGACATGGCCTCTACCTGCCAAGTTAGGTCAGGCTCCTTTGCAGTTGAAACTGGGATAGCGTGAGGCAGAGCAGGAGCAAGAATCGGCTTCATTTTATATACTTAACTGTTGTTTTGTACACATTTGAGAATACTCTTCCAGTGAATATGTTGCTGTGGTGCTCAGTTTATCAATAGCACAAAAGGACTTGCAGATTTGAACTGAAGGCCATGATAATATAGATTGGTGTCAGAAACATGATCAATAACTCTAAACACGTTGCAGTGTTAGACACTGGCGTATAACTGCTGCCGGATGTTTAGACTATGGGAAATCTAATGACCAAAAGCATGAGCTTATGCCTAGAAGCGTGAAGTAGTTTCATCTGGCCAAAATTCAGATGCAAAACCTTAAGAGCAATCAAACATTAGAACCCAGGTCTCATGTGGGAGAGTCCTCCATTCCAAAAACATCTCCATATCCATCCGTATTAAAAACTACCATATCAGGGGAGAAGGCTATCTAGAATTATTTTCTTGGAGATGCTATGGATGAAATCTTTTGGTACGGAGGAGCTTTCGACCATGGAAGTCCCGACTTTGCAATGCGAAGTGGTACAGCCCTGCCACAGCTTTTCTATCTCAGTAAAAACTAGACCAGCCTTCTCCAACCTGGTGCAATCCAGATGTTTTGGGCTATTAGCTCCCTTCATCCCTGATTATTGGCCATGATGATGGGGGATTACGGGATTTGTAGTCCAAAACATCTGTAGGACATTGGACTAGGGAAGGTTGAATTAGGGCCTGGAGACACTCCCCAGAGGCGTGTTATGTGCACACACACACACCACCTTGCAATAAGCCCAAAGTGTTTATCTCTGCTTTCTTCCTGCTCTCTGACAAGTAAACCAATATGGAAGTTTTTCAAATGCCTCAGTGTACATGGAAGCAACTTAATATGTTAAGGGGCTTGTTGGAGGCAATTTTACCTATGAGGGTGTGCTAAGCTGGCTTGCTTTTTTGTAGCGATATCTCCAGTAATTCATTCAGTACATCCGTGAATGCCATTATGATAAAAGACAAGTAATTGAGGGAAGGGGGGGGGGGGGGGAACTGCTGCTTAAAAGCATGACGCTAGTAAAAAACTGAGTTAACATTTGGTGTGCACACAACCTTATCTTGCAAATCCAACCTTGCAACTCTCTTTTTCAGAAAGATAGATTTTGTGCATTGATATAACTACCCGCTCAATATTTCCAAATCAATTTTATGGACTTTAATTCTCCAAGCAGTCGGGTGAGAGATCTTTCTGCGTTCCACCGCCGCTGTTGCATCAATAGAGAAGCTGACACTCAAGGTTATGAGCTAAATTGGTAACTGCTCAGAGATCACCTTAGGTTTCTCCCCCAGTCCTGTTTGAGCTCTTGTCAAGATTTTCCTGCTTCCTGTAAGTTGGGCTTTTTGAACACGGAAAAGGGCTGCACAACATTAAATGGGTGTTCCTTTTCACCATATTTCAAAATCATCTTCTTGCTGTGGTCGTATCTTTGCCCCAGACTTCTGCGGGTCTAGGTGCAAGCTGCCTACACTTCTGTTGTTAACAAATGACTACGGGCCTGTTCAGACAACATGCTATGCCATGGTTAGGCCGCTAACCCTTTTACAGAAAATGGTTAGTGAGCATGTTTAAACTGTGGTTATGTAGCCACCATGGTTAGGAATGGTTCACACGACACGCTAAGCCATAATGTTTAGCTCAAAATGCTTTGGTCCCTCACCAAAGATGGCTCCACAGTAAACTTAGCAGTCATGGAATCAGGGGAGAGGTTCTCTTACGGATCAATAACTGGTTAAAGAACAGAAAGCAGAGAGTAGGAATAAATGGTCAATTCCAGCATGGCTCTTCTTATATTCTTATGTTCTTAATCACCGTGGCTTAGTGTGTCATCTGAATGGAGTCTTTCTATGGAACTCCCTGCTTCTTGATATCAAACAGGCACTGATATTGTTTTGGTTTCTATGCCAGCTGAAGACGTTTTCATTTAAACAAGCCTTCCCTGACTGACTAGCCATGGTTTTGGATGACATAATCAGATTTAAAATATTTTTATCCTATATTTTTATTCTTTTTTCTCTTTCTTTTTATTGGGAAACTTGTCATATATAAAGTACTATATAAATCCAGTAAATAAATATTGTTCGTAACTGATAATTTCACATAGTGAAAAATTGGTTGAAGTGCTTCCTCTAAAGCAGAGATGGGGGTGGTGTGGCCCTCCAGATGTTGTTGGACTGCAGCTCCCATCATCCTGGCCTGAGCTGATGGGAGCTGCATACCAGCATCATCTGGAGGGCCACAAATTTCCCACCCATGCTCTAAAGGAAACCAACATCGATAGGTCATTATTAGAACAACTGCAGGGTCCTCCTGATGTTTAGCCATGCAGCTGCTTTCTGTGCTGCTCGGGGAACATTGAATGAAGCCTTGAGCTGTATGGGTGGACCCCATGACATAGATAAGGTGTGGGCATCTCATGGCCCTCCTGATGTTTTGGCCTACAACTCCCATCAACCCCTGTCATAGATTCTTCTTGCATTGGCATCACCCTTCCAGAAACTGGGGCAGTGCTTCCATAGGAAGGAGCTGTGTTACGGATTTGTCCTATTCAGCCCAGGGCTTCTGACATGTCCCACGCCTTTCAGGAAGGTGCAGCACAGCACACACCATGAAGATACCATGAACAGGGGGCTCTGGGAATTGCTGCTTTGTAACTCTGAGGACCACTCGCCGGAATGAAAAGTTCAGAAACCCCAAGCAAATTGCATAGGGCAAGAGCATTCCTCTGCAATCAGCTGCACCAACGATCCTGCTGTGTGTGCGCGCACTCGTGCATCCTGACAGCTCTGATCTTTACAAGCTCCGGAAGGCAGTTTAACACCTTCCAAAGTGGTACTGTCTGCTAGCACTTCAGCACCTGCAAATCAGGCTCAAGGAGTAATCAAAGTGTGATAAACATTAATTAGGATAATAACCAATAGCTTAATGGGGAAGAAGAAGAAAAAGAAGAAGAAATCTTGATTACGTTTTCTCACGGGATTTCTACCCATCAGATTTTTGATTGCACTTGCTCAGACGTGAAATAAGATGCGAAGAAGCTGTTTTAAATGTGAACCGGGGGGGGGGGGGGAGGGAGATCAGAAGGCGAACAAGTCAAGCTGGGGAGTTTTTCCCCCTGTGACAAAATACTTGAACTTATTTGGCTTTTCTGGAGGAAAACACTGTCATTTGCTGCCTTTCAAACTTTGAGGTGAAACTGGCATTCATAATGGCATTCATAATGAGCGGTCATAAATTGCCAGTATCTGCTGCTTCCTTCTGTACTTTCATGAGGAAATGATAGGTTCTGTGGAAGAAGCTGTCCAGGGGGCTTATTGGATGTTCAACACTCGCCTTGCCCTCTCCTTGCTCTGGAAAGCCTTTGCTGGAAAGTTGGGAGTAGGTTGAGGTTCAAAGGAGAATGTCTGGAACAGGGGAAAGTTTCAGCATATATCCCAGAAACTAAGGAGCAGCTGGGCTTAAGGTGCTGAACCTCTGGATAGGGTTTGTATTTACGATGGCTGGAAAAGGAATCTACGGTGTAGGCATGTGTACATTTCCATTGCGCTGTTTATATTCTTAGAACTCCTTGTGAAAAAGTTATTTCTCATCCCATGTGGCCGCTGTTGGCCTAACCTTGAAAGCCTCGGGCTATAGCTATGTTGTTAAAAAAGAAATCGGTAGCACTAAAAGCTGCAATATTGTGGCCTGCCTGAACGATGCAAATTGAGGAAATGTCCATATTTTCCTTTATTTTGCTACTGCTAGTTGTGTGGAGAGATGGAGAGCTAGAGTGAAATTCCTACTGACCTTTTCCCTTCCGGCTTCTGCGATTTCACCAGCCATTGCCCGCATAGTTCAGGGCTTCAGCTGTGCTGAATCCCTTGCTCAGGGCCAACTTTGGTGCTTTTTCTGCGTTTGAATGGAATTGTGAAATATGCACAGCCCAGAGTAATTCCCATTAACCTTGGCCTATGTCAAAGCCAGCATTGTCTGAGATCTGGGACTAATTCTTTAGGCCTCTCTTTCGCCATTCATGACTTCTGCATCACTCCCATTCAGTCTAGCTCTTGTCAGAGGGCAGCTGAGAGTTCTCTGCTGTGAATTCAGCCTTGCGCTCATGCTCAATCTGCCATTTTACGGATTACAAACCTGGCTTCAGGAGTGCCTGTGCTGGGTTTGCTCGCAAACCTACAAAATTGCAGGATATTCCTGTTGCCTTTGGCTCGGTTTCAAGGCCCGAGTCCCTGACCAGCTCTCCCTCTGCTTGGCCTTCCTATTACTACCCTATTGCATACATATGCGGTAGGTCTTAGGAAAAAGTCATTTAATACTTGAGCTGTTTTATCCTCCTCTGCTGTTCATTTCTCATTCCATTCCATAATGTTCTTTCTCCTTGACTGATCATTTACTTTTGTACTTGAGACATGAAATTGGAGTTGTTTGGTATTCTAGGGAGGTCTCCTTCGCAGCTTCTCTTGACGTTTCTGATGTTCTGCTGTAATTGCCTAACCTCCTCCCATTCTTTCTGGCCCCTCTCTTTATTGGAGTGAATTATTGCTGGTCGATTGTTCATGCCTAGGACCCAGCTGCTGATTGCAAATGACCTTTCGGTGACTTATCTCAAGACAGGTAGCGCTGGCTGGCCTGCTCATAAAACCTTGTCTGTCAAGCAGTTTGGCACATGCTTACTGAGAGCACATTTCTGATCCATCCCTAATCCTGTACTTTCCTATGAATCCAGACCTTATGAACCACTCTGACTTCCACTCTCTTGACTCCTGACATGGTGGCTTTGTCTTATTCAGGTACCTCTTCCATTCTTGTGTCCATCAAATGCAGTGGTAATAGTGTCTACCAAGACATCGAAGTCTTATCCTGTCCAAGAGAATGCATTCCACAATTAAGTGAAGGGCATTGAATCTCAAAGTTATACTCTGGATTGTGCATTGACAAAGTTGAGCCCAAGTGTGGAGATACAGAGCTTGTTTGGACAACACACTAAGCCATGATTAGGCCGCTTTTGCAGCAAATGGTTAGTGACCGTGGCTTAGCATGTCATCTCAGCAGGGCCAATATATACTGGGTTGTTAATAGACAGGTTGGAAGAGAGAGCATAAGAAGAATCCTGCTGGAGCAGACCAAAGTTCCATCTAGTCTAGCATCCTGTTTCCAACAGATGCTAACAAGAAACTTCCCAGAAGCCAACAAACCAGGCATGAGCTGGTATTCAAAGCTATTTAACTACTTAACACAGAGATCCTATTTAGCTTTGAAATGCTCAAATCTATATTATTGTGTCATATGTGAAGCAGCTCTAGGGTGCAGTAGAGTTATCTTAGCATTTTTTGAATTATAATCCATTTGGGATCTCTCACTTCATCGTGAAGCACAGGAGCAAGAGTTAGGGGTCTGAGCATGAGATGGGTCGCTCCTAGCCAGGGCACCCCCATTGCTTGATCAGTTAGTTTCCGGGGCCCAACTGTACGGATGAGGGAAGAAGGATTAGGGAGGGATAAATGACCCCACAGAAGGAGTCCTCCCAGGTTAAGGGGTGTGTGCATATGGAAGGGATGACAAAACTAATATACATGAAATATAATATCTACAAATAAATATGTGGAGCATGCATTTTTACAGATTTTATTTCTAAAGTCTCTTCAGGAGCGTTCAGAGAATCATAGAACGAGAGACTTGGAAGGGGCCGTTTAGGCCTCGACCCCTGTTCAGTGCAGGAACCCAGATTAAAGCATCCAGTTGTGAATTCGCAGGCTTATTAAAACGGAAGTAGCAATCATTTTTAAACCTCTATTGTTCATCGGCAATTGAATTACTAAGTTGCGCATCATATACACTGCCTCAGCACTTAGATACGCCTCAGGCTAAGATTTTGCTGGAAATGCCGACGCTCAGGAGGATTAAGTTGGGGTGAGGGAAGGCAGCAACGTTAGTTCTTTAGCCCAGGCCGACAGCGCTTGTACCTTGCAAAGCGAGTCCCTCGGAGCAGAGCCAGAGCCCTGAGAGAGAGGCCCAGCAGATTCTCTCCCGCTGGCCGCATTCCTGGACTCTTCTTACTCCTTTTCTATCAAACAAAGCACCTGCTGTTCACTCCTTCCTGTCCCTTAGCCCCATCGCATGCTTGGCCCTTCTAACGCCTGTCTGTCCCAGACATGAGGCAGCGGGTGATTGGCTGCTAAACAGGGCCAAATCTTTTATTGTGGCCACTATGGCCACTAAGACAGTGCTCGGAGGGACATAGGATTGTTCGGTTTTTGGGAACTGGGCTCTCCACCCCCTCATAACTGGCATGGTTCTTGCCATGCCAGTTATGTCGCTGCGCTCGGAAACGGAGCGCGGAGAAGGTGAAAGGGGGCGGTCCCGGGGAGGGGAGGACACCATGGAAGCTGTTTACACATCTTCATATCGGGTCTCCATGCCCCTTCCCTCCCCCTCCCTGAAGCTGCGCCTAGACAGGTGAAATCGCCCACCTGGGCAAAAATGCAGGGCAGCCAGAGCACGGAGGAAAGGATCCCCTCTGTACTCCAGCCACCCTGCATAACCCTCTGATTGCAGAGGCTGACGACTATCCAGATAGGATTGCGCCCTTAATGGATCTGATTTCATGTTATGTTTTAGTTGAGACTTTGTTTTTAATCTGTATTTTATTATTAGCCACCTTAAGGGCCATTTTTGGTAGAAAGGTAGGATATAAATCAAATGAATAAACACATCTTCAAGTTGGTTGAGACTCGAAAGGACAATAAAAACAACCGTATAAAGTTATAGAAATAAAGGTGGGCTATTTGGGAGTCCTGTACGGCAGCCAAATGGATTAGACCAATATAAAACAACGATATAGATGTCATTCCGGTGGTTCTGGAAAGCCACAGGGAGAGGTTGAGCACAGGAATGGGCAAACCAGCTTTTTTCACGTTTGCTGAGATTCTTCAGACATCATCTTGAGGCTCTGCTCGCCTTGTTTCCCATGCTTGATTGCTCTCTGTTATAAATGTGTGTTTTTCTAACGCAAATTGCCATTTTTTTCCTGAAAAAGATGCTCTTGTTCACATTAGCAATTGCAAACAAGATTGCATGATTTTTGAACATACGAAATTCTTGTACATTCTTGGTTCAGCAACTTCTCCTTAAGTGGTTTGCCCTTTCCAACTCAGTGAGCTCCAGATGTGTTGGACTACAGCACCCACCATCCCCAGCCAGGCTTTGGCCGGGGCCACGCTGCCTGGGGATGGTGGGAGTTGTAGTCCAACACATCAAGAGGGCACCAGGTTGGGGAAGGCTGATCTAGCCACTTGCTTGAAAGTTGGGTTTGCTGCTGCTGTTATATTTGTATGGTATGATTGCTATCAAATCTATGCTGTTCTCTGCCTTGGTGGTTGTGTTAGTTAGTGTGTGAGGGGGGACTTTTGATGCTGTATTTAATGGGTGGCAGTTTTACTGCAACTGCAATTTGGTTTTATTTAATCCATACATCGCCCAGAGAGACCTTTTTTATTATTGGTTGATTAATAAACGTTGTTGCAAAACAAACTCACTCATTCATTTATTCATTCTTAGGATTTCCCAACAAGTGGAAGCCAGCCGGGCACAGTTGCGGGCGATCGATGAGAGAGTCACTCTCGCTCAAGCCAAAATTGAGAAGATAAAGGGCAGCAAGAAGGCGATTAAGGTACTAGATGCTTGTGGCAGCTGCTCTCTGCAACAGCTCCACAGCTCTCACATCATGACTCACGGCCGAATGAAATGTGACGCATGGCAAGCGGAGTCCCGCGTGGGAGCACTGTTGGCCTGTGGGAGTTCCCTGTTCACGGACTTGAATCAGCCACAGACTCGGAGAGGAAGGCCTTGAAATGGGAGCCAGCGATGCAAGTCTGGGAATGAAACCAGAGGCTGCACAGCAATTACCCTTCGGTGGACTTCAGCCGTCCTTGGGTTGGGGGAAGAGAGGATTTTCGTTGGCGTCCGAACACGGACTGGTTGTAGTGCAAGACAAGAGTTACAGTCAAACATTTGAGGCACTAAAAAATTCCAAAGGTTGGAATTTCCAGAGCTTCACCATGTGGAGGTGCCTAGACAAAATTCTTATAATGGAACGCTCTGTAAACCTGTCCGCAAGGAGCCTCTTTCACCTTTGTTTTGACTTCTTTGACTTCTGTCAAATCCTAGCGCATCCCTCCCCAACCTGGCACCCTCCAAATGTTTTGGATTACAAGTCCCATCTGCCCCAGGCAGCATGCCATTGGGAATGATGGAAGTGTCTGTGCAATATATCTGGAGGGCACCAGGTTGGGAAAGGCTGCTTTTAAGTGTTAAACTAAAACACTTAAAATACATTTATTTATGTATTTATTTTATTCTTTTTTAAATATTTATAGGCCGCCTTTCCAAGCAGGAGAACTCCCAAGGCAGCGAAAAATTGCTAAATTGTATACTAAGTTGCTACAGTTGACGTCCCCCATTCTGGCAGCATCCCGGCCCCCAACGGGTATCATTAGTTACATGATAAATGCTCCGTCATATCTACGACTTTGAGTAATGCTATAGGCTATGCCTCAAAGCACCCCATTAAAACTTACTCAGCTTGGTTATTTGATAGGTAAGGGACAGAAAGCTGTGAGACGGGGGCTTCCAAATGCTGCTCCAAGGTCCCAGTTCTGTATTAAGGCATTGATTCGGTGTGTTTTCACTCTCTCTTGTCAATCTCCAAATTGTCTTTACTCTGTGCAGGCATGTCCCAATTTTCTCTTTTCTGTGTTTATCCCCCAAGGTGTTCTCCAGTTCAAAATACCCTGCTCCAGAGCGGCTGCAAGAGTATTCCTCCATTTTTGCTGGCGCCAGGGATCCGGATGCACAGAAACGACAGAGGCGCAAAATTCAGAGCAAACACAGAGTGTTCGATGAAAAATCCCTGCAGGTAAGGGAAGTGGGAGTGGACGGGCACCCTGTCGCGTTTCCTCTACCAGAGAAACAGGACTTCTCTGGATTTTCAGTGGAGGAGGCCTTAATTAGGATGGGGATGACATAAAGAGGCTCCAGGGAAGCAAGGAAGCAAATGGTTTGCAGAGAATAGAAGGCTGGTTTACTAACATCCCTGCCCCGCAATACTGGTGAGCTACTCAAGAGTGTGTATTTATGGTCACCTGTATATAGCCTTCTGTGTATGTGTGGCTGACTGGTTGCGTGGGTGTGATTCATGATTGTGTCATCTGGATGTCCAGGACAAAATGCACTTTGGAACTGCTTCCTGACCCAATCGGGACCCACGTCGGTGTGGGGGAGGAAGAGGAAGAAAGCTCTTCCTTCCCTTGGCAATTCTCTGCTCCTCCCTGGCTCTAGTCCAGAGGTTTCCAAAAGTTCCTAAGAAGCCTGGGTGGCTGTGTGCTACCTCGCTACCACAAGACGTAGTGATGGCCACCAATTTGAATGGCTTTAAAAGGGGGTTAGGCAAACCCCTGGAGGAGAAGGCTATCAATGGTTACTAGTCCTGATGCCTCTACCTCCAGCATCAGAGGCAGTAAGCCTACATGCACCAGTTGCTGAGGAACATGGGCGGGAGGGTGCTGTTGCATTCATGTCCTGCTTGTGGGTCCCTGATCGACAGCTGGTTGGCCACTGTGTGAACAGAATGCTGGACTAGATGGACCCTTGGTCTGATCCAGCATGGCTCTGCGTGTGTTCTTATGTCCGTTGGGAGTTTATTAAGGGTTTGTCCATAAGGTGATCAAGTGGCTCACATGGATCTCCATTTAAACACCTGAGCCTCTCTGTGAGAACACTGGTGCTGCTGGGTCAGAGTCTGTGTGCATCAACCCCGAATTATCTCCTTTTTTTAAGCACACGCGTTAGAATGCAGCTGGTAGTTCGTGCAGCTCGTAGGATTCCCTGGTGGTTGCAGAGGAACAACCGACAAGTACACAGGAGCATGAAATGATATATCTCAGCAATACTTTTAGAGTTCTTTAAAATGAAAAACTGGCCTGTGCCAGGGGAATGTTCCAGTCCCAAGAGGAGTCCCGTGTGTGATGTAGCTTTCCTGGGACGTGGTTAATACATACTTCTTGGATTTGGAACAGATGGGGGGGGGGGGGATTTCTCTTTCCAGACAAGGGATCAACGAAACTGCTTCTGGGCTCCCACTTTCTCTCCTCCTTCACAGAGAACCCAAAAATAAAGCTGGCTTTGAATAATTCAGTGCTTTAAACTTTCCTGCAGTTTTTAATGGAAGCAGAGTCTGTCACAGTAAAAGCGGCATGAATATTTCAGGCTGGGCTCAGAACCTATGGAGAGCTGAACTGCGGGATGCGGGGAGAGCTTAGGAACCCACCGGAGGTGTGGGGTTTGTCATCAACTCCACTCAGGCGCTCACTCAGACTGCTGTTAGTTTGAGCTGGCCAGTGAAGTTTTCCAAAGGGTGGATGATAAAACATGAGGTGTGTTCCAGTCTCAAGAATTCGAGACACCAGTGTTTAAATGATGGCTCTAGTCCTCATGGAGTTGGCAGTTTGTTTCCTACGGATATGACAGAGTTTTATCTTGCGAAGTCTTTGTCCCTGTGGCCCAGGGGTGCTGAATCTCTTTCAGTTCTTTCAGGCCAAGGGCTGAATTCATTTTCGAAGGAGCTCTCTGGGGCTGTCCAAAGCAAAATGGGGCAAGTCCAAAACACCCAAAATGCCAGCATATTTTAGTTTAAAGCTCTTGCTGCCAGTAACTAAGCCTTCAGGGACATTTTAACCTTTTAGAATCTAGCTTGATACTGTCTACCCCGACAGCGATGCTCCAAAATTTCAGACAGAGGTCTTTCCAAGTCCTAGATATTTTGGAGATGGATGTTAGAGGCCGGACCTGGCACCTTCTCACCCCAAAATATCCAGTTCAGGCCAGGCAGAGGGCCTGTGAACTGCTAGGCAAGGTCACGGGAGCCAGTCTAGAGCAGCCAGCCCAAGAGCAGCATGTGTTGGTAAACATCATATTTTGGACAGCAAAACCTGGTTTCAGGTAGCTCCAGTTCCGAACTATGAGAGCAGGCGTTAATCCCCTGAATCTTAAAGCTCACTCGAGGCCAGGATTAGGCGGTGTGGGAGTTACACACCACGCTGCTGCTGCTACTTCCTCCCTTCTCCTCTCACTTGATGGTGTCTAGGATTATGAATGGAGCGTCATGTGATGTCATCCCATGGAGAGTTTTTCCCCATCCCACAAGTGACAGCCAGTGATGTGGAGTGAAGGCAGGGAAACTCCCCATGTAATGGTGTGAGAACATGTATCAAGGGAGGGAAGAAGAGGAGGCAGGGCAGGATTTCATCAGTGGCTGGACCATTTTTGTTCCTTCCGGCATAATTTTCAGCAAACAAAACAGGGGACTCTTCTCTTCAGCTGGCTAGACTGCAAGGGGGAGATTTTTATCAGCTGACTTCTTGTCAGCTGACTTCTGTAGACAAGGGGCCAGGTTTTTGAATCGACCTCTATTATTATTATTATTATTATTATTATTATTAGCAACATCACCGATGATGATGATGATGATGAGGTAAAGAGAGAAAAATATACACCACTGGCCACAGAAGTTGAACAGCCATGGCATCAGGAAAAGGTCACAATTATCATGTTAGTCACATGACTCACCAGCATCACATCAAAAAACTATACAGAAAGATCTTCAGAAACTGGGCCTACCAAAATACATCCACACCAACATCCAGGAAGCAGTCATACTTAAGACATGCTCAATTGTCAGGAAATTCCTGAATTAGTAAAAGACTGCATGACTTGGCAAAGCCCGTCATGTCCATCTGAAAAACCGCCACAAGTGAGAAAAGAGACAATAATAATAATAGCATGATGATGATGATGATTCATGATGATGATGATGGCAGCAGCAGCAGACAGGAAATAGAGCTTAGAAAGTGGGCCTTCAGCGCCAATAGAGGGCCTACATTTCCATTTGAGGTTTGCATACCTGCTCAGCCACCACACCTGCTCTACATGTGGGAGGCAAGATGGAAGTTATGCTGGAATGAGAGATCTGAAACGAGGCCTCTCAAACAGTGTGACTTTCTAGCATATATATATATATATATATATATATATATATATATATATATTCTCCAGTCGTCTATCTTCTCACACTGTTCCATGCACGCACGCTTCCAGGGCTGATTGAAATTTACAAAAGGGAGGTTTCCGCAGCCGCTTGCTGCGCCAGGACAAAGAGAGGGTGGTGAGCGGTGCCGGCCAGGCATCAGTACTCTGGGATGCTTAAAAATGAAATGCCGCTGCATGAATATTAATGCTTGGAAGTTCCTATTTCTGCAGTACCTCAACCCTTCCCCAATAACAATTTATAAGCATTTGCTTTCCCTTGCGGCCTCTGTGGCAAATGTTAAGAGACGGTTATTCCTGAACTGTACACGTCAGAACTCCCGTTTTAAAAAGAAAAAAGAAGGCTGGTGTGTGTGTGTGTGTGTGTGTGTGTGAAATGAATCTGTCTAAAATTACTTCTAGGTGTGTGTGCATGTGATATCAGTTAGTGCTTTGATATACTCCAGCTCACCCTATTTACCAAGGACAGTGCCGTGTGTGTGTGTGTGTGTGTGTTGTGTGTGCGATACCTTTTAAAAATGGTTAGAGTTGCTTGATGTGCCGTTCCTCACTTCCCAGTTCTCTGTTCTAGGGCAATAGAACGTATTGCTTTGAGTTGGGAGTGGTGCCCCCCCCCCACTGTTAATCTAATGCACATCGCGTTTGGGGGGCCTTTGGGCCAGATGCTCTCAGTGCCCCCATTTCCTCCTCAGTGCTGCAGCCCCTGTCCATTCATTTGCCACTTCCTCTGGGTCCAATCCACTCACTTGATGAGGAAAGGTGAACAGGCAGAAGGGCAAGGAGGGAACAGCAGTAGAGCCAGGGGGTTTCAGAGATTAGCACTGGCCCATACTGGGGCCTTGGCAGGGGCCCCCCAACACTGACCCCCTGATGTGCATATACATGTAAAATAGACACCCCTGAGCCTTAAGGCACCATGTGGCGCACAGCCTGGCACTTCACCTGCTGGCCAAGCTTACTTTGATAAGCGGCAGAACATTCATGTGTCTCTAGCATATCTTTAACTGCCCCCAGCCCGAAAACAAGTATTGCCATCTCAGCTTTTGCAACCATGCATCCCAAACAGCCTTCTGCAGTATGTCATGGAGGGAATAGCCTGTTACTAGTCCCTAGTATCATCTGTCAAGCATAGGAGGGAATGGGTCTCCAACTGTGAGCTGTTCCTATGGGGGAGACATTGTATTTGCGGGGCAGTGTTGCAATGGGGGCAAAACCTGCCCTCCACCCACCACACTGGGCAGCCCAGCCACCAATGGGGCCCAGTTAGGATATTCCCTGCGCTGGAGCAACGTCCCCCCAGACGTTAACCCCAGGCTGGTTAGGGTAGGAGCAATATGGTTTCACGTACCCACACCACCCAGGTGCCAGGTTGGGGAGGAAGCACTGTGGTCTTCTAGGAGGGTGTTAGCCCTTTCCCAGCTGACGTCAAGGCAAGCACCGCAGGAGGTACGAAGGTGGCTTTGGATGTCTCCCCGTTTCTCGGGAGATGGCCCAGGAACCCATTGCCTTCACGCAGGTTCTGCTGGAGTGTTCACAGCCGGGTTGCTCATATCTTGCAGGAGAAGCTGAAGTACTTCCCAGTGTGCGTCGGCACAAAAATCCATCAGGAAGATGATGCAGAGGAAGGCCTCGGCAGCCTCCCCGGGAACATTCGTTCCCTGAGCTCCTTGCTGCTCTTCAATACCACCGAAAACCTGTAAGTTTTCCCGGTGATTGCTGCTCCACGCCAGTCCTGGACGGACCAAGCTGCCTGCTGTTTTCTTCCTGGTCTGCAGTGCCAAGAAGTCCCTCTGCCCGTACGCCTCTCTCTCAAGGGAAAGGGTTTAAACCCGTCCATTTGAAGCCCAGCATCCCCTCCTCGCCCCTCTGCTCTGCTACAACCCTGAAATTCTATCGTGAGGATTCCCTCCCCCCCCATCCGTCCCCTGCTGGTCCTCTTCTCCAAACTCATTCCCCTTCGTTGCCTTCTGTTTCCCATGAATATTGTGCTTTTATAATGCATTAAGCACCAGCTGTGCGCTAGAAAGCGATGAGGTCTTGGCTCGGTAGATTTGCACTGAATAACAGCATTAAACTAGTCCAAAGTGAAGGGGGAGGGAAGGGTTTTGCCAAGAGAGAGGAAATACCAGCAGCTTGAGAGGCCTGGCCCTGCCCTTGCAAATCCCCCCCTTAAGCTTGTAGAAGTCTCAGATCTCTGTTTTGCCCCCTTCCCCTGCGCTTGGAAGAATACTTGCCCCCTGCCACCACGACCGGGGCAAAGTTATGAAGCCTCATGGCCCCCATGACACAGATGTGGGCTCTGACCTATCTGGGCAAGCTGCAATCTCTCTTAACCTTGGTTTTTCAGCAGTTGAAATGGAAATAGGGGTAATCTGGTCACAGTGCATGAACAAAATAAATGTTGTAAGGTAAAGGAGACGCAGATAAAATTCAAATATTCTTCTTTTGACTTTGAGTTGTTGTTGGATCTGTGCTTCTTCAAGATTATTTGTTTGTTTGTTTGTTTTTGGTATTTTATTAAAAAATGTTTTTAGGACTCCTTTTGAGGCAAAGACCCCCACAAGGCAGTTTACAAAATATGTTTCTAAAACAATAAAACATAAAAGGAGAGCACAGTATAAAACTAAAACAAAATCCCGTCTCTTCTTTCTAATCCCTGTTTTGGTAGGTTTCCCACAATAAAACTAGGTTAGAACTGCTGGCCAGCTCTTAATCTGCCAAATGGTTGTGGGGAGAGATCTTTGGGGCCGTAGCTCAGTGTGATTTGGGTGACCATATGGAAAGGAGGACAGGGCTCCTGTATCTTTAAAAGTTGAATTGAAAGGGGAATTCATCAGAGGTCATTTGTATGCATGCAGCACCTGGTGAAATCCCCCTCTTCATCACAACAGTTAAAACTGCAGGAGCCCTGCCCTCTTGGCCAGATACAAAAGAGAGCAGGGCTCCTGCAGCTTTAACTGTTGTGATGAAGAGGGGATTTCACCAGGTGCTGCATGCGTACAGATGACATCTGCTGAAGTTCCCTTTTCTATTCAACTGTAAAAGATACAGGAGCCCTGTCCGCCTTTCCATGTGGTCGCCCTAAGTGTGATAGAGCACATGCTTTGCATGCAGAAGGTCCCAAGTTCAGTCCTTGGCAGTTTCAGGTCTCTGCAGAAAGAATCCTCCCTGAAACCCTCCTAGACACTGCCGATCAGTGTTGTCAATATTGGGCTAGATGGACCACCAGTGGCTGGTCTCAACATAAGGCAACTTCCTATGTTCCTGTTTGGATTCAGGCTAGTCCCAGCATTTTAGCTACCTGGGAAGTCTACAAGAATGAGAGTGAAATCCTGCCAACTGGCGCAGAGCCTTCTTTTCCCCCCTGCACCCACTTTAAATGTGTGTGTGTGTGTGTGTGTGCGTGCGTGTGTTTGTGTCTATCTTGCTCTGCTTGAGGCTGCTTGATGAGACTGTCTTCTCCTCCTCTCTCCCAAGCTATAAGAAGTATGTTTTCCTCGACCCCCTGGCTGGAGCCGTAACCAAGACCCATGTGGCTCTGGCCAGCGAAACGGAAGAGAAGCTCTTTGATGCCCCCCTCTCTATCACCAAGAGGGGACAGCTGGATCAGCAGGTGAGCCATTTGGGGGCTGGGTGGGGAGGGGAGAGAAGCCCATACCTCTTATCTGCCCAGGCCCCCAAAGTGAAAGCGTCCTGGGGGAGTCTTTCTCCTGGAAGAAATCAGTTCCTTTCACAACTTTGGTTTTCATTTCCAACCAGGAAGGTCTCTTTAAGCTCACTGGGACTGCAGTGAGTGCCATCAGCAGGGGACATTAAAAAAGTTTGCAGAACTTGGTAACGCCATGATGTGTTTTCACAGGTTCTGAGAAAGAGGAGCCCTCGTTTCGTTGCCTCTTCGCCCTTTCCCGTTTGCCTCCTCCAGCTGGGCTGCATGCAACACGGCCATGCAGCTAGCACAAATGCTCCTGCAAAGGGGAGCTGCCGCTTGCCAGCACAACCCCAGAAGCTAGCCCAAATTAGCCCTTCAGGAATGGGAGCAGGCAATGGGGCCTGCAGAACAGAGCTCCGCCGACCTGTCCTGTTCCGGGGGAGCTAATTTGGGCGAGTTTCCAGAGTTGTGCTGGCAAGCGAGCTCCCCTGTTTCCGCTAAAGGGCATTTCTGCTAGCGCAATGTGTTGGCAGACTTTCCCACACTGGACATTGCCCCCAAATCTTACCGCTAACGGTCTGTGGTGTCCTCCTGTGCTTTGTGTATCTCTTTGTAGGTGACTGAAAATTACTTCTACGTGCCAGATCTCGGGCAGGTGCCCGAGATAGACGTGCCGTCCTATCTGCCTGACCTGCCTGGCATTGCCGCCGATCTCATGTACAGTGCTGACCTTGGGCCTGGCATTGCACCTTCTGCTCCTGGCACGGCCATACCGGACCTGCCCACCTTCAACACAGAGTCCGCAGGACCCTTCCGGCCAGGTACGTATTCCTCCTGCCTTCCCCGTGCCAACCAATGCACCTATCTGCCAGGTTGGGCAGGATGAGCAACTAACTCCTCCTCCCCCGCCCGCCCCCCAAAGTAAATCTGGATATTACAGCGAAAGAGAGACCTTGCTGTTAAAGTATACCAAAGGTCTGCTAATTCTCTATGTGATTTGAGGGGGGGGGGGGGGATGAGGGTTAGGAAAACGTACTGATGCAAACGGACGTGAACCTTGATTTTGTAGCTGCAAGTAGCATGTCGAAAGGAGACGGGTCTGTATCAGGGCCTTGTGCTTTCTAGCTTCTTCATATGTCACCTAGAGGCAGGTGAATAAATGGAGCTGCCAAGTTTGCAGACTGCTAATCCATTTTAAGTAGGAAGTGGTGGCTTCTGTCTGTGATGCTGGTGTGGAGAATTAGGACCGGAGCATCTCTCATTTTCTTTTATGGTTCTTGTGAAAACCTGGAAATAATGATTTGGGGGTGACTGGCAGCGTGCTTTTTCCTCATGAGGCTTTGAGTAACATGGTGTACATCTAGTTGGCAGCTGATAAACTAGCTGCAACTTTGATTTGACTGTAGAATGGCAAGGCCATTGCCTTCCGTGAATTAAGCCCTTCATATTATTTTCCCCTTCATGCGGTATTATGCTTTTCTAGAAACACGGGAGTGCAAATTCATTGTTGCTGTTCTAAGGCTTGCAAAATGAGAACCCAGAATATCTAGGAGGACTAGCAATGGGGTGGGGGTGGGGGTGGGGCGTGTCTAGTATGCTACTAAATTCCCTTGTGATTCCCTCCCCCTCACAAGGGCCACCCAAGACATTTTGCTGCCTGAAGCAAAGAAGAAAATGGCACCCTCTCCCATTTCATGTACGAATGCTGACCAGGCTGTTTCTTCAACACTAGCGATGGAACAGCATCCTCCATTCCATTGAACCTGAAGGCAGCAGGCTAGCTTAGGGAGCAGAGGGCCGGACGTGAGGCAGGCAGCTCTCTCTCCTCCAAGACCTTGCTGACCCCTCCCAGCATCTGCTGCCTCCCAGGCGACTGCTTCACTGCACCTAATGGTAGAGCCGGCCCTGCCCATTCTTATGTTCAGGGGGCTGCACCTATTCAAGAAACACATGAGTGCAAAGAATTCATTGTGGCATTGCTGTTCTGAGGCTGGCAGAGTTGAAAACTCAGAGCATCTAGGTGGATGGCTAGAATTCAACAAAATGAGGCTAGCGTTTTCATTCCATTTTAATCCTGTTGAATGTTAACGTTCCCTTTTCTGTTTGTCAGATATTCAGAAGGATCCAGACCTCCCACCCCCTCCTCCTCCTCCTCCGCCTCCACCACCCCCACTTGAACTGCCAGCTAATCCACCCCCACCCCCTCCTCTTCCTCTGGACCAGCCTAGGACTCGAGTGGGCAGAGAGGAAAGCAGCGCGATGCCATCAGGTAAGGCTGAAGGATCATAGCTGAGAAAACAGAAAAGCCAACTATGTGATCCTTCTTGATTCTTTGGATTTTATCGTCATCATCGCTGCCACCATCATTTATATGGTGCTTTCAAGTCCTAGAAACCCTTCACCTGCATTATTTATTTGTACTCCTGACAATGACCTTGTCTGATACTGGTTTTGCATCCCCGCCGCCACCACCATTGTAGATGGGGAGGATGAACGGAGGCTGAGGAGAAGGCTGCCCAGTGGCTTAAAGGCAGAGGCAAGATTCTAACTGGAGACTTCCTCTCTTACTGACTACAGTTCACCAGGATTTGTTGGGTTGTAGTAACTAAGGCCAGATGTACACCAAGCCAGGATGTGGCGGTATGAAAGCGGTATATAAAAGGCAGGAGCCGCCCCAAGCAGGATATAGCGGTATATGGCATGTGTCAGTGGGCCCCAGGAGTTGTCAGTGCACGTCAATGCCGCTATAAAGCAGTAGTGTGGCTCCTGCCTCTTATATACCGCTTTCATAGTGCAGTATCCTGCTTGGTGTAGATCTGGCCAAAGTCGAGTAGGTTGACTCACCCTAAAACAAGTGTGTTCTTTTTAAAAGTAGCAGTGAAGGCTTAGAAGCATCAGAGTGCCCTTCCTTGAACATCAGGGTTCATCTAAACGCCAGTATCGTACAACCTTTAAACAAATCTATGGTGCTTAGAATACTATTGTAGAGTTCTGGTCACCACACCTAAAAAAGATATTGCAGAGCTGGAGAAAGGGCAGAAAAGGGCAACTAAAATGATCAAGGGGCTGGAGCATCTCCCCTATGAGGGAAGGTTACAACAGCTGGGATTGTTCAGCTTGGAAAAAGGGAAGCAAAGGGGAGACATGATAGAGGTGTACAAATCAGGCATGGTGTGGAGAATGTGGATAGGGAGACCTTTTTCTCCCTCTCCCGTAATATAAGAAATCAGGGTCATCCCATGAAGCTGATTGGTGGAAGATTCAGGAAGTACATCTTCACACAGTGCAGTTTATTTATGGAATTTGCTACCACAGGATGTAGTGATGGCCACCAAGTTGGATGGCTTTAAAAGGAGATTGGACAAATGCCTGGAGGAGAAGGCTATCAATAGCTACTAGTCCTCATGGCTAGGTGCTACCTCCAGTATCAGAGGCAGTAAGCCTGTATGCACCAGTTGCTGTGGAACATGGGGGGGGGGGGTGCTGTTGCACTGTGTCCTGCTTGTGAGTCGCTGGTCAACAGCTGGTTGGCCACTATGCGAACAGAGTGCTGGACTTGATGGACCCTCGGTCTGATCCAGCATGGCACTTCTTACGTTCTTATCTAGACCAACTTGTTTTCAACTGGCCTGCTAGGAAACCCACGTGCACATGTTGTTTGCACCCGGCATTTGGAAATTGGAGGCACATAATGCCTCTGAACATGAAGGTTCTCTTTAGCTCTCATGGCTAACACCCACTACTAGAGCTATGATAGTGAACATCAACACGACATCTTGTGACAGGGACTCCCTTAAGGTATTTTAAGTTCTGGAGAGAGAGAGAAAACCAAATAAATGGCCTTTTCATCTTCTATTTCTTCTGGAAATCAAAGGGAGGCGGAGAGAGATTTGCCAAAGGAGATTATAGCTCGACAGATGAGGCTCACAGGGGCAAACCTCAGGCTTGCTGCCAGTGTAAAACAGCAGAGCTCCTTACAAAGGCATCAGGTATCTGTAGTCCTCAGCATCAGGTACAAAAGAGAGCATAGGCATGGCAGGACTGACGAAGGATAACCCTTGCAAAGCCCCATTTTTTCTTTCTGCAGGTCCTGTTCAGGGGGCACCGAAGGAAGTTGTGAACCCGTCAAACGGCCGGGCCACCCTTCTAGAATCCATCCGCCAGGCTGGCGGCATCGGGAAGGCCAATCTCCGGAACGTCAAAGAGCGGAAGATGGAGAAGAAAAAACAGAAGGAGCAAGAGCAAGGTGCTGCCTCCCTCTCCGTTCCATTTTCCCTTAGTTGGATCTGCCTGGTTCTGCTGATGGGTGTGATGGCTGGGATCAAACCTGCCAAAGCCTAACATCATCCTCCACTCCCAACAGTACTGAAACACAGTACTGAAGGGCCGTGTCCCAATCAGATGCTGCATTTATTCAAGCCAGGCCACATTTCATCTGTGACTGCAGGGATGCTTTAATGCAGCAGTGGGTAACCTGTGGCCCTCCAGATGTTGTTGGATGTCAATTCCCATGAGCCCCAGCTGGTGATGGGAATTGTAGTCCTATGCCATCTGGAGGGCGACATACTGTACAGTGCTGCCTTAGTGCCTTTCTCTAGGAATGGCTCTGCTGTTCCTTGGAAAAGGTTAGCATTGGAAGCACTTTCGTTTTGAGAAACACGAAGCGGCTTAGAACGAATTCCCTTTGGAAATGTGACTTTGCTTCTTCTTGGCCCTCCTCACTCCCTATTTGTGTTATAGCAAAGTCTTCCTTTTCCTTAGGCTTGGTTCAAATTGAACATCTATGAACAGCGCAGGAAGAGGATTATTCATCTCTGGGTCTGCTGGACATCCCAGTGTAAAATTTATGTCCAATCTGAGGATGCCTAGAGGTGGCACAGGAGGGCACAATCCACTTGCCCTGCCATGCGTAGCCTCTAAATACCAAGGCCTTGTATGTAGTATCTCTCTATATAAAGCTGAATGTATATGTGTGGGTTTGTATGTCCGGAAATGTTTATCCACTTCTAGATGAGCTTCAAACTTGAAATTTGGGATGCTGATGGGCCTTCCTATGTACCAAAAAAATCCCAAACCCCAAAGGTGATGTCTACACCTCCCAGCATGCCTACAACTCCTAGCAACTATCATGGAAGCACCTTGTTGAGGGCGGGGTCACCTGTGGACCGCCAAAGGCATGCTGGGAAGTGTAAGCATTTCAGAGATGTGGGATCACACATGGGCGATCACTCGAGATCTCTGAAACAGCTACACATCCCAGCATGCCTTGCCCGTAGCTGCCCATGTCCACTGAGAGCCTCTTCCGTCCACCCCTTGGCGAGGAGTAGCATCAGCGACGAGCAGAGGGAAGCGGATGAACGTTATTTGAGGACCCGAGCAACATCAGGAATATCTGCTAGTTATCCTTATTTCTGTGTTAAGCTTTATTCTCTCTCCTGTTTAGCTTTAACCAGGTTATTTACATTATTTTATACAAAGCTGTATGGATTGTTTGTTATTTTTACTGTGTACTTATTGATGTTGTGGTTAGTTGTAATTGTCCCTAGGACTCAAGAATTCATGAGTTTGGATTTCAAGCTGGCTCCATTCTTGGTTCAGATTTATTTGTTGCTGTAAAATCCCACATAGAAATATACAACAAAAGCTTGCCCCCAAACAAACCACCATTCAATGCTTAATTGCAGCGCTACTTCATTTCTCTAATGTGCTCAAGCTTGGCCATTGGCATTTCTCAGGAACGTGGGTGTGCCCCAATTGTGGGATTTGGGAATTGATGGGAAAGCGTGATCATTGCCCATTTGTTTGTATGCCTCTTCTCCACAAGGTTGTGTCCAAAGCTGCTAACCACATATCAGAAAAACAGCAGTAAATATAACAATTCAAAAGTATGCTAGGAACTACTATACTGCCCAGGGAGGTGGTGGTTTCTCCTCCGCTGGAGGTATTGAAGCAGAGGCTGGACAGCCATCCAACAGGGATACTGTAGCTGCATCCTGTAGTGCAGAGCCTGCATTGGTGGCTCCGATGTCAGTGGGACAGTGAATCTGCTCCAGGTTTCAGCCAGTAATCCTTAGATAGCTCCTTTAGAGTTCTAGCTGGTCCTGACTGAAATGCGGAATGGATTCACCAGCCCACTGATATCGGAGCCATCAGCCTCCACCTCTGTGATTGTGGCTCCGTTCAGAAGACACTTTAAACCACGGCTTTAACCATGGTGGTTAAGCCAGAAAGTTGGGCCCTGTTCAGACGACGCCTTAAACCATGGCTTTAACCAGTGAATAAGGTAAAAAGCCTTATTCACAGTGGTTAAAGCCATGGTTTAAGTTGTCTTCTAAACGCAGCCACTATATATTTACCAGCAGGCTCCAGCTACTCTGTGCATTCAGCATCTTCCTTGTCTGATTATGTATTTGTGGTTTTCCTTTGTTTCTTTTTTTCTCTCCAGTGGGAGCTAAAGGGCAGGGAGGAGACCTGATGTCAGATCTTTTCAACAAACTGGTCCTCCGCCGCAAAGGTACGTCAATGTGTGGCCATCTCTGCCTCCCCAGGGGTCCAGCAATGCAAAAGCTAAGGTGGTGGCAGGTGCGTCCTATTAGCAGACAGCAAGATACCTTTTGCAGCTGAGCAAGGGCTTGAAAGCCAAGTCACACATCGCACAGAAGTGTGATTAGATCTCCCAGTACTTTAAAGCTTAGAAGAACCTGTGTGAGCAATAGTGAGCATGCCCGGGGGGGGGGGGGGGGGGGGGGGGGCTGGGAGAGATTGGATCAAGACAGTAGTACTGAGGCCGGGGGGGGGGGGGCTGTTGAAACATTTTCCTCAATTTAGGGATAGCACAGCTCCTTTGCAGTTTTCCCCAGACCAGTGACATCCCTCACTTTTTCCTTTGAGATCTGCCACCAAAGTTGGGGGCGAAGCTGCACTGCATTTCCAGCATTCCTCCTGTTGGCACAAAACGACGAAGGAATCACTGAACAAATGTTTCCCCATGAATCAGGGCTCCGCTTGCAGGGCTCATAGGCTGCAGTCCTCATCCCCCGCTCCCCTTCCCTCTAGCCCTCCACTGCACAGGGCTGACGCCTTGTCAGTCTCCAGGTGCCGTTTGCTTCGCGTCATCTGCCTGCTTTTCTCCTCCTGCAGGCATCTCTGGCAAAGGGCCTGCGGCTGGAGGGGACAGCAATGCCCCCAACGTGCCAGCCGGTGCCTTCGGCCGCATCTCGGACACGATTCCACCCCTGCCCCCTCCGCAACAGCCGGCTGGCGAAGATGAGGAAGATGACTGGGAGTCCTAGAAGGTTCCATTCCTATGAGGTGGGCTCACTCCCATGTTGCCAAGCCGTGGCGGCTACTGAAGAAAGCGCGCCTGAAGAGGCAAGCTGTGGCGGATCCTCATCCAGCAACAACAGCCTGCGCTGCTTGCCTCTTCCATCTTCCCTCCCCCTGCTCTGGCGTCTTTCCAACTCCTGCTGCGTATACTTCGGACATTGCTGCTTCTCAGTTTGCCTTTCCCTTCCAGCCCATCCAGGTGAATTATCTCCTTACTGCGTACGCCGCCGAATCTGCTGCTGCTGGGTGCTCAAAGGTGATCAAAGCTGCTTCTCTCTGTGCGTGAGAAGAGCC